>CM051012.1:11577407-11646546 GCA_027704905.1 Muraenolepis orangiensis | reverse complement strand
GGACATTAGCTCAATCTTGAATATTGAATATTCTCCATCCATCCATCTTCTCCGGCTTATCCGTAATCGGGTCGCGGAGGTAGCAGCTTCAGCAGGGGACTCCAAACTTCCCTCTCCCTGGCAACATCGACTAGCTCTGACTGGGGGATCCTGAGGCGTTTCCAGGCCAGTGTGGAGATGTAATCACCCCACCTGTACCTTTGTCTGCCCCATGGTCTCTTCCCAGTAGGATGGGCCTGGAAAACCTCCCTTTTGAGGCGACCAGGAAGCATCCTTACTAGATGCCCGAACCACCTCAACTGGCTCCTTTCTACTCGAAGGAGCAGCGGCTCTACTCCGAGTCTCTCACAAATGACTGAGCTTCTCACCCTATCCCTCAGGGAGATACCAGCCACCCTCCTGAGGAAACTCATTTTGGCCGATTGTATTCGCGATCTCGTCCTTTCGGTTGTTCATGACCATAAGTGAGGGTAGGAACGAAGACTTTGCTGAGCTTTGCCTTCTTGCTCAGCTCTCTTTTGGTTACAACGGTGTGCCAAAGTGTACCCAATACGGCTCCCGCTGCACCTATTCTCCTGTCAATCTCACGCTCACGCTTTCACTTTTACCGTCAGGCAGGCGATACCGCAGTATCAAGTGCCATACAAATACACTCTGAGATAGCTTCCATAGTCAGGCCATCAGGCTGCTGAACAAGGGTGTATAGCATATAACAATGTATATTTTATTACATTGATTTATATATACATATTGCTCTTTTTCTGTGCCGATATATTGCATTTTATGAATTGCATTTTTATTCAATTTCTTTTTATTTTTACTTTATTCTATTTCATTTTTATTCAATTTTTATCTGTTTTTATCTGATTTTTATAGCTGCTGTCTGTCGTCGGGTATTGCACATAATATTTTCACACCACTGCTTTATAATTATGTAAACTGTGAAGTGACAATAAACTTGACTTGACTTGACTTGACTTGACTTGACTCCATCCTCCCCTCACTCGAGAACAAGACCTCGAGATACTTGAACACCTTCACTTGGGATATGGACTCCCTCCCTACTTGGAGTAGACAATCTACCAGTTTCCTGCTAAGAACCATGTCCTCAGATTTGGAGGTGCTGATCCTCATCCCAGCCGCTTCACACTCCGCTGCAAACCGATCCAGTGCTGAAGGTCACATAGTGATGACGCAAACAGGACCACATCATCTGCACTTACTACCGAGAATCTGGACAAATCTCTTGCTTTGGGAGTACAGAGATTACATGGCCCTCAATAGTGACCCCCGCACCCCATACTCCCGCAGCACCCCCCACAATATTTCCCAAGGGACCCGATCATATGCCTTCTCCAAATCCACAAAACACATGTAGACCGGATGGGCATACTCCCAAGCCCCCTCCAGGATCCTTGCAAGAGTGAAAAGCTGACACCAGATTCTTTTCACCACCCGATCACCTCCTCAGTTGAGGTCAGCAATGTCCCACCCTTACTGTACACAGCTTGGATGGATCCACGCTTCCCCCTAATGAGGCCAGAAACGCTTTGGTGCTGACTGAAAGTCCTTCTCCATGGCTTCTCCGAATTCCTCCAACACCCGCTGCTTTGCCTCCGCTACAGACGAGGCTGCCGTCCTCTTGGCATGTCGATACCTTGCAACTGAGTCCGGAGTCTCACAGGCTAATATAGCCCGGAAGGCCTCCTATTTCAGCCGGACGGCTTCCCTTACCTCCTGTGCCCACCACGAAGTCCGAAGGTTGCCGCCCCTTGAGGCACCAATGACCTTGAGGCCACAGCTCTCAACGCAGCTTTGGCAATAGAAGCTTTGAACAATGATCACTATGGCTTAATGCCCCCAGCCTGCACAGAGATGCCCGAAAAATTCTGCCGGAGGTGGGAGTTTAAGGTCTCCCGGACAGGGGCATCCACCAGACGTTCCCAGTTCACCTGCACTACACGTTTGGGTTTATCAGGTCTGTCCAGAGGCTTCCCCCGCCATCTTACCCAACTCACCACCAGATCGGTTGACAGCTCTGCCCCTCTCTTCACCCGAGTGTCCAAAACATGCGGCCTCAGGTCAGATGACACGATAACAAAATCGATCATTGACCTTCGGCCTAAGGTACTCTGGTACCATGTACACTTATGTTTGAATAAGAATCCTTATGTTTGAACATGGTGTTTGTTATGGCCAATCCATGACTAGCACAGAAATCCAATAACAAAACCACACTCACACGGTTTAGATCAGGTACCATCCACAACACGCCCCTCCATGTTTCCCCATCGTTACCCACGTGTGCGCTGAAGTCTCCCAGGAGGACTATGGAGTCCCCTTCAGGAGCACCATGCAGGACTCCCTCCAGGGTGTGCAAGAAGGCGGGATATTCCGAACTGTTGTTTGGTGCATAGGCACAAACAACAGTCAGAGTTTTCCCTCCCATGACCCTAAGGCGTAGGGAGGTGACCCTCTCGTCCACCGGGGTAAACTCCAACAAAGCGGCACTCAGCCGGGGACTTGAGCACCCGCCCGGCGCCTCACACCCTGAGCAACTCCAGAGAAGGAAAGAGTCCAACTCCTATCCAGGAGTTTAGTTCCAGAGCCAATGCTGTGCGTAGAGGTAAGCGCCACCAGATCTAATTGGTAGCGTTCCACCTCCCGCACAAGCTCAGGCTCCTTCCAAGGATTGCTAAGGCACTGTGTTCAGGTCGCAGTCTCCCCTGGAGACTTCTGACAGTAGTTCATGAAGTTGACCTATCACTTCTGTTAGAGTTTGGTGAGGATTGCTAGACCATTTTTGTGTACTTGTACTTTGCTGGACATTTGCTTGACTTTCTGGACTTATTACAGTTACAGATGATGCTGCTGCACACCATAACACACCATATCATCCATAAATAACTTTATTGTTCATTGATGAAAGAATGCCATCCAGAGGGTCGTGAGGACAGCAGAAAAGATCATCGGGTGTGCACTTCCATGCATTGAGGAGATCTTTAGGACCAGATGTCGGAAGAAGGCCATGTCCATCACAAGGGACCACAACCACCCTGGGCACCATCTCTTCTCCACCCTACTGATTGGGCGCCGGTTACGCAGCCTCCTTACAAGGACTACCAGGTTCAAGGATAGTTTTTATCCACAGGCAGTGCGCCTACTTAACTGCTAGGAGTGCTGCCAGTATAATAACATTGTCATTAACATTAGACTTTCATACTTTGCTAGACTTTATGGACTCATTACAGTTACTCCACTGTACTGCACTGTAATCATGATGCTGCTGCACTACTGGTACTTTGCACTACTGGTAAATGCTTTTAAATGCTTTTTTCACAATATAACACAGGTTCATATAATTTATCAGTCACTGATTGACACCGGCACAGCTCACCCCATCCGACAACCTTGCCGTCCTTGCCGTCTATCCGTACAGAAGCAAGCAGCAGCAGAACAATGTCTAGAGGAGATGTGAGCAGCGGGAGTCATAGAACCTTCAGACAGCCCATGGATGTCGCCAGTAGTGATGGTTCCGAAAAAGGGTGGCTCTTGGAGCTTTCGTGTGGACCTGCACAGACTTAATGAGCTCACAGTCAAGGATTCATACCCTTTGCCTAGAATCGACGAGTCCCTGGATGGGATTAAGGGCTCCGCCTGGTCGTCCCTTGACCTAAGAAGTGGCTATTGGCAGGTGCCACTGTCTGCTGAGGCACGACCGAAAACAGCCTTTACAACGGGCTCTGGGCTATGGCAGTTCACCACCATACCTTTCGGCGTATATAATGCTCAGGCCACATTTGAAAGGCTCATGGAGAAAGCGTTGGTTGGAGTCCCAGCAAAGAACTTACAGGTCTACCTGGATGATGTCCTTGTCCATGGATTGGACTTCAACACTGCTTTAGCATCACTTTGCTTGGTATTTTCCAAAATACAGCAAGCAGGGCTCAAGCTGCACCCGGAGAAATGCAACCTGAGGTGGAAGGAGCTCACCTTCCTGGGCCATCGAGTTAGTGGCGAAGGGGTTGCCATTGAAGATGGGAAAGTCGTCGCAGTCCGAGACTGGCCGATCCCCAAGATCCTTTCTTAGCTGCGGTCCTTCCTGGGGCTGGCCTCATAATATCACCATTTTGTCACAGGGATCTCCACAGTGGCCGCACCTCTGAACCGCCTGACAAACAAAAATGTTCGCTTTGAATGGGGCCCAGACCAACAGCGGGCATTTGAGACACTCAACGCCGCCCAATGTCAGTCACCAATCCTGACAACTCCTGACACAGAGGGAGAGTTTGTTCTGGACACGGATGCAAGCAATGATGATTCAACCTACCGAAATTCTCCCACGTGACCCCTCTCTTCCGCGAACTCCACTGGCTTCCGGTAAATGCTCGCATCAAATTCAAGATTCTGGTGCTGACCTTTAGGGCAGTCAATGGAACTGCCCCGGCCTACCTCCAGGCGTTGGTCAAACCCTACATCCCAGCCAGAGCGCTCCGCTCAACTTCTGCCAGGCGACTTGTTCGACCTTCACTAAGGTCAACCAAACATCGCTCGTCCAAAACCCAGCTCTTCACGGCTCTGGCCCCACAGTGGTGGAATGAACTCCCGTCTCATGTCAGGACGGCAGAGTCCCTCGCCAGCTTCCGCAAGAGACTCAAGACCCACCTGTTCAGAGTCCACCTGGACTCTCCTTTGTGAAACCCCTAAACTTGCTTAAGTCCTGACATTAATAGCTCTTAGCATGTTGTATATGTTAGCAAGTGTATGTCCTTAATGTTGTTAACACGCTCTTATCACAGCTACTTAAGCAGGTGACCTAGCAGTACGAAATTGTGTTATTCATCTTGTCAATATGAATACTTGTGAACTGCTGTATTTATATGTTTGCGTACCCCAGTGTTATGCTATTGTCTGCTTCAACTAATGTACACCTTGTAAGTCGCTTTGGATAAAAGCGTCTGCCAAATGCCCTAAATGTAAATGTAAATGTAAATGATGGCCTGGGGGCAGTCCTGGCCCAGGTGACCCCGGACAGAGAATGGGTGATTGCTTACTACAGGACACGCAATTATTGCGTGGGGGAGCTGCTTGTGGTCATGGAGGTGGTGAACCACTTTAAACACTACCTCTGTGTTCTCAAATTCCTCATCCGGACATACCATGCGTCCCTCAAGTGGTTGCTGTCCTTCAAAGAACCAGGGACAAGTTGCGAGATAGAGTTGAGCAACTCCAGGAGCACAATTTCACCATTGTTCACAGGAAGGGGGACAATAACAAAAATGCGGATGGGCTCTCCAGGCCTCCTTGTGGGCCAGACTGTGCTCACTGCAGTCACGCTGAGATGAGAGACTCAGAGGCTGTGAAGGAGCAGGGGGGAGGTGTATGGCCCTGCCTTTGGATGACCCAGCTGATTGGGCCAAGGAACAGAGAGAGGACCTGGAGCAGAGGACAGTATTGGGATGGTTGGAGGGAGGCCAATGGCCCAAATGGCCCGAAATGGCTTCTGCCAATCTTTCAATCAGGGGGTTGTGGTCCCAGTGGGAGATCTTGACCGCTCTACTTCCTGAGCTATACTGTCACCAAGATCTCACCAAAATATAATTTCACCTCACATGAATGATATGGCTCACAGAAGCAAATGTTTATATTAGCGGAGAAATAAAAAACACTTTGGGAACTGAGGTGAGGGGGGAAAGGGGATCTGTAGCCCTGCTTATCTTTACGACCAACAGCTGGGAGCCAGATCTCCTGCCTCAGCTTACGCTATACCATTAAAAAGCATGTTAAACGGGGGTTATATTCCATAACAGAGTAAGAGCAAACCTTTAAAAGGATAAACCAGAGCTACATTGGGGATTTTCCATTACAGTGAAAAAGTAATCGTAGTAGTAAGTAGTAAGAAGACACCAAGAAGACCAGAGCTGGCGTGCACGCCCCCGTCCTCATCAAGGTCGAGTGTGTCTCTAGCTTCAAATTCCTGGGGGTCAACATCTCTGTGTCTCAACATCTCGACTTCTCTTGGACCCTCAACACTGCCTCACTGGTTAAGAAGGCTCATCAGCGTCTCTTCTTCCTGAGAAGACTGAGGAAAGCCAACCTGTCCCCTCAGATTCTGGTGAACTTTTACCTGTGTGCCATTGAAAGCATCCTCACCAAATTGCATCACAGTGTGGTACGGCAAATGCACTGTCTCAGACCGGAAAGCGTTGCAGAGGGTGGTAAAAACCGCCCAAGACTTTGTTAGATTACCCCTCCCTGCCACCCCGGCTTTGCTGCCCACTGTACGAACCCTGAACTCTGCTCAATATATCCTATAATACATAAGAATAATAATAATACATCAACATCGATGTCTTCGACTGCCTTGCACTGTAAACATAACTCCCTACCTCTACCCATAGTTTACATATAGGTTGATTACATACCTGTATGATACTGATATGATACCACTACCTGCTGTATATACATTTATATATATATTTATTCTGTTGATATAATTGCGTATCCCTATTCACTACCTGTTGAATACTTGTACACTACCTGTATATACCTATAATTCTGCACATATCTCATACATATTTATCTATAAGTTATTTTATACCTGTTTTTAATAATTGCATACCCCTGCACATTACCTGTTGAATACTTGTGTAATAACCTGTGAGCTACAGTACAGTACCAGTATAGTAATTCATCGAGGGACAGTCTAAAACGCTTAACGTGAAAAGGCTTAATGTAACTAAGAGTTACAAAACCGCCATCAATAATCACCAAATGTCTCTGGCATATGTCTTGTCATTCGCACTTTTTCCTGTCAAAAAATCAAAACCTAAATCGTACTATTACGGATGTTATGTTACATAAAGTGTTTTCCAATCCATCCATGCCATTATAAAGCAAAGGCTTAACGTAACTAAGAGTTACAAAACCGCGATCAATAATCACCAAATGTCTCTGGCATATGTCTTGTCATTACCACAAAGTATCTAAACTTAAATCCTAGCATTATGGACGTTATGTGACATTAAGTGTTTTCCTCTATTGAGCCAGTAAGGAAAAATCTTAACGCAGCTTTATGAGAGAAAAACACTTAATGTTACATAACTTCCGTAATAGTAGGATTTAGGTTTTGATATTTTGGCAGGTGAACGTGCTAATGACAAGACATATGCCAGATACATTTGGTGATTATTGATCGCTGTTTTGGAACTTTAAGTTACGTTAAGCCTTTTCACGTTAAGCGTTTTAGACTGTCCCTTTCATCGATAGCCTGTGTGGTGGTTCTGTGTTGTGCTGTTACTTCACTACATTTCATACCTTTCATACCTTTGTCAACTATGGTCAACTTGTAAATTGGCTGCGACAATCTGATCTTCCTAAATGAGATAACGCATAAAGTGACTGCCTCCGTGACGTCCTTGTGACTAGAACAGGGGTCAGCAAACTTTACTATCAAAAGATAGTCCCTCTCCCACGAAATGAAATTCATCTGGAGCCACAAAACCCACTTTACCCTACCCTAAAATGAAGATAACACATTGTATACAGGTTTATATATATATATACATATATATATACATATGTATATACATATATACATATATATATATACATATATATATATACATATATATATACACATATATATACATATATACATATATATATATACATATATATATACACATATATATATATATATATATATATATATATATATATATATATATATATATATATATATATATATATATACACACAGAGGGATTGGAATTTTTTATATAATTTATTTCCAGTATGTATCTATTGTTTTTTTTTGTTTTTATAATAATATTTTCATTTCCTTTTTTTTGTCACCCACTGTAAAATAACTATAGTTTGTTGCATTTATGAAATGATAAAACAACAAAAAGAAAACTGTTGACATTTTATTGCTGTTTTTAACAATAATATAATAATATTGCAATAATATTGCTTTTTTATAACAAAGAAAAACCTCAAACTTGTATGAAGAGGATAAACACTGGCAGAATGTGTAGACCTACTTTGAAATAAAACCCAGAACCATGCAGGTCTATACGATTCCTTCCCTTATATGTGGAAAATTAATCAAATAAAAAGTAGCCAACTTTGAAACAAATAAAACATATAGCTGCAGCCTAATAGCTTTAAAAAATGTAAATATAAAAATAGGCCAGTTTGTATTTTTATTATGACTTCAGTCCATTTCAGTTTGTTCTCATCATCTTCTGTTGTTTCCTCCTCAGCCACGTACAGCAGTCAGCCATTGAGCCTGAACATAAAACACAAGTACATCAGCTCAGGTTCGTCAATCAATATTAGTTAGCTAAATAATAGCCCATTAAATGACGGTGTTCTCACCTGTTTAATGTGATTTCTGTTTCTGAACATCACTGCTGAGCTTCTCTATATCGGGGCTGTGAGACGTGACTTTGATCTTCACACAAGGACTGCAGGCTATCATCTGTGAGGCGCGACTGATATTTGGATTTTATGTAGTTCATGCTTGAGAAAACCTGCTTGCATAAGTATGTGGATCCAAAGATGGACAGGACTCCAAATGCATATTTCTTCATGTTCAAATAAGTGTCGGGAATGGCATTCCATGTTTCAAACACAACTTTGTTGGATTTGGGGAGGTTTTCAATATTCAGATTCAGATTCAGATTCAGATTGCTCCATATATCGCTCCATTTGTGCTCCCGAGCGAGAATAGCCTTCTGACGGGCGACCTCTTCGAGATCAGCTGTCAGGCTTTTGAACTTGGACACCCATAAGTCTTTATCGGCTATGTTGGCCAGTTCCATTTCAAGATCGGGTTGACTTATTCCTGTGAATGCTGACATGTTCAGCATGGATGGGTCGATGTCCAGGGGTGTGACGGGGAAGGATAGTGTGTTTTTTTCCTTTCTGAACTCACTGAATCTTTGTCCAAATGTAGTTTGCATTGCAATGATCGCACGCTGTAAGTACTCACAATTTATTTTGTTGTGTGCTTCTTTGAACTCTCTCAGGGAGGGGAGTGAGAGAACGTACCTTTCTGTACATCTCTGGCAAACACTGTCATCTTGCGCTCAAACACCAAAACATCCTCCAGTATCTGAAGGGGCTGTGTTTCCTTTTCCCTGGAGACTTTTGCTCAGCATGTTAAGGTGTTATGGTGCTAAGGAGATGTTAAGGTGACCTGTCATATCCACCATGAAGCGCAGCTTTTCCAGCCAATCTGGATGTTCAAGTTCTGGATAGGTGAGGCCCTTGCTTTTCAGGAAAATGTTAACGTGTTCCAGGCAAGCAGCAAAACGTTTCAGCACCTCTCCCCTGGACAGCCACCGGACTTTGTTATGCAGCAGGAGATCAGAATATGCGATGTCGACTTCATCTAACAATGAACAGAACTGTCGGGGGTTTAACCCTTTTGCCATTATTTTGTTCACTATCTGAATGACAAGGTCCATCACCGACTTGCATTCGGAGGGAAATGTTTGAGCGCACAGTGCTTCTCGGTGCAGGATGCAGTGAAACGTCAGCAGCTCTCGATCCAGCGACTTCTGAAGTAAAGTCACAAACCCCTTCTGTGTTCCTCTTATACTAGGTGCCCCATCAGTAGCCACTGACACCATGTGGGTGGTGTTTATTTCTTTGGCTTTTAAACAATTCACCACAGCCTCACAAATGTCCGCCCCCTCGTGTTTGGCCTTTTAGCGGTATCAACTCAATGATTTCTTCCTGCGGCCCATCAGAGTTCACATATCTGCATAACAGCGCTGTCTGTTCGATATAATTCACATCCCTTGACTCATCACAGGCGATTGAAAATGCTGGAGCTGAATTAATATTCTCAATTTGTTGACTGGTGATGTTTTCTGCCATCTTAATGGTCCTGTCCTTGATGGTCTTTGCAGAGAGAGGCATATCTCTAATTTTCTGAACAATTTCACGTTTGTTTTTGAAGTCCGAGAATAGATGTTCTGATATTTTAATGAATGATTCTTTCATGTATTCTCCATCTGTGAACGGCTTTCCGCGCCTAACTATCTCCTGAGCTGCCACAAAACTAGCAGCAGTAGTTGAGTTTGGAGACTTGATCCACTTCTTGAAAATATGTTTACTCTGCTCAGCTTCCCACAGCAGTTCCAAAATCGCTCTTTTTCTTTCATCTCCTGCTTGATACAAAGTATCAAGTATCAAGTATCAAGCAGCACAAAAAATTAAAGACATTGAAAGACATTTCCAAAACAAACAAAGCTTGAATCGCTCTTTCTTGAAATAAATGATGAAAGAAAAAGAGCGATTCAAGCTTTGTTTGTTTTGGAAATGTCTTTCAATGTCTTTCATTTTTTGTTGTTCGCTAGTTTCTTGAAACATATCAAGCATACAGGTAAGCCCGCATAAAAATTTAAATAAAATAAAATAATTAGAATTAAAATAAAAAAAATATATTTTTTATTTATTTTTTATTAAAAAAATTATAATAATTAAAATAATAATAAATAAATAAATAAATAAATAAATAAATAAATAAATAAATAAATAAATACATAAATAAATAAATAAATAAATAAATATTTTCATTTTGTTATTTTTTTCAAAACTACAGGGAGCCACTGCAGAGGGGCTGAAGAGCCGCATGCGGCTCCGGAGCCGCGGGTTGCCGACCCCTGGACTAGAACAACCGAATTTTCGAATGGGGGGGGGTGGGGGGATGGTCTACAGCAGTGATTCCCAACCGGGGGTACGCGGACCCCTAGGGGTACGTGATGGGATTGCAGGGGGTATGTAGAAAGATTAGGGATTGCAATATAATATTTTTTGCGGTAAAGTGCTGGCAAATAATTCAATGGCGCAGCGGCACCAGAGCACCAAACACGCCGGGAATGTCGGTAAAACAGAGGACTTTTTCAAACGAAAACTTTCCGAATTCAAGTCAGACTACATTAAAGAAAGCGGCAAGTGTGTCGAGCAAAGCAATGGAGGCATCCTATGCTGTGGCATTACTTGTGGCCAAGTCAAAAAAAACATTCAATTGCAGAAGATCTGATTCTCCCTGCCGCGATCATTTTGGCTGAAACTATGCTGGACCAGAAAGCAGCAGACGTGCTGAAAACCGTTCCATTATCGAACAACACAATCTGCTGCAGGATCGATGACCACCATGTCCTCCTGTTGGACAGGTGGTGAATACAATTAAAAGAGCCGGCCAGTTCGCTCTACAGTTGGATGAAATTACGGATTTGAGTGGGGAGGCTCAGCTCCTGGCCTTTGCACGTTTTGCTGAAGAGTCTGACATACATGAGCATATTTTGTTTTGCAAGAAGCTAACAGGACAGACAACTGGCGAAGAAATATTTCCGGTGATTGACAGCTTTTTCAAAGAAAACTATCTTGAGTGGAAATCCTGCAGTCACATCTGTACCGACGGCGCAGCTGCGATGACGGGGAAAGTGTGTGGGTTGCATGGACATGTGATGAAGGTAAACCCCGAAATTAAGTGGAATCACTGCATTATCCACCAGGAGGCTCTCGCCAGTAAAAGGATGAGCCCCGAGTTAAGTGCTGTCATGGATGACGCAGTAAAGGTGATTAATTTCATTCAGTCCAGACCTACGAATCACCGACTATTTCAAACTCTGTGTCAAGACAGCGCGGCAGAGCATGGGTACTGCTTCACACAGACGTCTGGTTGTCGCGTGGCAAAACACTATCCAGGCTGTTTGAACTTCGCACTGAGGTGTCTGCTTTCCTGATACAGCACTCTCATCCTCTCCTCGCAGGGGTTTTTCAGGATGCAGGGTGGGTTGCACGGCTGGCATATCTTGCCGATGTCTTCTCCAAGCTTAATGAGCTTAACCTCTCACTTCAAGGCAAGGACTCGCATATCCTTAACATGTATGACAGAGTGAATGGATTCATAAATAAAGTCAACTTATGGGAGACGAAATGTGACAAAGGGGATATAAGCTGTTTCCCACTGCTTGATGGCTATCTTGCTACTACTGTTGCTGAAAACAAGCAGATGGTCACAATTGTTAAAACGCATCTGTCCAAACTCAAAACTGAGTTAAACCAGTACTTTCATGACATTGAAGCAAAGTCAGAACAGCTGGACTGGGTGAGGAACCCATTCAGAGTGACTGAGAGCAGCAGAAGCCTTCCTGCCAGACTGCAGGAAAACCTGGTGGATTTGTTCTCTGATCCTGGGCAAAAGATGGCATATGCTGAAAAGTCACTGACAGAGTTTTGGTGTGATGTTGCAAAGGAGTATCCAGAGCTGGGGAAATGTGCATTGAATGAACTCTTGCCTTTTGGATCTACCTATATGTGTGAAGTTACCTTCTCGGCCCTGACTCACATCAAAACCAAGCAGAGCCACAGACTGAATGTGGAGAGCAGCCTAGTGACGGCTGTGGCCACACTGCCCCCAGAACTATCAAAGCTTATGAAAGATAAGCAAGCTCAAGTGTCTCATTAAAAGCTCTAGTGACTTTGTGTTATGTTGAATATATATATATATATATATATATATATATATATATATATATATATATATATTATTATATTATATTTTATTGTATTCTATTTTATCTGTGTGGTTGCTGTTTTTTGTTGCTGCTGTTCTTGTACTTGCACTGTTTACACAGTTTATACTACTGTTACTGTTGTTGTTTCTATTGCACTATTCAATTATATGTTGAGTTGTGGGCGGAGCCTCATATGCATTCATGCACCTGATTCATGTGCATATGACAATAAAACCTTTGAAACTGCTAGAAGTGAGTATTATTTTCATTCACAATAAGTGTCAATGTCAAGTTTAAATTAATTTGTATTAAGGGTGAGTTATACAATTGATTTTCATTTATTTAATGAGTAGTTTGGTTAAATACAATTACAAAAGGTTTAATATAAGAGAAAATGCAAGGCAAATCATCCAAATGAGTGAGGGGGTACTTATACTTGTACTTTCCCAGGTGTACCACAGAACGCCATAGGAAGTCCTTTCTTCCTGTGGCCATCACTCTCTATAATTCATCTACCTCGGGTCCTGAGAGGGACAGTGGAGACTCAGTGACCTGAGGCGAACCCACTGTTATTATTATTATTTTTTGGTCAACGCACTGTAAATCCTTTCACTGTCATTTTGCACTGTAAATTCAATTTCACTTTTCACTTTTCACATGTGACTTTTTCAGTATTCATCTGAGTTATTTATTAATATATTATTACTGCCAATTTGCACTATACGTATTGTTGTGTATTGTATATACCTACGTATTACTGTAATAATACTGTAAATTGTGCAATTCATCTATTCATCTATCAATATATTTCGATTTCATTTAGAGTTATTTTAGTTATATTTTGTTTATACTAGTTTTGTTTAGTTAGTTGTTGTTATTTAGTTATTAGCTTTTAGGTATTAGTATATTTTTGTGTGCATTTATTCCCCCTGTGTCAACTGTTGCACCTTAATTTCCCTCGGGATAAATAAAGTTATCTTGAATCTTGAATCTTGAATAGAATGGCTACCAGCTCAAGGGGTACACAAGACAAAAAAGGTTGGGAACCACTGGTCTACAGAAGGTCCAGTTGTGATAGACACGGTTCGCCACTGATATATACCTATAAGTATGCAAATATCTCATACATACTCTACTCTGTCTTTACATCTTATTTAACCACTGTTAATTCCATATTACCAGCACTTTCCTGCAACATTTGCACTCTGGTTAGATGCCAACTTATTTTCGCTGTACTGCATTGTGCTGTCCTTATTCTTTGCTATACAAGCCCTTTGTGTAATGGCTGTGGCACTGTCTAATAATTTTCTTTTCGAAGTAGAGCACATTCTACTAAGAAAAACAGGATAGCTCAAGCTATCCTGTGAACTTGCTAATTTGCGTACTGCGAGCGACCATTTGCCAAACAGTGTCAGTGGTGAATGAGTTCTCGGAAGTTGAAAACTTCACAACACAAGCATGTCATGTGGGCGTTTTTTAAAAGTCGTCTTTAGTGCTCTTATAATGACACATACATCTGATCATTCAATTAAGAATAAATGTTTTTGTTGTCGTTGCTAAAACACACTCTCACGCCTCCACGGATCTATCAAACTGATAAAGTTTCCTAGTGAACGTAGGTTAATTTGTTTCTATTCACGTGCTTTTAATAGTCAGGATGGCCGAGCGGTCTAAGGCGCTGCGTTCAGGTCGCAGTCTCCCCTGGAGGCGTGGGTTCAAATCCCACTTCTGACAGTACTTTTTGAAGTTCCCTGACTGGTTGTGTAAAATAATAATAGACACTGTCGTGGAAGTGTACGCAGCAGCAGAACTGTCTCACTGAATCATTAAATATATGAATACCCTCTGTGGCTTCAGACACAAACGGGCTGCTCCAGTAGCCAAAGGATCTAATTTAAAATCTACGCAAAACACAACTGTGATGACTTATGATGATATATATACACACATATATATATATTATATATATTATATATATATATATATTATATATTATATATATTATATATATATATTATATATAATATATATTATATATATATATTATATATATATATATATATATATATATATATATATATATTATATATATATGTGTGTGTGTATATATATCATAACATAACAAACAGTGATTAATCTGATTAATCACAAGTTTAAAAGAAACAGATCACAATCAAATTAAATTATGTTAGGCTTGTCTGCTAAAATGACCCACTAATACATTGTCAACATTTATAGTGAGGCCCCTTCCTTCCTCCCCTACTTTTACATACACATATATATACACATATACACACATACACACACACATATATATATTTACATCTCACCCAACATCTCATTCCAACTCACAGGAATGATATGGCTCACATAAGCAAATGTTTTCATTTGCGGAGCAATAAAAAACACACTCTGGGAACTGAGGTGAGCGGGTAAAAGGGAGTCTGTAGCCCTGCTTATCTTTACGACCAACAGCTGCGAGCCAGCTCCCTTGTCTCCCCTTCACAACACGAGCGTGTCATGTGGGCGTTTTTTTTAAAAGCCGTCTTGAGTGCTCTTATAATGACGTCGGATGACATCTGATCATTTGATTATAAAGAAATGTTTTTGTTGTTTGTTGTTGTTGCTAAAACACACTCTCACGCCTCCACGGATATATATAAGTCAGATAAATATATGTACGATTGTAAGGTTTATAAACGTTTCCTTGTGAGTGTAGGTTAAAGTGTTTTTCTTGTTAAGTAGGAAGTAGTCAGGATGGCCGAGCGGTCTAAGGCGCTGCGTTCAGGTCGCAGTCTCCCCTGGAGGCGTGGGTTCAAATCCCACTTCTGACAGTACTTTTTGAAGTTCCCTGACTGGTTGTGTAAAATAATAATAGACACTGTCGTGGAAGTGTACGCAGCAGCAGAACTGTCTCACTGAATCATTAAATATATAATGTAATACCCTCTGTTCCTTCAGACACACTTGGCAGCGTGCTGCTCCAGCAGCCAAAGGATCTAATTAAAAATCTATGCAAAACACAGCTGTGACGACTTGCTTGTTATGTTATGATCTATATACACACACATATATATATATTGTATTCCCGATCAGGTTCCTTTCATTGTTCATGACCATAGGTGAGGTTAGGAACAAAGACTGCCACTGTGCATATTATATTTTCAAATATTTTGATAGCACTAATATATATATATATACATATGTATATACATATATATATTTATATCTCACCAAAATCTCATTCCAACTCACAGGAATGATATGGCTCACAGAAGCAAATGTTTACATTTGCGGATCAATAAAAACCACTGTGGGAGCTGAGGTGAGGGGGGAAAGGGGGTCTGTAGCCCTGCTTATCTTTACGACCAACATTTGCGAGCCATCTCCCCTGTCTCAGTTTACGCTATACCGTTAAAAAGCATGTTCAACGGGGGTTATATTCCATAACGGAGTAGGAGCAAACCTTAAAAAGGATAAACCTTACATAGGGATTTTCAATTACTGCGAAGAAGTAATTGCAGTAGCGAAGAAGAGAGAAGAAGGAAGAGAGAAGGTAGAGAAGAACGAATCTAGTCACTGGAAATTAATTTGGCTACAGCTCAAGCTATCCTGTGAACTTGCTCATTTGCGCTTCACAACAGAGACACACAAGAGTGTCATGTGGGCGTTTTTAAAAGTTGTCTTGAGTGCTCTTATAATGACACATACATCTGATCATAAAATTATACAGAAATCTGCTCTTTTGCAAAAACACACTCTCACGCCTCCACAGATATATAAGTAAGATAAATATGTGTAGGATTGTAAAGTTTATAAAGGATTCCTAGTAAGAGAAGGTTACTTGGTCTTTATTGGATTTGGGTCAGAAGTCAGGATGGCCGAGCGGTCTAAGGCGCTGCGTTCAGGTCGCAGTCTCCCCTGGAGGCGTGGGTTCAAATCCCACTTCTGACAGTTGCTTTTGAAGATCCCAGACTGGTTGTGTAAAATAATAATAATAGACTGAGGAGTACGCAGCAGCAGAACTGTCTCACTGAATCATTACATATATAATGTAATACCCTCTGTGGCAGCGTACTGCTCCAGCAGCCGAAGGAAAAAAATTAAAATGTCTGGAAACACAGCTGTGACGACTTATTTGTTATGTTTTTACAGACTATTTCCTGTATATTGTGCAGATCAGTCATGACTGAGGTGAAATAAAGATAGACTGAATCACTTCTCCTTGTGCCAGAAGGTTCCAAGTCAGGATGGCCGATCCCACTTCTGACAGTAGCTTTTGAAGTTGCCCGATTACTTCAGACTGGTCGTGTCACGTAATAAAAGGCACCGTTGCGGAAGTGTAAGCAGCAGCAGAACTGTCTCACTAAATCTTTTAATATATGTCTTATACCCTCTGAGGCTGCAGACATGCTTGGGAGCATGCCGAGTGTGTCGGTAGTAGTTGGGGTAGTCTCACAAATCAGACTTTATATAAACAGGAAAATTCTTATATCAGACAAGCTCAAATGAATGGGCAACAACCTGACTGGAGGCTATGGCAGACCATCGACTGGAAGGGATTAAAAACATTTTGTCAAAAAGGTTATATATCTATTGATTCAATTGTCATGGCTTCGATCTGTCATAAGAGAAAAGTTAACTCAGACGTAAGAACCAGTCTGGCTTTAGAACAGTGGGGACCTGTTAGCATAAGCTACAAAGCTAAGATTGCACAGCACAAATACAGTACAGTGAAAATAAGTTGGCATCTAACCAGAGTGCAAATATATCATTAAAGTGAATAGTTATATACAATGGACAGTGGTTGAATAGGATGTAAAACAGTCTACTACGTATAAAAACAGGTCAAAAACAAATACAAATTTATTTAAAATGTTTTTATTGATTGATTGTATTGACCACATTAGATTCCTCAAGCTTTACCAAAAGCCAACTAGCTTTTATGGTTAGTGGGTCTTCACTGAGACATGCATGTCATACATTTCTAGCTGATAAGAGATTAATGTATTGCTGGAGCATATATTTGTACCATGTTCAGTGTGCGATGTACACATGTTATAAATCAGATACAACAGATACAGATGCAGTCTTGGCCTGAGAACAAGGCGGTTTCACATTCACCACTGTTGTCTAATTGTGCACACACTTTGACAGACAGAAAAACTGGCTGAAATATTCATGATGTGACACAGAACATATTTGTCCTGTCACATATCTTTCTGTCTTGAGTGTGTATACCTCTCTTGGGATCTCTCACCCTCTGTCTCTGTCTCTCTCTCTCTCGTTTCCTTCTCTCTGTCTCTGCCCCTCGGTCGCCGGTGTTTGACTTGGCTTGGGGGAGCTGAGGAGCGTCTGGGGGGGGGGGGGCGCTGCGTAGGCAGAACACTACGGAGATCAGACAACTGTCCCCTGTAGGCCTGAGCAAACATTAGTGCCAGGGTTAATCAAATCTGACACCAGCTCGCCCAACACGAGTGGCAGGGGACTGGTCTGGGGTCGCTAGGGGGCCGGTGGCGGCTTCACATCCATATTGTACCCGCCTGTTCCTGACAGCTGCTGCTCTCTGGTAGAACACCTGCGTGGGAGTCCACATGGTAAACGGTTGATTACTGTGGAGTACACAACGTAGTTGGCTTTGCAGTCTGTGCAATTGTATTCATGTCTTGATTGTTTTTTTTCATCTTTCTTATTTTCCCGTTCTTTCTTATTTGCTTCATCTTTCGTTCATATTTTTCCCATTCATTGTTATTTACTGCCTTTCTATTCCACTCTTTATCTCCTTCTTTCTTTGTTCCCTATCACCCCCTCGGTTCTTTATGTATTTTATTGCTCGGCTAATGTTTATTCTTTCCTGTATTCTTCTTTCTGTTTCTTTCCTTCCTTCCACCCTTGATTATTTTTTGTTCTTGCTTCCTTGCTTCCTTTCCTATATTTTCGGCCAGAGATGGCTGGCTTGCCGCTGACACCGTCTATATCCTTCCCATCCCGCTGTAGCGTTGATTGCTTGCCCCTCCGCCCTTCCGCTATCTCTTTTAATCCCAGCCATGGAATCAATTATTCAGGAACCCCCCCCCCCCCCCCCGCTGAAGAGGCAGACAGTGTGATTATCCAGCTCAGAGGTAGCGGAAGACGGCTCCAGGAGAGGAGAGGAGAGGAGCGGGGAGAGGGTGAAATATGGAGGGAATTTGGAAAATGTAAGAACATTTAAACTCAAAGTGACAGACAACAATGGTGTGGTGGCCGGAATATGTAATGAGTGTGTGTGTGTGTGTGTGTGTGTGTGTGTGTGTGTGTGTGTGTGGTGTGTGTGTGTGTGTGTGTGTGTGTGTGTGTGTGTGTGTGTGTGTGTGTGTGTGTGTGTGTGTGTGTGTGTGTGTGTGTGTGTGTGTGTGTGTGTGTGTGTGTGTGTGTGTGTGTGTGTGTGTGTGTGTGTGTGTGTGTGTGTGTGTGTGTGTGTGTGTGTGTGTGTGTGTGTGTGTGTATGGGCACCAGGGTGATGAACAGAGGCATGGTAACAGCTTTTCCACGTCTGGTATATCTGTGTAATAACCGCATGTGACAGAACCATCGTGTTGTTATCAGCTTGCCATCAGCAGTGGGAAAAACAATAAGGCTTGTTGTTTAGAGAATGCGCGCGCGGCAAGCACACACACACGCATGCAAGCACGCACACACACACAAGCACGCACACACGCATGCACACAAACACAAACGCCCACACACACACATACACACACACACATATGGACAGAAAGACAGAAGCACAGACAAGCACACACTTACACACTTACATTTACATTTACACACACACACACACGGACACATAAAAACAAACATACAAATGCACAGAGCCAATCACACAGAGCCAATCACACACATACACACACACACACACACACACACACACACACATCCATATTCAGACTTGAACAGATGTGTGACACGCAAAAAACATTTCCCCTCCCACACACATAAACAGAAACACACAGAAACACAGACACACACACACACACATAGACACACACTCACGTAGCTCCTTAACCACCAACAACTGTTAAGCCAACGGCCTTTTAGCGGTTGCTCTGATAAGAGCCTTGTCATTGACAGACTGTTCTCTGTTCTGCCCACGGTGGGTTCCTGTACAGCTTGAGTGCGTGATCTCAGCCATACATGTCTCTGTGGAGGAGTACCGTTTGTGTGTGTGTGTGTGTGTGTGTGTTTATGTGTCATCCATCAGAGTAAAGATCAAATGTAGGACCCTCTTGTATCATCATCATCATCATCTTTATCATCTGCACTGCGGCGACGCTAGCTGACACATACATTTGTGTACACACACATGCACACACACACACACACACACACACACATATACAAATACACAAACACACACACACACACACACACACACACACACACACACACACACACAATATATATGTATATGCATAGATACAGAATAACACCTCCATAAACATAAATATAAGGTCTATAACACCTGGTGCATATCACGTCAGGTTCTAACACCTCCATTATCTGCACCTTCTCTAACTAACGGAGACCTTATATGCAGAAACATAACAAAAAAACAGCTCCAGAGCTAACAATTGAATCCATCTCAATAAGTAAAACAATTAACGTTCACGTTTCTCCCCCCCCCCCCCCCTGCCTAAAGTACACTGAAAGCAGAGCGTGTACTCTCCCCTTTTGTTGGTTTGGTTCTTTTGTGCGCTGGGACAGAAATACCTGGAGAACGGTGAGTCCGCTAAACGTGGGGCTAAAAATAGCACCGCGTTGTTCCAATGGCCTGTGAAACAATAGTTGTTCCCATTAAATAAAAACATCGGAGACATCGGAGATTCACGTTGGTTAAAAGCAGGGCGTTGAAGATGAAGTATGAGCATAGTCATATTTTTCGCATTAATTATTCACATAAAAATGATGAGCAAAGTCCTTAGTTATTCATGATATTCCTCATTTGGTCCAATGTACTTCAAGGCGGAAAAGCGAAATGTGCAATTGCTTAATTAATTAGTTGGTTCATTCATGTATAGTGTTGGATAGTGTAAGTATAGAAGATAGCATATCGTGTTAAATTGTAGGAAACCCATACTGCCGAAAGGAATGGGGAGTAAGCATTCCATTGTACTGTCTGCATATGGCAAATACAAATCTTGAATCTTGAATTGGTTGTTTGTTCACTCATTCATTTATTTATTCCTGCTCATTAATTAAGTTGTGTGTGTGTGTGTGTGTGTGTGTGTGTGGTGTGTGTGTGTGTGTGTGTGTGTGTGTGTGTGTGTGTGTGTGTGTGTGTGTGTGTGTGTGTGTGTGTGTGTGTGTGTGTGTGTGTGTGTGTGTGTGTGTGTGTGTGTGTGACTCCCACGCACTCCTGATGCTACTACAGTGAGATGAATGTCCGGGTGCAAGGCCAATGACATCATTCAGAGGCAACGTATATATATATATAACAGATGACATCACCTCGGGAAGTTGTGCCACGGCGAGAAACACACGGGGGCGTTGGTGTCGCTGAAATATGCTGCGCCGCATTTCGAGATGGATTTGCCAACACACACACACACACACACACGCACACGCACACGCACACGCACACGCACACACGCACACGCACGCACACACACACACACAGTCTGACGTTTGATTAAAGGGTGACAGAGATTGCCCGAGCAGCTATACAACACAGTGACAAAGGTGCAAGGGATCCATGCACCGACCACATCCATCCGTATCTCCATCCCGGAGGCATTGGCTCCACTCCAACGTCAGCTGTCAATCAAAATTAATACCTTGGACCAAAATCCCACCCGAACCAAGTTAGGATTGGAGACCATCGAGATAAGATAATGGGGAAATATTCCTTTTCATACAAAGCATCGTAGATGTGCATATATTGTGCATATATTGCATATATTTCTAAGCAGTAGTGCCCCCCTCAACCCCCCTCCCCCCCACACACACACACACATACACACACAAACATACACACACACACGCACACACATGCACACACACACAGACACACAGCACACCACACAGTGGAAAGTAACCTCTAACCCTGGCAGTTGTAATACCACGCTTGTCTACTCTGGAGGAATGCTTGACTTGTTCATTCCCACTGCATAGTACTCCAGCTAATAGAACCAATTAAATGCAAACTGATGATGATAACCTTGTGTTCTGATGAGCTACTCTGACTCAGTCCAGTTATTGTTATTTCCTCGTTGTTTTTTTTCATAGCTTGGTCATGCAACACCGAGAAGTCATTTGGATAGAAGCGTCTGCCAAACTAATGAATGCAAATCTGAGTGCTATGTTTATCGGGCATCCAAGACCAGGGCTGAGTTAAACCTTCCCCTGTGTACATGTTGGTTTTAGAAAATAATATTCTTGTGCTGACAAGGTACCGGGCTTGCTCTCTCTCTCTCTCTCTCTCTCTCTCTCTCTCTCTCTCTCTCTCTCTCTCTCTCTCTGTCTCTCTCTCTCTCTCTCTCTCTCTCTCTCTCTCTCTCTCTCTCTCTCTCTCTCTCTCTCTCTCTCTCTCTCTCTCTCCCCTTCTCTTTCTCTCTCTCCCCCCTCTCTCTCTCTTTCTCTTTCTATCCTTCTACCAAAACCCTCCAATTATAAGACATCTAACTCAAAAACACACCCACACACATGCATATAGTATTCAGAACAGCATCGATCCCACATGTACTCTCTCCATCTCTTTTTGTAGCAAATCTCTATACTTTCATTTCATCCATCTCTCACTCTCTGTTCTCTGTCTTACATCATGTATGCATAACACTGTACACAATCAACTAAACAATAAAGTAAAGTGACTGATGGATGATATATACCTGAGTATATATACATGTATATATATATATATATATATATGTATACATGTGTACGTGTGAGTCTGTGTATGTGCCTATGTATGTATGGTTTCTGTGTGTGCATATGTGAATTTGTGTGTATGTATGTGTAGGGCAAGGGCTCAATTTACTGCCAATCCCCAAGAGAGAGAGAGAGAGAGAGAGAGAGAGAGAGAGAGAGAGAGAGAGAGAGAGAGAGAGAGAGAGAGAGAGAGAGAGAGAGAGAGAGACAGAGAGAGAGGGAGAGATGTGACTTACATCAACCAGTGAACCTAACCACATTACCCACGAGACTCTGCCTTCTCTGCCTCGCTTTATTTCCATTAGTTGTATATCAACCCATGTCTTGATTAAAGGGAGAGGGGGAGACAGAGTGAGAAAGAGAGGGAGAAAGAGAGGGATGAGGGGAGCAGAGGGGCGGGGAGAGATGAGAGGAGGGGAGGGGAGGGGAGGGGAGGGGAGGGGAGGGGAGGGGAGGGGAGAGAGAGAGTCTAAAGAGGATAAAGGTGAGAGCAGAGCAGAGGAGGGGAGAGAACGGGAGAGGAGAGGAGAGGAGAGACAGAGCCATTTTTGAATCCATGCTCTACCGAATGTTGTGGGTCATACTGGCATAGGGTCAGAGCTTCATAGAGGCTAAATGTTAATGCACCAAACAGTCCCTCCATATTTATTTTGAGCGTTGAATAAACACCCCATTCCTGGAAGAAAAAAAACGAAACAAGTCACACATATATTTATATGAATGCCCATTGTCTGTTCGGGTAAGACGTTGGCAAAGAAAAGGATTTTGGCAAGGAAAAAGTTTTCGGCACGGAGAAAGATTTTGGCATGGAAAAACAAACACAGGCCCGCACGCACACACACACGCACGCACACCACACGCAGCAAATATATCACAGCAATGTGATCTCACACACATTCACAAACACGCTCGCAATGAAATGAAGCGTGAATGTGGGCTGTGTTGTATTACCTCCATCACTCACGGCTGTCATTCTTATTGGGTGCTTGTTTCGATCTGGTGGCGGGTTTTGAATAAACAAATTGCACGTCTGTCCCGCAGCGCAGTGGCAGTTGTTTTTTTTTAAATTTTTGTTGAAGCTTGTGATGAGTTGGCCCCTTGGTGACCATTAAATAAAATATTGGAGGCCTAATTAAAATGGAAAAAAACCAAAGTGTGGTGGAAAATATGCGAAAGTGAAAAAAATGAATAAATTTAAAGCTAGTTTTACGAAGGAAGAACAGCCCACCCCCGCCCCCCGCCGACTTGAAGGCTCACTGCCCACATCATAAACAAGAGTACAGCACTTTGTATCAAAGTGTTTTATTCTTGCGTCTCTCGTATATTGCGGGCGTTGCCGCATGGTCTATCTTCACATTTGTTTACATCAACCTTTGCATCCATTTGCAAGCTTTGGCTCCATAGCATCACACACACGAAGCGCATGCGCAAACATTTCATTCCAGCCGTGCTGCTTTGCTTTAGTTTTCCCTTCTCTCGTTTGTGCTCTCTCTCCCTCTCTCTCTCTCTCTCTCTCTCTCTCTCTCTCTCTCTCTCTCTCTCTCTCTCTCTCTCTCTCTCTCTCTCTCTCTCTCTCTCTCTCTCTCTCTCTCTCTATACACAGTTATCATTACATAACATAGCACACGCACGCACAACGACCCTGCACGAAGACGAAAAGTAAATTGCATACAATATTTTGACTAGCGCCTCACACAGAACATATTGTGTGTAGGCTAGGCGTACGCGGTGGTTGAGTAGTTCTCCTAGTTGTTATTATTATAGTGCGGGTGGTGGTGGTGTGCAGAAGTTATTCAGTCGGCAGCGTGTTTGATGAAATGACTCACACACATACACACACACACACACACACACACACGCACACGCGCACACACACACACACACACACACACACACACACACACACACACACACACACACACACACACACACACACACACACACACACACACACACACACACACACACTCGGTGCCAGCCAGCCCAGCTCTCGAGCAGTCGATGCAACAGGGCACACGGTGACCGTGATCTGACTGTATGGAGAATATTAAATAGAACTATAGACAATGTAGAAACACCGCGGTCAATAATACACTGGCCACGACAACGTGGAATGGACACAGTGCGCGCGCGTGTGTGTGTGTGTGTGTGTGTGTGTGTGTGTGTGTGTGTGTGTGTGTGTGTGTGTGTGTGTGTGTGTGTGTGTGTGTGTGTGTGTGTGTGTGTGGGGGGGGGGGGGGGACTGGAGAATAGACTCTAAGTGATTAGTATTCTAAAAGGATTGGCTGCTGAGTCAGGAGCGCCACGAGGTTATATATACACGCACACGGGCGTCGTTCACGCGCAGACCCCCAACTGCGAACGCAAAAAAACATCCACTTTCCCACGTAAGAGATCCAGCAGCTCTCTGGCATCTAATCCTCGTGTCGCGCACACGCACACGCACACACACACACACCCACACACACACATACACACGCGAATATCTCATCGTTATAAGGAAGAGCCCTTTGGTCAGCTGCAGTGCCATTGTAGGTCCCGGAGCGCCACCTGCAATCATTTTCATTTCCAAAAGACATCCAATACGTGTGCGTGTGCGCGTGCATGCGTGTGTGTGTGTGTTTTTGTGTAGAAACGTGCAGCGTATCTCTCCACTTCGGTTGCGGAGTTAACGAAAGCTGTCAAATGCCTGGACAATCCGCGACGTAAATCCTGTGCAACGACGACACCTACTGGAGTCCAAGGGGTGTGCAATAAATAATACATGACGCACGTTAGGAGGGAGGGATATTCGTTTTTTATATCCCCGATTTTTGGAAAGGCTGATCTCGTTGTTTATGCATTATTAATTTAAGTTTTAGTATTCTGACTATCTTCTACAGTGTGTTGGTGTGGGAATATGATTCATTTTCCAGTCTCTTCAAACCATCCAAGCCCTGCCTACATTGGTCTCCGAAACATTTTAAATAGCCTAGTATTGAGTAGTTTTTCAAATAAAACATGTTTAGCGCTTCAACACTGAAGTAAATGCATATAGCCTACTGCATGAATGACTGCATTGATTGATTGAACGCGTACGAATCATTGATGGAAACAACAAGAAAACGCCCCCGTGTGCTGACGTCATTCGTTTGTTTTCTTCGCGGAGGGATCTGTGAAATAAATTCAGTTCCGGGATCGTGATCTACCGCTCGACAAGACCACGGACTGTAACAAAGTAGAGCGGACCGCTGCTGTAGTACCGAGAGCGTGAAACACGTCAGGGCGCAGGGATACAAGGGGTGGTTGTTGGTCCGCCAGCAGGTGCATGACGCAAAACGGAAAAAAGATAACCTATTCCAATGCAGTAGGGGGAAAATGGCATAGCCAATTATACAGACTCTTTTTTACCCCCCAAAAGAAGCTGCGTCCGTCCAAAATTACCCATTTAAAGTGCCAAAAATGATACGGTAAGTTCCTATTTTCCAATGTAGCAACCTAAATGTAAATATAGCTAGTCAACAGCTAACGCTAATGCCCGTGTGCTAACAGCTGACTACTTGCATGGGGATCCAGGTTACGACAAGTAGCATCATAAACACCTGATACCGCTGCACTGACGTCCATTTAGCTTTGCGGTGTAAAACGCAAATATGAACCAAACAGACTACAACTGTCAATGTCCCGTCCCCCCCCCCCCCTTTATTATTATTTGTATTTGTAATTGTTGGATAACCTTACGTTCTGAACCCTACGTCAGGAAGTATGACGTGGATATCATTTTAAAGACCGTGACGTAATTTACGTGTGTGTGTGTGTGTGTGTGTGTGTGTGTGTGTGTGTGTGTGTGTGTGTGTGTGTGTGTGTGTGTGTGTGTGTGTGTGTGTGTGTGTGTGTGTGTGTGTGTGTGTGTGTGTGTGTGTGTGTGTGTGTGTGTGTGTGTGTGTGTGTGTGTGTGTGTGTGTGTGTGTGTGTGTGTGTGTGTGTGTGTGTGTGTTAACCACCACACCCTATCCTTAAATAAGGTTAAGGTTAATTAGTATGCCACCTCATCCTGGACAAAGGGCCAGGCTGAGTCACCTATTGCAGCTAAACATGCACCCAAACCTCTCTGTGTAAAAGTAGTGTGCAATATTTCACACACTCAAAGTATATTATATAAGAGCTTAACATATGTGGGGTTACATCACGGATTTCCCTGCGTCTCATGTGTCCACTGTGTTGGAGCATCACCCTCCCTACAACAGTGACACATTTCTTACAGTGTGAACTCTACTATGACTATGACTGGGTTTGCTTGTGTGACACGTGGCAAAGGGCTTTCTCTCCCCCCCCCTCCTCTAGCACACCAACAGGTGTGTGTGTGTGTGTGTGTGTGTGTGTGTGTGTGTGTGTGTGTGTGTGTGTGTGTGTGTGTGTGTGTGTGTGTGTGTGTGTGTGTGTGTGTGTGTGTGTGTGTGTGTGTGTGTGTGTGTGTGTGTGTGTGTGTGTGTGTGTGTGTGTGTGTGTGTGTGTGTGTGTGTGTGTGTGTGTGTGTGTGTGTGTGTGTGTCACAGGGTGGTTGGTTGAGAAGGGGAGGCATGACTCACTCCTGTGTGACGTTGAGGAAAGTTGATTGTGGGTGGGTGTGAGGAGTCTGCTTTCCCCTTGTTAAGAATATGGAGAAGTAAAATCTAGGAAGTAAAAGGTTTTTTTTGTTATTACTATTGTGTAGTGGCTAGGGTGTTGGAGACTGATCAGGAGGCCTCCTGCAGTGAGAGGCCAAAACCTCAACCCCTGCAATACCTGCTCCTTATATTAGTCATAAGGCCGACGCTTTTGTCCAAAGTGACTTACACTAGTGCATTCAACATAGCTAAGCAAGAGAACTACTAGTCACCAGAAGTCATAAGTGCATTTCCTTCCTCCAACAAGCCTCCAAGGGCAGAACCAGGTGTTCAGGGAAAAGTACAATCAGTTGGCTCTCCATAGATATGACACAATTAGTACATCAAACAGAGGCAATGACAAACAGTGAAGCCAATACACACAAGCTAATAAGCAAAAGCTAATGAGCAAGTGCTGGCAATCAAGACACAATTGCGAAGGGGAAGGGTCAGGCTAGTGCTTCCTGAAGAGGTGGGGTTTTAACCATTGGCGGAGAACTCGCCTCTTCAGGAAGAGCGACACTTCCTTGAAGGGGAACCTTGCTTGGTTTTTTTTTTGTTATATAAGAAACTACTTCACACACGTGTTGTGGAAAACTCTGTCTCCGAAGAAACCCTGAAGGGTTGGACCATTAACCTCATCATTGGTCTGGGATTTGGGTTTTCCAGTTTGTTTGTTTTTTCCGGTTTTTCAAATGGGATCAACAAACCAAATGGTCCAACATTTCATCTATTTAATTATTTATCTGGATCCACCGAAGTTGCTCTTCGGTAGAACCATTATTCGGCCTAAATTAGTTGCTTGTTTGCCTCCCAGCTTTGCTCAACTCAACCATTGACTGCAGGGTGTTTATCTGTGGGTTCACCTCAGGAAGTAAGGCCTGTTTGTCTGTATTAGGACAGGCAGTGGAGAGACAGGCTTCTTATCAAACGCACACCACAGAGCATAACTCGACGATGTCCCTCGAGCTATGTCAATAGAGCTGTTTGGCGTGAGAAAGGTTTTCCAGTGACGGGTGTGAAGCTAAACATACCTTGCCTAGGTCGCTATTTATCTTTAAGTACGGTTACTTTGAGATAAAATAGACCCCCAGTGAATTTCCTTCCAAACAAGCCTCCAAGAGCAGAACCAGTGCACAGGTAAAAGTACAATAAGTTGACTCCCTAGATTATGCACACTAAATGCATCAGGGGACAATGACGAATACGGAAGCCAGTAGACCCAAGCTAATGAGCAAAAGCTAATAAACAAGCGACTTGTATGAATATGTATTACTTAAAAAATACAGAATACATTTATTGTATTCTGGGTTCACGCTTTAGCTTGGCTGATGTGCACCTTGCGTCTCCTGCAATGTCTTGTGTGTGTGGGATGATTTGATGAATTGGTGACATCACAAAGTTCCAAAACCCTGGTGTCTTCATATGAGAGTTGCAACCATTTTTATACTACGGGTTCAAACTTTAGGCTCCAGAGCTGCCGGGGTACACTTCTAAACAACCATGCTTTCTTTAAAAAAATGTTCTATCCATTGGGGAAATTTCGAAAAGTGTCGTATCCAGCCAAATTACGTTTTAGTACCTATTGTTTAGGGTAGGGTACTTTTGTTACTCGCTGTTTGTGTGGAAATATTGACCAAACGATGGCTCTGTAGAGAGGACAGCTGCTGCTCCGTCTCCTGGGCAGGTTTACACCGCTAGGCAGACACATACCGGTGATCACGTCTTCAGTTCACTGCATCACATCGTGCTTATTCAGAGGCAGGAACATCTGTTTAATATCCAATATCGTTCCAAAAAAAGATATGACTCGCACCACCGCGCTATGCGGCCGTACATTTCACTCTGTTTTGATGTCGGGACGTTCCTAGCGGGCGGTCATTATTGTAAAACTTGTCCGCCAACCTGGGCCAGCTACCAAACGCTGGCGAACAAACCTATTTTATAGAGTCTCAACAACCGTGCATGACAACAGCAAAGACTTCTGACTATTTAATGATAATATAGATCCTGCTCCAAAACTTTGCCAAAATACACAAACCTAATGTACACAAATGTATTCGTAAGATGCCGGAAAAACACCCAAACTATTTTCGATTCGAGTGTTTTTGATTTGCTTGGTGAGTAGGCCTACTCAATTGACTCGAGTACACGTTTGCACCTCTACCATCCTGGAGTACAAAACAGGATCTAGCCTACTGAATTCCCCCGGACAATGACCTTCTCTATTCTACTCTATTCTCTATACGTTGTGTGCTCAATCATGCGGTCCAACTGATTCTGACATTGGAAAGATGAATCATTCTATGTGGATTATGATGGCAAGGCGGTGGGGAACTGCCCGGCTGCATAGGAGAACCATGCTCCCACACCAGATGCTGCACAGCCGATCCAGGCCACACACACACACACACACACACACACACACACACACACACACACACACACACACACACACACACACACACACACACACACACACACACACACACACACACACACACAAAGACCTTAAGGCTGCCAAAGAGGCTCACCAGCATCATGTGTGTATAAACGGCTGTGGTGAATCATTCCAGCAGCCGGCGTGCCGTGCCTGAACACGGCTTTAAGACTTAGAAGAGATGAGAAATCAATTTGAGCTTGAGAGGGGTAGGGTGTCGGGGGGGGGGGGGAGGAAGGAAGAATTGTCTGGGATTCGCTGAGTGGATTCATTCAACCAGACGGAAAATGGCTGAAGTAAAACACCCGCCATACTTAGTGTTTATGCTCCCCGGGTGAAGTAAAATGAAAGCAGTTATTTAACTCTCTAACTGTGTGTGTGTGTGTGTGTGTGTGTACAGTAACAATGTCTCATTTTAGAAGTCACTGCATCGCCATGGCTACCATTGCCATCACCCCTGGCTGCCGTTATGAGGTTGTTTATCGCCATGGCAACGAGGGGAGGGATAACCAAAACCTGACACCCAGGTGTGCACGCCGCACCGAGCGAGAGTGAACCACTCCGTCCATTAGCCGGTCGACAAGAGTTTTACCTTTTTTTTATTTTTAAGATAAAAACGGTACTCTGTCGGTTAGTTAGTTAATTAGAAAATAGTCAAAAGTGGCCTCCGTGCTCCTCCAGGGCCATTAAAATGACTGCGCATCTGTTCTTGCTGGCAAAGTAGACAGCCACCGCAAAAAACACAGCGGTGCCATTTCAAACTTTCCCATGGCCATTAATTAAAAGTGGAAAAACGGTGCTTGAATCAGGCCTAATGGTGCTGTTTGTGACAGCGCCATTAATTGAGTGTGGTTTTTATTCTTTGGTGTAGTCACGCGGGACCCGGGGTGGAGCGCTTTGCTTTTCCTTTTTTTCCCTTTTTTTTTTCCATCAGGTCGCACTCTGGTAGCTTAATTAAAACGAGGGTTCAACATTTATCACCAGAAAGTTTTTGTGCACAATGTGGAAAATTGATGTTACCCGCGGTGGCTTGTGGTTATTATCTATCATGCAGTGAGATGGGGGGGGGGGGGGGGGAGAAAGTCTGGTTGTGCAGATATTTACTGTGATTAAGGTAATGATGATTCAACCCCAGCTCATTCATAATTCATTAAATGCTTCTCTGTGACGACTTCTGTGTCTGGAAGCTGTACACGGTATATGCCGTTTAAAAACAGTTTGGGAAATGCTTTTTATTTCGTTTTTTTGTTTTATTGTTTGTTATATTGTGAGTATTAAACCCTACCGAAAACATTAACGACAGCACCGGTGTACCGTCTTACATCGACTTTTGTACAAAAGCACACATTCAAATCTATATGGAGACAAAAGGCACACTATGTGCCTTTTCTATGGTCAGAATAAACAGCATCAGCCGAAAGGGATAACCCGCCTTATTTATGTATTGGTTATGAATCAGGCTGGAGTCATATGGTTATAATGAGCTATTTCTGTACCTTCTCTGTTCCCTTCTCTCCATTCCCCTCTTCTCATCTTGCTTACGCTCTCTCTCACACACAAACTCTCTCTCTCTCTCTTCTCGATGATCATGACCTTTTGAGCAGGTTTTTCTGATTTTTTTTTTTGTCAATAAAGGGCTGAAAAGGATGCATGATAACCTGAGAAACTGTCTCCGTGTGCCACTCAGACAAACCTTCCAACTTAGTTTTACCATATGTGTGACATAGAGTCTAATCAGGAGCACTGTTTTATGTCTCTTCTTCCTCCCCATTCCTGTCTCTGCAGTTGAGGGCAGCGTCCTCTGAGCTCTCTTCCTCCTCTTCCTGGGGCGGTTCTCTGTGCCAAAGGCTGCCCATCACCCTGCTAGCCAACGGCATGTCGGGTAATTACCACACACCTCTGCACTGTCAATAAATAATTTATTCAATTAACCTTTCATCGGAGTTAAAGTTCTCAGAGTTATGGCCCAGGTAGGAGTAGGAAAGAGAGAAAATCTGAAAATGGTGTCACAGTATTATGAAGGAGAATTTGTATCTAGTCTGTGTTTAGCACAGTGTACCACAGTGTGTTTTGGACATTCCTGCGACAAGGCAAGCGTCAAATATGCCATCACCGTAATGTACAACAAAGTGTCCAAGAGGGCATATAAATATATATTCACACACACGTGTGCAGTGATCGATTTGACCCTTGGTGTTTATTAAGAAGCCTGGTGACTACTGCTATCCAAGGAGAAACAATAGTGTGAAGATGTGTGATATGCGTTATCTCATTTAGGAAGATCAGATTGTCGCTGCCAATTTCCAAGTTGGCCATAGTTGGTAAAGCAGTGTCCATGTAGTGAAGTAACAGACCAACACAGCACCACCATACAGGCTATCGATGAAAGGGACGGTCTAAAATGATATGTGCAAAGGCTTAACGTAACTTAAAATTCCAAAACGGCGATCAATAATCACCAAATGTCTCTGGCATATGTCTTGTCATTAGCACTTTCACCTGTCAAAATATCAAAACCTAAATCCTACTATTACGGAAGTTATGTTACATTAAGTGTTTTCCTCTTATAAAGCTGCGTTAAGACTTTTCCTTACTGGCTCAATAGAGAGGAAAACACTCAATGTCACATAACGTTCATAATGGGAGGATTTAAGTTGAGATATTTTGACAGGTGAGTGCTTATGCCAGATAGACATATATGCCAGATACATTTGGTGATTATTGATCACAGTTTTGTAACTCTTAGTTACGTTAAGTCTTTTCACGTTAAGCGATGCAAAGAAAGATCTAGTCAAAACTCTCAATTTAAATGCACAACAATGCTTAACAAACTCAAGACAGCCATTAACTAATCAGTCAAAGTGTGTGGAAACAAAATGCAACAACCAGCTCAACGAGACGCAACACTGAGACAAAACCAGCAAAGACAAATGAGTCTCACTCACCAATGATGTTCACTTAAAGACCAAATCCATTCTCCTGTCCTTCTGGATGGATCGATAACCCGGTCATAAAGCTGATCACTGCTTTTCAGATCCAAAAGAAGTTGCCTTTCAATAGCTATGGAAGCTAATGCAGTGAGCCGGGATTGTCCCGTTCTGTTCCTCCATATGTTTTTAGAATATTAAAATGTCCTTTCCGCAGATGCACTGGTGACGGGGATCGTTAAAACCTTTTTATAATGTCCATCTTTACACTAAATGGTCATCTTGAAAAGGGTACTAACAACAATTCCGCAACAACATCATCTTCACCTGTTGCTATTTAGACGTAAAAAACCTACGTAGATAAAAACCAACGTAGCACTACGCTAGGTCTCGAGCCAGTGAACCTTCTAGCGCACTATGGAACTGTCGGGAAATCTGAAAGAATACGCCCATTGGCTACAAATCACTATATGATTGGTTGACCAAATTGTCAATCCAAACGTACGCTCTCATTCAGTCTAAGGCCCAAAGCAATCGGGAATACTTTGGATGAAGGATATTCTTCCCAGCAACCCAGAAAAATATCTGATTTGCATTGTTTTTCCAACACAAAACCACTCAAATGCGTAGTGCATGGACCGAGAAAGACAAACAAATCAACGTAACACTGTAATATAACAACACGGATACGATTCTCATTTATTAATTTAATTGAAATTGTATTACATTTTAATAATACAATTCATTTGATTTGATTTTGTTTCATCTGAGAGTTCCAGGGTCTTCTCTGTATACCTTGAAGGCCCTGACTCTTCACCACTGTGATACCATGATGCCTTTTGACGCAATGGTATCATGTGCTTGTTTCTTTTTGCTTTCAAACTGCGTTTCAATCTTGTCCTGCTACAGGTAGCTACACTCCGGCCCCGGGGGGCCCCTTCTCGGCCCTCACCCCCAGCATGTGGCCCCAGGACATTCTGGCCAAGTACCACCAAGTAAGCACTCACTCAACTTGTTTTATTCATGAAGTATGTGTAAAAGGCCAATTCCTATAACATAAGGATATTGAACTGTTGGGACAACTGTTCTGATATGCAACAAGGTATTTACGATTCCAATGAGTAAGTACAGTGCTTGTATCGTCCGACAGGCAACCAACAACAAACGTGCGTGCGTGCGTGCGTGTGAGTGAGATTTGGGACTGTGAAGTCATTGCTTCGGTTTGTACGTTATCCACTGATCTTCTAAAAGGTCCTACCAGTATTAAGGATTGCTGCTAGGGCCATGCATTTATGAACAACTGAGTGCGGTGCAATGCATTTATATTGAACAGTTGAGCCCAGAGACAGCTGTTCAACATTTATACAGTCTGATTTAAATGAACTCAGCCCCTGGTGATATCTGAGCCATCGATTTGACAAACTGCACTCTAGGGCCGGGCAATAACTCAATATTATCATTGATTTTCTTTGAATGGTTATTGGTGCCGCTGTAAAATGACCATGTCGACTTGTTGTCATACACACTTTTTTACTGTACGTTAATGACGATGAGGATGACATGCCCTTAAAATATATAGAGAAAGGAAAGTCCAATACCGTACTTTAAATCTGTATGGAGTTCAAAGCAATGAATGAATAAGAATGAATGCATTTATTTCGATCAGCAAACATGTACAAGACAATAATATATACAAAGTTATATTGTAATAATGTAGTTCAAAGCAATGACTAGACTGTTTAAGAATGGCACTTTAAATTCATAAGCATATCACGTTATTGTTCGATAGTGTGTACATGTTCCCATGATTATCGTGGTAATACGGTTTGCCATATCGCCCAGCCCTAACTCAAAGCTAAATTTAAACTTTTGACCAAATGAATGAGTCGACGGGCCTGCCGAAAGCTAAACGTGGGACATTCACAAAGTGAGAGTGGCAAAGTAAAGCGTTGCTTTATTTTTTAATAATAAGTAGTATATTGAATTGGGACTGAGTGAACGTTGTCGTAGTGATGGGCCCTGCAGAGTATACAATCAGTCCGGTCTGTCAGAATAAGAGACGCTTGTCAACATTGCCGTACAACTGCCTCTCATTATCTCTGATCAGTGTTTATTTCCCCCCACTCGTAGATGGTGCCTGAAAGCACAGACAACCTATTATCCAATATATAATGACACGCAGCCTCCCTTGATGTCTTACCCCTACCTGCTCCTTTTCTGATTCAACTACTACTTGATTCATCCAGGGGGAGGAGGTGTTTTCCGTCTCAATGGCTCTGCCCAAGATAACAATCACTTGTATAATATATATATATATATATATATATATATATATATATATATATATATATATATATATACATATACACCACAAAAGTGCAACGTAATAACATGTTTGTGGAAAATGACAACATGGTATTTTATGGACAATGCATGCAGTATACACTATTTTGTTGTGTGGCATGTGGCATTATTCCCCAATAATAGAGCGTGATGTATCATTTGTAATGGAGTGGAGAAAACTGCGGAACCATTCAAAATGATAGGCTATTAAACAATGCATAATTAAAATGCCAGAGACTTCATAGAGATCTGCAGCCGGCTCCCTGAGATGAGATGTAGGCCTAGGTTATTTATCCCACACAGGAAATTGTGGTCATCCCATCTGATGGAAGGGAAAGACTACCCAACCATGAGTCTCTCTCTCGCTCTTCCCCCCCCCCCCCCCCCCCCCAAGTCACATGATGTTGATTGCCCACAAACTGCTTCCTTCTGTTTCTAACAGAAGGATTTGTCTGAGGAATCAGAAATTCGTTATGATGAGTTTGGCTTCAAGATTGAGAATGAAGGTAATGCACGCTGACACACACACATGCATGCACGCACACATACGCTGGCATAAACATGCATGCACAAATGTGTACACACACGCACGTGCCCATACATGCATGTGCACGCACACAATTTGTGTTTGCACATAGCTGTAACTCACTGGAGAAGACTAAATTGCTCTGTCATTCAGAATTTCTTGAAGCAAAGTAATATAAACTTAATTTGCATATCAAACACTGAGTCAGAGGGAGTGACTGCAATTTGATAAACGGTTCAAAAGCAAAAAAAGGGTCGACAGTCACGCAATGTTGATTTTCAACGTGTTTTTTGTTGTTGTGTAGTTTAGCATCATTTGGGCTATGTTTGTTTCAAGTTTGTTTCGCTCACTTTTCAAGTTCTCATGTTGTTCCCTCGGCTTCACCAGTAACCCCGAGGCCCTGCTGTCGCTCCGGTCCCCATGTCCCCTTGTGTTGTTTAAACCGACCTCTCTATGTCCCCATGTATGTATTTAACATACAGTACCTCATAGTTATTAGCTGTGTCATACGTCACACTTATGTCATGTTTATCCAATAGCTCACGCATCTGTTTCCCTTCTCATATCCCTTCTCATACAAGAAGGGACGTGGTCTCCTTGACCACGTTCAGTGTGACGCTTGCAGTATCGATGCCTTTCCTTTTTAAATGTCAACATAATCGCGTGTATGTATGTGTGTATATATATATATATGTATATATATATGTTTAATATAGATATAGATGGATATATGGATATATCTCTATCTATAAATATATAGATATAGATGGATATAAGTTATAGATACGTTTCTTTCAACTTGCAATACATAGCATAAAAACAAGCACGTTCTGAGTATGGGCGGTCGGTCTCCTGTTGGATTTGAACCCCTAACCCTAACTGCGTTAATGCCATGTCTCTAACCCCCCCCCCCCCCCTCCTCCTCCAGAGGGCGCGCAGCCCCAGGCGCGGCTGGGCATCCAGGGCTCCCCTCAGAGCGAGGACCCCCAGCAGCGGCTCCGCTGGCAGGCCCACCTGGAGTTCACCCACAACCACGCGGTGGGGGACCTGACCTGGGACGTCATCGCCCCCATCCTGCCCCGCTCCGACCGCCTCCGCTCCTTGGTGCTGGCCGGCATACCGCACAGCATGAGGCCACAGGTGGGTGGGTCTGTCTGTCTGTGTCTGAATTTGTAGATAGCTTAAAGAATGACCAGGCCATTGCCAAGACACCAATAATAATTTCCTAGGGAATAAGTTTGTTCAAAATCGCAATCCTTTTTCCATTAGCACACTTTATATTTTACACCTTTTTTTTTGTTTTATATTTCAGAAATAGTATTTCTGTTATTATTTTTATTTTAATACTTTTAGGTTGCTTGTATTTCATCGTTTTCCCCCCAATATGTTTTAATTGAATTCATGAACGCTTAATGTATTGACAATACTAGGTCAGACCTCCACATGCTAATGACTCAATTAGGAATAAAATTGAAGTAATATAAAGCCACTAATGTGAACTAAATTGGCCCCGGCTGTCTTGTCTAGCTGTGGATGCGTTTCTCCGGGGCCCTCCAGAAGAAGAGGACCTCTGAGATCTCCTACAAAGAAATCGTCAAGAACGGCTCTAACGACGACACCAGCACGTCCAAACAGGTACGCCACGTAGCGCTGTGTCGCTTCGAACTCAAGCTAACGGGTACAACACCTAGACTTTGTCTAAAATCTAAATCTGGAGGATTTTGAATCCTCTTTTTTGGTCACATACACACACGCACGCACAGTGAAATTAGTTTCTCTGTATTTAACTCATCCTAGTTTAGGAGCAGTGGGCAGCTATTTTATATACTGCGGCTGGGGAGCAGTGTAGGGGTCTGGTGCCTTGCTCAAGGGCACCTCGGCAGTGCCCAGGAGGCGAACTGGCACATTTTTTCCAGTTCTCACTCCGTACTTGATCCGTTTCGGGGACTTGAACCCTCCGGTTCCCAAGCCAAGTCCCAACAGACTGAGCTACTGCCGCCCCGGTGTAGCTTCTAACTCAAGCTAACAGTATGACGTGTAGTATACTATGGAGCTGTGGTAAGATACTCAATCTAAAGGGTACCGTAACACATGTAGCATTGTGTAGCCGCTTCCACGACCTTAATGGGTTCCACACACGGCACCATAGGGCTACTACTCTAGCAAACAGTATTGACATTTCACGTCTACTATTTAAAATTGAGAGAGTGTCTGCCATTGAGAGACACTTTTATCCAAAGCGGCACCTTGCAGTGAATACAGATGCACGTCATTAAGGAGCCGGTAGTAGGGGTCAGGCATCTCACCTTCACCGTCGTCATCATCATCATCATCATCATCATCATCGCCTCACAGATGTTGTCCCCCTTTCCGTTCCCAGATAGAGAAGGACTTGCTGCGGACCATGCCGTCCAACGCCTGCTTCACCAGCCTGTCCAGTGTGGGCGTCCCCCGGCTGAGGCGGGTGCTGCGAGGCCTGGCCTGGCTCTACCCAGACATAGGCTACTGCCAGGGCACGGGCATGGTGAGGCAGCGCTTACACACACACACACACACACACACACACACACACACACACACACACACACACACACACACACACACACACACACACACACACACACACACACACACACACACACACACACACACACACACACACACACACACACACACACACACACACACACACACACACACACACACACACACACACACAGCACCCGGCCACGCACCGACGCACACACCGCACACACACATATACATGCACACACACACACAGATCAGCAACACTTTCCGGGAACATTCTATTGTACATTTTTTTTTAATGGTAAATATTAAAGGAAAGAAAGCTTCTCATTTTATTTAAGATGTTTGCAACCATATCAACATTCTGAACAATGCAGACAATGTGGGTCCTTTTGAAATGTGCCCTTTTTTACACCTTACACACTCTGTAGGTTCTCTTATCGATTGGGACGTGGCATAATTAAACAAAGGAAATGCTGCAATGCAGCAGCAGCTCTGTGGTATAACGGGGATCGTGCCTTGCTCAAAGGCATTTGGCAGAACTGACACACTGCTATAAATCCAAAAGGAACACCTGCCAGCAGCCGATGGCACATACAGTAGATTTGATAATTGGGCAGATATAAAAAGCATTTTACATTTTAATTTTGGCATTATAACACTATTTCTTGGCCGGAAGGTTTTTCCTCTCTGGCTGGCAAGACATTGCAAAATACATTTAGGACGCTGTGTGCTAACAGTATGGGTTGCCTCCATTGGGAATGGAACCCTTAACCCTGGCTGGTTTAATGCCACGGTCCACCAGTTGAACAAGACCAGTCGTAGTCTGAACCTCTATTCCCTTGTATTTTTAACCTTATCCAAACTTAATTCTCCCTCTGTGTCCTCTCGCTCCTCCTCCCCCCAGGTGGTCTCCTGCCTCCTGCTGTTCCTGGAGGAGGAGGACGTGCTGTGGATGATGTGTGCTCTGATCGAGGACCTCCTCCCGCCCTCCTACTTCTCCTCCACCCTGCTGGGTGTGCAGACGGACCAGAGGGTGCTCCGCCAGCTCATCGTCCAGTACCTGCCCGCCCTGGACCGCCTGCTGCAGGAGCACGACATCGGTGAGATAATTTTTTTTCCTGGATTCACATTTGCGCCAGAATCAACTTTTCCTTGGCCCATAAGTAATCTAACCTCCAAGTTTTGTCAGATTCCGTACGGAACTTTTTGGTTATCCAAACAGATAAACGGGGGTGAAAACATAACCTCTGTCCCATCTTTGATGGCCGCTGTCTGCTTCACATATGCGGCCGAGTGGCGTTTCTTCCCGTTAGCGCGTCTTTGGTTCTAACGGTCCGTCTTCCCTCTGGGTCCAGAGCTGTCGCTGATCACGCTGCACTGGTTCCTAACGTCGTTCGCCAGCGTGGTGGACATCCGGCTGCTCCTGAGGATCTGGGACCTGCTCTTCTACCAGGGCTCCCTGGTGCTGTTCCAGGTCACCCTGGGCATGCTCAAGATCAAGGTATGTGAGGTCGCAGGTCCCCAAGCCTGTGGGCTCTTCGCTCGCCCGCAGGTATGTCTGGAGATGTTGTTCTGAGATTATGAGTTTGACTTGGAGGCACATAAGACAAAGAGGAGGGGAGGGGTGGGGGAAATGTATTTTTTATATATATATATATATATATATATATATATGAATGAATGAATAAAAAACTTAAAATAAAGTTGAAATTGAATGACCCATTTGTTGTAAATATGGTAGTTGAGATCATCAGCCAGTCAACAGCAAGTCCACTAACCCTCCCGTGCAACAACAACAACAACAGGAAGAGGAGCTGGTGTCTTCGGAGAACTCTGCGTCCATCTTCAACACGCTGTCCGACCTGCCCAGCCAGCTGAGGGACGGGCCCGCCGTGTTGGGGGAGGCCATGCGGCTGGCGGGGTCGCTGGCCCAGGACACGCTGGACGCCCACCGCCACAAGCACCTGGCCTACATCCTTAACGAGGAGACGCAGCTCAGCAACGGAAACGGCGGCACCCTCAACACCGCTAACCTCAATAAGGTGCGTTACCGACCAGCTTCTGAAACGTCTGCTGAAATGCTGCCCTCGAGAGGCATGGAGTCTGTCTCAGTATTTACCAAACACGCTGCCTGCAGTGGTGTCGTCCCGCTAGGCGGGTTTTGAAGGCAGCGTAGACGCGTCCTTCGTTTAGGTCAGGATATCCCACAATCCACTGCTCGGATAAGAGGAAAAACCCGTGGCGAACCACAGCTCCAGGTTTGTGTACAAATGTTTTTTAACCCAAGACTTTATTTTTTGTTCATGACCAGAGAACAACATTTAAAACAGCAGCCCTAGAGCTGGATGACGCAAAACCAAGGCAGACTTTGGCTGGCCAACAAATAAGCAGAATGCTGTTAAAATGGAGCCGAATGGATCTTTGTCCATTTACATACACTGCCCACATTGGAATGATGCAAAGCTGATGGGAAAATCTGCAAAGTATTCCTTTGAATGTGTTCTTATGGATCCAAAACCCCAAAGGCGATGCATGACATTCTACTCCCGCTTGTTCTACTGACTCACTTCAAAATAAACCTGGTTATCTGACGATGACGTATAATCGGATAGAAGCGATTGGAAAATATGCAATATCAAAAGTTTATATACAGTCCTGAATCAAAGTTGTTGTTTTTTATTACGTGGTTTGCAGGCCGTGCGGCGACAGTCCCAGCGCAGGAAGTCGACGCTGAGCTCGCTGCTGTTCGGCGAGGACGAGGCGGAGGCCCTCAAGTCCAAGAACATCAAGCAGACAGAGCTGGTGGCGGCCCTCAGGGAGGCCATCGCCCGCAGCTCGGACCACTTCCACTGCCTGGACCCCCACCACACCAACACTGTGAGTCCACACTACGCTCCGACACTTCAGTCCACTATCCCCCCCCAGTCATAGACTGGTGCCTTAGGGTGACTCTGAAAAATACTAAAGCACTGGGTTTGATGCCTGACGTCCACAGCAGGGAACCTCTCTACCTTGGAGCATAGTAGAAGCAGCATGCACACCCCCCCCCCCCCCCCCCCGGCAGTTTCCTGTAGTCTGAAAACGCTGCAGCTTCATTCAACCGCACTGTCGCCGTGATGGCGGGTGTACTCCTATTGTACTCCCACCTGTCTGTTTGGTAATTGGTCTCACGCTTGGCTATGTAGCCAGGAGGGAACATGGACTTGAATAAATAAGCTTGAAGGAAATAGATTATAGATTATGAAATGATGTGACATTGCACAGAACATAATTTTCCTAATGTTTAATGCACACCTTGAATAACATAATGAGAAGTAACCGACGGATTTCTGTCAAAAAGTACATTAGTTAAAATAACTGTGTGTTTAGGACCTGACCCCTGACTACTCCATGGAGAGCCATCAGCGGGACCACGAGAACTTCCTGGTGGTGTCCCGTAACCGACAGCGACGGGCCAAGGCCCTGCTGGACTTCGAACGTCATGACGACGACGAGCTGGGCTTCAGGAAAAATGACATTATCATTGTGAGTGGCCACACACATGCACACTGAAACAAACACACACACACACAGTCGACATACTTAAAAACACACACACACACAAGCCTGCATGCAAAAACAACACATGCATGCGCACACACATCTCCATCCTCCCCACAGGCTGACTAACGCATAGAAACAAACACGCATACACACACACTTTTTATATTTTTACACTGAGTTTTCGCTGTTCGTTCCATTGGAATGTGCCTCTTTATGTCTTTTCCTCCCAGATCATCTCCCAGAAAGACGAGCACTGCTGGGTGGGGGAGCTGAACGGGTTGAGAGGTTTGTCTTGCTCACATCAGCGCCACAAAGAGACAGTTTGTCCTCTCTCTCCAAATCAATCCTGCCTTCGTTCACTCTCTCTCTCTCTCTCTCTCTCTCTCCCTAACTCACTCCACCTCTCTGTCTCTCTACCGCAGGTTGGTTCCCAGCCAAGTTTGTGGAGGTTCTCGACGAGAGAAGCAAAGAGGTGAGCGGATGTTTTAAATAATGCATAGTGCATATGCATACAGCGGCTTGGCGTCTGGCTGTTTTGCATTTTTATTCCATGTTTTATTCATCTACCACCATTGTTTTATTTGTTTATTTTGTTATTTTTCCATTTTTCCTTGCGTTCTACTAAATATTCCACCGTCTCACCGTTTCCCGACTGTGTGATTGGTGGTGTGTAACGTGACCCCTCGCTCTCGCTCTCGCTCTCGCTCTCGCTCTCGCTCTCGCTCTCGCTCTCGCTCTCGCTCTCGCTCTCGCTCTCTCTCGCTCTCTCTCTCTCTCTCTCTCTCTTTCCCCCCCCAGTACTCTCTGGCAGGGGACGACTCGGTCACGGAGGCCGTCACGGACCTGGCCAGGGGGACGCTGTGTCCCGCTCTGAAGGCCATCTTCCAGCACGGCCTCAAGAAACCCTCCATACTGGGTGGGCCCTGCCACCCCTGGCTCTTCATAGAGGAGGTGGGATGGACCAACACGCCAGAATAGGGGGGGGGGGTATTTTGTGTGTGTATGATGACCCATGCATAGATTCGGGGAGATTAGTAAACTACACACTAAAATCTGAGGCCATGATTGAAGTTTCTGATTGGAATGGCGAAAGATTGGATTTGAGTGACTAGTTGCCCTCGTGGAATTAAGACAAACAAAGACATCTACTATTCTAGATCTGATGCGCTCTAGTGATTCTTTGTATATACACACTATCTTGAACCTTTTTAAAGTTATTTATTTCCTGTAAATAAACAGTTTGGCCTCTTTTCACCATGATAAATGCTGTCCTTGTGTATGTGTGTTGTTCTCCTAGGCTGCCAGCAGAGAGGTGGAGAGGGACTTTAACTCGGTCTACTCCAGACTGGTGCTGTGTAAAACCTACAGGTACCACAAGCTCCACACACAGCGTTTCCCTTTACTCTCCTGGGTTCTGGAGGGTCGTAGACGATCCGTTCTTGTTGACATTTACCTCAGGATCCCAATATCATTTTTCTGAAGGTGTAGAGCGAGGCGTTGAATCAAATTAGTAGAATTAATTGTACTCCTGGAGTATTCATGTATTTCAGGTCACAATACGTCAACGGAAACTGACATACACACACACACAGGCAAAATGTCAATAAAGAAGTCGTAAAGAAGTCAGCAATTATTTGTAAATGGAAATGGACTGCTTTTTCTGTTCTTTTATCCAAAGCGCCTCACATTCACCCATTCATACACACATTCATCCACCGACGGAGTCAGCTATTCAAGGCGTCAGCCTTGAATAGCCATCAGGAGCAGCCATCAGGAGCAGTTAGGGTCAGGGTGTCTTGCTCAGGGACACCTCAACACTTTGCTAATGAGGAGCCGGGGGAATGAACCAGCAACCTTCGGGTTGCTCTTCCAGCCTGAGCTACTGCTGCCCCCACAGTACAGTCGTCCCCCTGTCCCAAGCCATGTTTTATACCGTGTTCATTTCCATGTCGAAGGCCGGCATTATGCTCTGCCGCACCCTCAGCGTCATGCAGTCCGAGATCAACTGTGTTCTTCTCAATACCAAGAAAAGGGGAAAAACAAGCAGACCTTAAATGTGCTCCAGAATCCTATTTTCAAGGGGGGGCTTATAGTTCACGCAGCAGCCCCTAGATTGGAGAGACACGTTAGATGGGATGGATGGGTTGAGGTTTTTTCTCCCATTGTTGAAGTCCAGTGCTCTCATCCAACCTGTCTCTCGGTCCTCCCTCTGCTCTCCTCCTCCTCCAGGTTGGATGAAGATGGCAAGGTGCTCACGCCGGAGGAGCTGCTCTACAGGGTGAGCGCTGGACAATCAAAATACGATGAGGTCGTCATTAGACGATGCACGAGGCCGCATCCGAGGCTCACGGCGACCATCGTTTTTTGTCAGTTATTATGTGGACTCGAGGTCGAGGAGGTTGTGCAATGTTTTTTCAATAAAGTGCACCGCAGTAATGTAGCGCTATTTAAGAGCAGGCAAAGAGGAAAAACAGACACACTATTTTGGACCAGGGAAAGCCACAAAAGGAAGAGTATGTATTTATAAAAGTTTGAATATGTATATTCATAGTAGGAGAGATCAAATGAAAAAGTAACTGGCGCCAGTGTCACCAGGGGAAAACCTTAGTCTTAAGCCCTGCTGCATTGATACGCAATCAACAGGGAAAAATGTTGATCATCTCACTTTATTGACCTGGTGATGAGCTGTGTGTTGCTCGGGAACCCCTATAACAACAGTGGTGAAACATGGCAGCATGTGCTCCTGTGATATATAGATATATAGGTGGATAGATTTATTTTTTATTTATTTATTGGTTAGTAGCAAGATTAAGCTCCTGGGGTTGGAGACAAGGTTTTGGTCTGTGTGTTTGTGTGTGAGAGCGCCCTCTGTCTTCCCCGGCCAGGCGGTGCAGTCGGTCAACATGAGCCATGACGTGGTACATGCCCAGATGGATGTCAAGTTCAGGTCTCTTCTCTGCGTGGGCCTCAAGTAAGTCCTGTGCACACACACACACACACACACACACACACACACACACACACACACACACACACACACACACACACACACACACACACACACACACACACACACACACACACACACACACACACACACACACACACACACACACACACACACACACACACACACACACACACACACACACACACCTTTGTTGTTGGTTGCCTTGGCAACTTTTGTTCCACTAATCCACAACTGTGTGAGAGTAAATATATTACCAAGCGCACACACACACACTCTTCTGTAGTATATTTATTTGTATGCATGTTTATTCTTTGTAATTCAAACACTTTGTAAACCTTGTTTTGAGAAAGATTTTCCATGTTTCTTTAAACATGGAATATAATTATTGAAATTAAACACTTTTTTAAAATCTAATTTTCACACTTATAGTTGTCAGTTTTCTTCAAGCTGGATTCTCACCCGCTTGATCCCCTCCTCCTCCCCCAGTGAACAGGTGCTCCACCTGTGGCTGGAGGTACTGTGCTCCAGCATGACGGCGGTGGAGAAGTGGTACCAGCCCTGGTCCTTCCTCCGCAGCCCGGGCTGGGTGCAGATCAAGTGTGAGCTCAGGTGAGAGGCGGTTGACGGCACCACTACGCACCACCGGGAGGTCCCACTGTGTGCTAACCGAGTAAAGACTTGTGTGTGGTTTGTTCTGCTCAGGGTCCTCTCCAAGTTTGCCTTCAGCCTCTCCCAAGACTGTGAGCTACCAGACAAGAAACAGGTGAGCACAGGACATAGTACTTTTGTTTTGTTTTTGTACACAATAACGCAACAACAACTCCATAAACGTAGGAAGCTGAACTCTCATATTTAGAATGTTAGGTGAGCGTGATTGTTCCCCTTTAAGATATTTAGGGGATGTGATCATCTCTTCAGGGGAAGTGATCACATCTTAAGTTGAGATCTATTAGGAGAAGTGATCATCTCTTTAGGGGAAGTGATCATTTCTTTAGTTAAGATCTTTAGGAGAAGTGATCAGCTCTTTAGGGTAAGTCATCACTTCTTTAGTTGACATTTTTAGAGGAAGTGATCACTTCTTTAGTTACATGTTTAGGGGAAGTGATCATCTCTTTAGGGGAAGTGATCACCTGTTTAATTTAGATCATAAGGGGAAGTGATCCCCTCTTTAGGGTAAGTGATCTCTTCTTTAGTGAAAGTCATTGGAGAAAGTGATCACCTTTTTAGTTCAGATCTTCAGGGGTAGTGATATTTTTTTTTTTTTTTTGAAAGGGGGAAGTGATCTCTTCTTTAGTCATTGGAGGAAGTGATCACTTATTTATGGGAAGTGATCACTTATTTCGGGGAAGTGATCATTTCTTTAGGGGAAGTGATCACCTCTTTAGGGCAAGTGATCACCTCTTCAGGGGAAGTGATCACCTCTTCAGGGGAAGTGATCACCTCTTTAGGGGAAGTGATCACCTCTTTTGTTCAGATCTTTAGGGGAAGTGGGGTCTGAATCGAGCCGTAGATGTAGCACTCACGGCTAGTGAGCTCTTTAGGGTGCATTCTGCTCTCTGTTGTCTGTGTCATTAGTGGACTAAAGCCTCCTGCTTCTGGCTTCCAGCACTCTGCTTTATGGCTGAGCAACAATTCTCTCTGCAAAACGCGGACAGCGTTTTGCAGAGAGAACACCCGTTTGATCTTCTGGAAGGAAATACAGTACTTAATTACCCCGGGGCTGGGATTGGGGGGGGGGGAATGGTGGGGGGGCTGGCTGTTTTAGTTGCAATTTCTCTGCCTGGAAAATAACAGTTTCCAATAAAATACGTTAATGATTTGTGGGAAAATGATGGGAAAAAATTGCATTTCCAAAGCACACAACGCGTGTGGGTGTGGGTGTGGGCGGCTGGGGCTGCAGCTCCAGTTTCTCTCGGCCCCGCAGTGAAACATACAGATGAATTAAATATGTCCCCGCCGCAATGTAATTATTTCCCTGGAAACCCACTAACGGTGCAAGTCAACACACACACACACACACACACACACACACACACACACACACACACACACACACACACACACACACACACACACACACACACACACACACACACACACACACACACACACACACACACACACACACACACACACACACACACACACACACAGCCTGCTATCTCTAAACCCCACCACCGCCGGGCGGTGTTTTGATTATGTGTGTGTGTGTGAAGGGGTTGACACCTAATCTAGTTGTAGTGTGCTCTGCTGCAAGTGAACGTTGTACTTTTGCCTCCCTTTCACCGCTCAACGAGGAGAGTTGCCTAGCTAGCATCGCTAATACGTTTTATTGTTTTAATTGTATTTAAAGTGTTTGCTTGTACACACTAAGCTAGATATGAATGCCAGGTATGGCACTCCTAACCCTCCCACGCTCTGGGTTCCTTCTTAGGGGTTTCTGCCTTGATCATTAAGGGAGTTTTTTTTCTTTGCCCTTGAAATAATTGATGGCCTGTAAAGCCCTAAAGAGACTATAACTGTTATTTAAGGGCCACACAAATGCAATTGACTTGATGTTTAAACATCAGGAATTTGCTGTTCATTATCATTCCACACATCGCACACATATTACAGTTCCTCTATTTAGCATCACTTCCTGTTTAAACCGTGTGTGTGTGTGTGTGTGTGTGTGTGTGTGTGTGTGTGTGTGTGTGTGTGTGTGTGTGTGTGTGTGTGTGTGTGTGTGTGTGTGTGTGTGTGTGTGTGTGTGTGTGTGTGTGTGTGTGTGTGTGTGTGTGTGTGTGTGTGTGTGTGTGTGTGTGCACACCTCCATCCACATCAAAATGATTTCTGCTGTGTTGCATGGCAGGAGAAGGAGCAGAGGCCCCTGAAGGAGGGGGTCCAGGACATGCTGGTGAAACACCACCTCTTCAGCTGGGACATCGATGGATAAGACACAAGACAGGCCACCACTGCCCATACTCATATGGGGTACATCTAATATATATATATAGATTTATATTTATGATCTGGCTCTCCCTACACGTCTTCTGTTACGTTGCCCCGGCCAGCAGACCCGACACTGTTACTTTGAAGCCATGTCCTTTAAAATCCAATCCAAGCTCTTTCCATTTTGAAGATGTCCCCGGTCCACCAGGTGGCGCCACTCTGTGATGTACGCTTCGATTGGGATTGAATGTTGTGATGTGTGTGTGTGTGTGTGTGTGTGTACAGGGCAGTGTGTACACTGCATTCTGGTCGCTTACCTCTTAACTCATGTGTCGACATTTCACGTTGTTTCTATTCGTAATCCCGTTCCAACCCCACATTGGATGGGAACAGATTATTCCCGAAGGAAAAGGGTCTACTTTATTCATGTTGTCTCGTGTCACATGTTCCACAATTGTTTTATTCATGAATATCTCAATGTTATCTGGAGTATCTGGGGGTGATACTGTTTCCAGCCCTAGGCTTCGTAGAATGTCACTCGACACACAGCCCCACCCCTTCCCCCCCCCCCCCCGCCATCTTGGGTGAGTTGGGCTATGCCGTTGTAGTGTGTAGTGACCATTGCTTTGTGTGCATGTGAGTGGCATTAGGTCAGTAGTACTGTAGCGTTGTACCACCACCACCAACAACCATGACCATTGGTAGTGGCTGCACAGTGACTACCTTCTTAGTGTTCAAAAAAAGAAAATATTAGTATGGGACTATCTAATATGGGTTGTGTAGAGGCCATGCATGTTGAAATGTAAGAATTTTGATTTTTGGACATGAGGTATTTCCATGTGATTAACGTGGCATAGTGACAACCGTTGGAATGATCTTTTCCAACATGACCAAGTTGAATGTGGCCCCTTATTTTGATACAAATTACATTTCAGTTGATTTTTTTTATTTACCCTTCACCGGTGAGACGTCCCCCTTTTTTTTTTTCATGACATTTTCTAAAAGCACACGCTTCAGGTTGGATATCCCATAATCATGAGGATAAACTGTGACCAGAAGACCTCAGCAAACAATTTTCCGCCGCCGGAAGTTTCGGAAGCAAAAGTCCATTCCCCGTCCCCTTTGTTTTATTTTAGTATACATTCCCTTTTCCTCTGGACTTTGCAAAGTCTGATGGATCAACCTTTTTATCCAGCTGTTCCAGCTGTCCCATTGGCAACAGTTGGAACAGAAAAATGTGTGTGTGTGTGTGTCCAATGGCTGGACACCTCAAGATGCGTTTGTCTTTTATCCACAACGAAGGAAACTTGATTTTCAATGTCATGATTTTGAAGGATGTGGATGTGGTTCTTCTCTCTGTTGTACATACAATGTAAAACTATGTCGAATGACTATAAAATATATATATATGGGGAAAACCTATTTGGTGTTGCCTCTTTTTCTTTTTTTGGAATTTAACGTTTATGCCTTCAAAGTAAAAACTGACTTGTGTATTATTTATAAATAAGGTTGAATTCACTATGACTACATTCTTCTATTACCAATCTACCTATCTCTCTATAAAGCATTATTACCGAGTGTTGTTGCAATATAGAAAACAATATTCAAATATTTGAACCAACAATCAAAACACAAAAGCACAAATTGTTATTCCCTGGTTATTCCATTCCCTGGATGGTACAAAATGTATTTCAAAAACACAAACCGTCACCGCCAATAGCGCCTGTTTATTGGTAAATATGTTGGGCGACAAAGTGTGTCAAAATGTCCACGGTGTGGTTTAACAACCGCGGCGGCCTGTGAACGCGCGAGGGAGCTCGGTAGAAACCGCCACCGCGGGAAAAAAACAAAACACTTGCTTATTTAACAATCGTGTGCAGTAGGACCACATGCTGTATTCATTTTTTTTATCTTGTTTTTTTTTGCATACGACGAGAACCAAAGGTTTTTGGGGACACGAGGGACCCAACTCAACATGACATACACGAGGCGAGTTGGTGGAATTCCAGCCATACGTTAAATACCGGCTTTCATGGCAATAAATAATGATGTAAAAAATCTAGTAGCTTATTTTGTTCATGTGGGTTGTTCGAAGAACACACAAGCAAATATGTTCAAACCCAAAATGTGTTGCATTCAATTGCAGTTCATTATATTAAATATATATATATATACGTTTTAACAACCCCTTCCTTCTCGAATTCAAACCAAGAACTACATTTCTAAAACATCTAAATACCATTGTGAACCTGTGCGGTATTGACGAAGGAAAGCAGAAGGGAATGCAAATGCTTTTTGTATATGGTTATAGCTGCTCATGGCACTAGACCCTTTACCTCATGTTGTGGTCTCAGCCAACCCCCCCCCCCCACTTGCCTGTGGTGCATTGTGGGTACACGCACCCTTCAACCAACCATGCTTGCGCCTATTGGTGTGGTATCAAAACAAGACACCATGCCATGTTTCTCACTGCAGTGCTGTCACACATTTTCAATGAACGACAAATTATTAAAAATGGTATTCGTCTAAAAAGAACGAAACCTCTCCTACCAAAAATGAATTTGGTCTGATGAAAAAAGACAATCTAATTTTGGACCAAAGCAATAAGCGGTGGTGAGAAAGTTTAAGGTACAAAATAAGAAAATGCTACAATCGAATAAATTCGAAACTACGGCAATAAACAAAAACTGGAACAGGAACCACAGTAACCCCCACTCTCTCCCGGGACCCCCCCCCCCCCCAAAACGGCAGTGTCCCGCTGCAGACGACTACCACGACAACGACAGAAGTCCAGGCTGGGTCGGTACCGGAAACAGTCCGCCTGGCACTTCAGTGAACACACAATAAACAAAGGCAAGGAACCCCACAAGGGGATGGAGATGGAGTGCACGTTTGATGTAAGTGTGTGTATTCGTTCAGCAGGCTCCGGGCCCTGAGGGGGCCACTGTGGAGGCGTTGGTGGTGCTGTTCTGGCCCTTTCCCCTCTGTTTCTGTCCTCCTCTTCTCCTGCCACCTCCTCCCGACTTGGGCTGGAAAGACGGGAGAGAACCTGATAAGCGGTTTTGGTAAAGCAGATGTCATTTGATCGTCCTCATGTAACCGGGGGTTAATAAAAAGTTGTACACGGACAATTTCGGATGCATAGAGAACCGTTACCTCGCATTCCATTATGTGGTTACCAATGGCTGTTCTTTTGAAACTCAGCATGCATTCCTTTTTGTAAACGGGAGAAATAAACCGAAAATACTCAAACTGCTTGGAGGTTCAGACCCTGTTCTGTTTTGTTTTACCTTGGTCTCTTTGCTGCCCTCTTTTACCTGAGGGTCTTCGTCCCCCTCTCCCTGGACCAGCCAGGACAAAGCAGCAGAGGAGAACAGAGGGAGCAGTGAGACTCAGTGATCGCTCGGTGGAGCTCGAGAACCACCGTTTACAGGTACAGGGTTAGGGTTAAGACGGAGGAGAGTAAAGCGGTGCTTCCGCACCTGGGGGGTGGCAGGAGACTGAGGACTTCTAAGCTGTGGATGTTTGATATATTTTCAATAAAAGATCCTGTGTGTGTTCACCCTCCACATGCAGCAACTGTACGCTCTACCTACTATCCGAGTAAAAGACCCATCAGTCTTTGCCCCTTACCTGTTGTGCAGAGTTTTGAGTGGCGGTGAGCGACACCGCCTCCTCGTTGGCTATCGTGGGGCCGTCCTCTCTGCGGGGCGGGGCCTTTTTCGTGGACTGCATTTTGATTTGCGGAGGTTTTGAGTTGGACGGTAAGTTGTTGGTGGACTGTAGGAGCTAAAGGGTAGAGCAAGGGAATATTTTGCTTTTTTGGTCGTATTTACTAGAATTAAGAATATTTTTAGGCATACTTGTAAGTCATTGTGGATGAAGGCCTCTGCTTAAAAAAACGATATGTAATTAGTACTAAAATGTGCATTTATTTTCCTTCATATCGGCCCACATGCTGCTGTTGCACCCCCAGTGTCCACCGGAGGGCGCCCTCACACACCTTGGTGATGGTGCCCACCGCCTTGGTGCGGCCCTCCCTGAACACCAGCCTCTGGTCGCAGTGCAGGTACTCCGGGGTCTTGATGAAGCGGAAGTGGACTGAGGCCTTGTCCCCGGTGCGCAGGCACTCCCTGTTCATGGTGAGGATGGTGGCTGTCTGCCGGATGCTGCCGCAGTGCACTGCAGCAGGGCAGGGAAGAGAGGTAATGAGAGAGAGAGAGAGGGGGGGAATAGGAATTAGGAATAAAAGCCATGGATGGGGGATAAGTGATTTGCAGAATACACACACTTACACTTATTATATTCCAGCAGGAAACTCCCATTCTGTCTTACTAGCCTCAGCCAGTAGGCGTCACCGTTCTCAGCATGCATAATCCACATTTGCTTGCACACACACACACACACACACACACACTCTTATTCCATTCCAGCAGGGAAGCTGCTATTCTGTCTTACTAGACTCAGCCAGTAGGTGTCTCCGTTCTCAGCATGAAAGTACTCTGGGCCTCATGCTTCACAAGCGTTTTTTAGTTTTTTTAGCCAATCACTACTGCATGTAGTGCAGACCCACCCATGGCCTGGTATCTGGGCGAGATGGTGGTGGGGTGGTGCAGCACCAGGATCTCAGCCTCAAACTCCCAGGAGGCCTGGGGGTTGAGGCGTGGACACACCATCACCATGCCCTTTCTGATGGAGGAGCGTTTGATCTGAGAGGAGAGGAGAGGAAGTGGGGGTTTATGTATGGGGCTGGGCAGTATAAGGACATTACATCAAGACTAGATATCCTCTTAGATTTTGGATATTGTAATGTCCTGAACAAGATTCAGATTTGGTTTGTTTGTCACAGGTACGATGTAGAGTGAAATGTTATAGCCAGCTCCAAGACGTGCAAACAGTTACAGAATTACTAATTAAGTCAAATTAGAAAAATTACTAATTTACTAAAGGACTACACAAATGTAAATATTTACATCATTGTATAATTGCAGAATATATGAATCTGACACTAAACTGCAGTATAAATATAAAGTGAGAAGAGTAAGTGTTACCTGGTTTTAAAGGCTGCATTACAGTCAACTTACTGGTTCTATCTGTTCTATTCTTTGCCTTCAGCCACTTCGTCATTATATCCATATTAATGAAGAGTATTTACCAACATCTCATTGTGTGTACAAAACTAGGGTTTACCATGTGGTTATTTTGTCTAGAATGTGTTCAATTACCAGCAAAACATGATATGTTGTGGTAGATGTATATTGTTATGGATATATTAAATGACTTATAGGCTAATGGGGATTAGTATTTTTGGCCATATTGCCCAGCCCATCACACACACTGTATAAGACACACTGAGCTGGTGTCCATCTCTGTTCATGGCTATTACCAGCTAGTACCACTCATGCATCTATACATCTAGACTAGTCTTCATCAGAATGATGAAATGACCTCGTTCCTCATCCAGGGTGTGGTGAGTGGTGGGAGGTGTACTGGGAGGTGTACTGGGGTGTCACCCACGTGGGTGCTACACGCCGGTGGTGGATGGGGTGTGGTGTACACACACACACACACTGTAAAATGCTTTGGGTGTCTTGAAAAGCGCTACATAAACACAGTAAATCATTAAGTGTCGCCCGCTAGCAATCAAAAAAAAAAAAACAATGATGAAAACCGCACTTGTAGTAACGACGAGACATACTGGAGATTTGCCTCCGTAGCCAAATCACCACGCCATACAGGAAGAGGAACACAACTCTTTCCATCCGGTTTGATAAGCTAGTAGAAGCTTACATTTGCAAACGTTCAAATGAGCAGAAGAAGGTGGGCAGTGCAGGGGTGTGCCTAGTCTGTTTCAGCCCCTCCCCCTTTAGTCCGTTTCACTAGATCTCAGCCCCTCCCTCTTTACCTTACCTAGTCCGTTTCAGCCCCTCCCCCTTTAGTCTGTTTCACTGGATCTCAGCCCCTCCCTCTTTACCTTACCTAGTCTGTTTCAGCCCCTCCCCCTTTAGTCTGTTTCACTAGATCTCAGCCCCTCCCTCTTTACCTTACCTAGTCTGTTTCAGCCCCTCCCCCTTTAGTCTGTTTCACTAGATCTCAGCCCCTCCCTCTTTACCTTACCTAGTCCGTTTCAGCCCCTCCCCCTTTAGTCTGTTTCACTAGATCTCAGCCCCTCCCTCTTTACCTTACCTAGTCTGTTTCAACCCCTCCATCTTTATCTTAAGTCTGTTTAAACCCCTCCCTCTTTACCCTGCCTCGTCTGTTTAAACCCTTCCCTCTTTACCTTTAGTCTGTTTCACTAGATCTCAGCCCCTCCCCCTTTACCTTTTTGAGCGAGAAGGAGGCAGTCTGGCCACCCCTCACCTCCTTGACCGGCATCCTCTTCCGGTGGATGGATTTGACGGCGATGGACAGGAAGCTTCCCAGCGGGTCGGGACCCAGCAGCATGGTGTCGTTGAGGCGTATCAGTCCGCGCAAAGTAGTCCCCGATACGACCGTGCCCACTCCCTGAAACACACGGTGGGGGGGAGACGGTGAGCCAAGGAGTCTACAATGCTTGTCAATAACAAAATGACAATAACAATAACAATAAAGGGACTGATGGATGATATGTACATGGGTTGAATTGTGCAGAAGCATTTTAAATGTATTTGAAAGTGCCAGTAGTGCAGCAGCATCATAAATATAGTGCAGTAGCTGTAATGAGTCCAGAAAGTCCAGCAAAAATCTAATAGTGTAATGTAATATGGATGTGGCAGCACTCCTAGCAGTTGAGGAGGCCCTCTGCCTGTGGATCCATTTTACAGTATAAGTTGACAGTAAATGCAGATGCATGGTAGGGGTGAGGCATCAGGCAGCATACACCGAGGGTCAAAGGTAGGGGTTCACTTCCTTCAACGCAGGCTAAAACAGATGGTGACGTTTTATATTTTATATATAAGTTTTTTTTTAAACACAGGGCACGACGGAAAGATTTTCCAATGCCTTCTGAACACCTTACCCTAACCTAACCCTTAAAACAACAAGTAACAAGTAGTAATGAATAAGTGGTCAAGTGGTCAGGGGGTATGTATTAAGAGGTACCGGGACGGAGTAGGTGTCGTCTATCTGGAACTCGGCCGGCTGGTCGTCCCTGTAGGTTGTCCTGGACGACAGCAGGTTGAGGAACGTCTTCAGCAGTTCCATGTTCTCCCCGCTCACATTGGAGATCTGGAAGATGGGACACATCCTACAGAGGAGGGGGGGGGGGGGGGGGGGAACACACACACACATATATATATATACTGTATATACACACACACATATATATATACTGTATATACACACACACACACACATATTTCACACTATTCAGCCACTTGGCTAAATGACTAAGTGTTATGTTTTAATTGTTAATGAATGAATTAATGTGTGTGTGTGTGTGTGTGTACCTCTCGGAGCTGAAGTTGGAGGCGGTGACGATGACGTCATCCTTGTTCTGCACCAGCACCGGGATCTTCCTGCAGCCGGGCGACTTCAGCAGCCGCTGGAGCAGCTTCAGCGTCTCTGTTTTTCGGGGGAAGACAACATCTCGTGAGAACCCCACTAGTCACAGGGCCACCACGTTTGAAGTGGATTATTTGCCGGGGGGACAGGGGAGAGAAGCCCTGAGGAGATAGTCGTCCCAACGTCCAGGGTGGCCGAGAGTGGTGGTGGTGGTGGGTAGTTAGGGAGGGGCAGACAGAATACATCAGACTCACAACACAACAGCAAACATAGAACCGAAAAGGTGAAGTGTGCTCTCGTGAAATTAGTACCAACAAAGACAGCAGACAACGACACATGAGTTAAAAGTTCTTGTGTTTGGGCATGTGGAGAAAGTTGGTGTGGTTGAGGTTGCACCGACGGTGCGGTCGCTTACGGTTCTGGCTTGGTTGGCGCCGCCGGATGACACTAGATGGTTTCGGGCATAAACGTGTGCGTTAGCATGGTTTGTTTGTTGTTGTTGTTGTTGTTGTTGTTGTAGTAATCATCAGCGTCATCGCAGGTTCGGTTTTACTACACAACAACGATGAGGGGTACAGCCGTAAGCAGGACGTGGACCCACCTTGTAGGATGTTGGCGGGGCACATGTCGATCTTGGTGACCACCACGAACACAGGCACATTGAGCGCCAGGGCCAGACCCAGGTGCTCTTTGGTCATGCCCACGATGCCGGCGTTGCTGCCCACCTGGTGACACACACACACACACACACACACGCACACACACAGAAAGAGACAATATAAGGAGAGATGAAGTGAGCACAGACCAAGAAAGAGAGAGACATTATGACTTTGTGGTAGGCAGCTTATTGGTATGAACATCCATCCATCCATCCATCTTCTCCCGCTTATCCGTAATCGGGTCGTGGAGGTAGCAGCTCCAGCAGGGGACTCCAAACTTCCCTCTCCCTGGCAACATCGACTAGCTCTGACTGGGGGATCCCGAGGTGTTTCCAGGCCAGTGTGGAGATGTAAACACCCCACATGGACCTCGGTCTGCCCCGTGGTCTCTTCCCAGTTGGATGTGCCTGGAGAACCTTCCTCGGGAGGCGACCAGGAAGCATCCTTACTAGATGCCCGAACCACCTCAACTGGCTCCTTTCTACGCGAAGGAGCAGCGGCTCTACTCCGAGTCTCTCACGAGTGACTGAGCTTCTCACCCTATCCCTCAGGGAGACACCAGCCATCCTCCTTCGCGATCTCGTCCTTGGTATGAACATATATATTTTTATATTGAGTTAAGCACACGTTTCTCACACACACACACACACACTTGACTTAATTGTTTTTATATTGTGTATAGCCTTGTTATAATAAAGTGTTGTGTAAAGTATAAAGTATAGTTAATAGTAGATTGTATAAAGTGTGGTTTATGGTATAGAATAATATTGTGTAGTATAGTGGTACAAATTCAGAATGCGGGAGCCAATGGGGTTTGTTACACATGGCAAATGATGAATCTTGAACACGAACACACACACACACACACACAGACACACACCATCAGCATGCAGAAGTCGGGGAGGTGTCCCGTCATGCCGAACACGGTGGTCTTCAGGTACTTCTCGTGGCCGGCCAGGTCGATGAAGGTGATCACTTTGGAGGACTTCTCACAGATCTTGGTCCAGTCCAGGCTCCCCCCATGGCTGTCGGGCTTATTTACCACCTGGGAGGGGAGGAGAGAGAGGGGAAAAGAGGGGCAGCGGTCACTCACAATGAAGCCATAATCTTCAACTGCTACTGATGACCGTTCTCCTTGAAGATAAAGTGCAAGAATGAGCGTTATTCTCTATCTCCTTGCCTGTCCATCCTCCCAAGACGTAGTGAACAAGCATAAGGGAAGAGGGCACGTTTACAGGAAAACATTATTAAAATGCAGCCACCTTCTCCATCTCAACCCCCCCCCCCCCCTCACTCGACCTGTGCGTCCTGCTCGACCACAAACTGTTACCGCTTCTGCTCCTCTCCTCTATATAGTGAATAAGCATAAGGGAGGAAAGAATAATTGGAACATAACCACAGTCGTCGTCCCCCCCCCCCCACACACCTGCCCATCCTGGTCGACCACTAACTGTTATTTAGGCATAGTGAACGAGCAGTAGGAGGGAAGAAGACAAGTGCACAGGAACAAAGTAACTGGAACCCAGGCCGCAGCCTCCCTCCCTCCCCCGGCCCACTCGCCTGTCCCTCCTGGTCGAAGCCCAGGATGTCGTTGCCCACGCTGCTGGTCCTGCCGCTCTCCATCTCGTGCTTGTGTCTGAAGAGCTTCTGGCGGGCGAAGCCGCGGCCGTTGTCCAGCTCGCCGTGGGTCAGCACCCCCAGCAGGGTGCTCTTCCCCGCGTCCACGTTGCCCACCACCGCCACCCTGCGGGGAGGTAGAGAGACCGGAGGGAGTTAGGGGGGGGGGGGGATAGAGATATACTGCCAGTACTTCACTGCTGATTGGTCTTTGGTCTTTAGCGCTGGTCTTTATTTAGCAAGTGAGGGAAAGGGTCGGAAGGGGTGTGAAATACGTTGGAAGTAAGTAAAATTCATTATTATTAATCGCGATCACGAGCATTGAATGAACACATTAATTACTAGAGGGTACTCCGTAAAGTGCATTGCCTCCACCACACCAAAAAGTCCCCTGGATCCAGATTCGTAGCTGCCCAAAATCGAAACCTTGGCCCATAAGTAATCTAAGCACCAAGTTTTATCCAATGCTGTACAAAACGGAACATGACATGTTAGCTAACAGACAAACAAACAAACAAACAGGGCCGAAAACATAACCACCTCCCATCTTCGATAGTGGAGGTAATCAGGGTTGAGGCAGGATTGGGTGTTTGTCTCCCAAACATCTGTGTTTAAACCCCTTGAGCCCGACGTCCCGTTAACTCGTGACTCTGTCATTTAAAGGTGTCTCCCTCCCCCCCCGCCCCATGTGACTCACCTGACCTCCAGGAAGTCCAGCTCACCCACGCGCCGGCGGATGAGGAAGTCTCTGACCTTGCCGGCGGTCTCGGTGCGCTCTCGCAGTGAGATGAGATCGCCGTCCACCTGCTCGCACAGAGAACGCACGGTGGCCACCGCAGCAGCCATGTCCTCCGCGTTGAGACCCCAGTCACCACCGTCTGGGGGGGGGGGGGTTGGTGGCTGGTTTACTCATTAGTAACAGCGCTATTCCACGTTTTAGATTGTACCGATATATCTGTTAACACTAGGGGATGTCTCTCTTCCGTAGAAAGATATTCAGTCGACGTGGTCGTCAAATCGCCGTGTCTGGGAAAATTGTGCACGTGTGTAACAGCAGGACGGAGGGAGGGAGGGAGGACGGGGGGTGCCATGCTTGGCTTCTTGAAGGAAAAGCCTATAAGTTAATAAAGCCTAAAAATCCTATGAAGCCTTATGTTCTTGTCTTATGTGTGCAATATGCTGTATAAGGCTTTGCTTTCAATAAATGTCCTTATTCTTTGCTATACAAGCCCTTTGTGTAATGGCTGTGGCACTGTCTAATAATTTTCACTGTCTAATAAGAAAAAAAGTTGAAGAAAAGTCAAATGCAATATGTGTCCACAGCAGCTGTCATATCAAATCAATCGTGCAGAAATTATTCTCTCCGTCGGTACTCAGTAAGGGTATTTTCTCTGCTAGATTTAATGGTGCCGAATTAGTTTTATACACTAAAACATGTATTTCACGTACTTCACATATATTTTACTCAGTCAAATGCTTCATTCTCTTTGTCAATGGTGGGGTTTGTCATTTCCTAGTGAAAACCGATTGTGAAGAACCCACTTATCCATGGTCCAGGCAGGCAAAGTGTGGATCAGGCCAAACCTTTCTCTCTGGTATCTCACCTGAGCCCATCCCCACCACATAAATGGTCTCTCCACAGCCCTCCTCCATCCGATCTCTCAGCTGACGTAACAGCAAGTCATACTGCTCTCCATTTGGGCTGATCAAGGCCAGCTGGGGGGAGAGAGAGAGAGAGAGAGGAGAGAGAGAGAGAGAGAGAGAGAGAGAGAGAGAGAGAGAGAGAGAGAGAGAGAGAGAGGAGAGAGAGAGAGGAGAGAGAGAGAGAGAGAGAGAGAGAGAGAGAGAGATGAGAGAGGAAGATTAAAAAAGTGAGCTAGAGAGGGCGTGTGACACTTGAAACTACGGTATTGCTTTTTGCTTTGCATCGGTATTGCATCGTTGAGTGTCACATGACAACAGACTTTGTGCTTCAATGATTTTCCTTTGTGCAATGTCAACACTGGCTGGCCAACCCGACTTTACATTGTATTGCATCAGGGTCGCAAACAGGAGGCGGAGATATACTAGGTATCAGCTTTAGAGCGGGTCAATAAGTTCAAGCAGTGCAATATGTACAATGTGTTATGCTATAGAGATTGTTGTGACACGTCAAAATGACTGTTATCTTGACACACATGTACCAACAACACCTGCCTGTGTTCCCACACCAAACCACTCTAGTGGACCAATGTATGTTTGGATAAGGGCTGCGAGTTGATCAGATTGTAAATACCGTCACCCAGACGGTATTTAAAAGCTTCAGGGGGCTGCAAGTTGATCAGGTTGTAAATACAATCACCCATTTAAAAGTTTCACACGGTTTTCTACAACCGTCAAATACCATTGTGAAGCTTTTAAAGTTCTCTCAATAGACGATGCACGTTATGCATCCTGTACAAAAACATAACTCGATTGGTGTCAACAAGTTCAACTGGGATGAGTTGACTGATAAAACCGTCCAATCGGACAGGTAGAGCCACATTCTAACCAGTCGTAACAAATGACTTATTATTGCCACTGCATTTCATCAGTGGACGGGACCGTGTGTGTGGGGGGGGGGGGGGGGATTTGAGTCAACAAATAGGTTGACTCATTGGGTTTGACGTGTAATTGCGTCAACTAGGTTTATGTTAAGTTTGTATGTGTCTCACTTTGAGCGTCGCGCTTGAGATGAGCGTTTGAACGTCATTCCAACATACGTATATTTAAGGATTCATTTGACGGTATTTGACAGCTCCCTGCTACTGTACATGACCGGCGGAGTGTAGCAGCTGTTTAACCCCCCCCCCCCCCCCCCCAGAAACGTAGCTTACGTTAATACACAAACATGGGGGCTCGGCGATGTTCAGTCGAATCAAATATGCACCTGTATCTCACCAACGACTTGTTTTATCTGCGTATTATCCGTCATGAGTGTAAAATAATAACCGCTAAAGGTGTACTCCATCCATTCCCTCGGAGCTGTCACATCTCGCTAGCGTTGTGTGTGTGTGTGTGTGTGTGTGTGTGTGTGTGTGTGTGTGTGTGTGTGTGTGTGTGTGTGTGTGTGTGTGTGTGTGTGTGTGTGTGTGTGTGTGTGTGTGTGTGTGTGTGTGTGTGTGTGTGTGTGTGTGTGTGTGTGTGTGTGTGTGTGTGTGTCGCTGAGGCCTACCTTGCTAGTGAAGTCCACCCCGCGGTCCCCGGGCTCGCCGTTGAACAGCTCGCCGTCCTCAGGGCACTCGTCGTCGGCGTCGATTCCGCCACAGCCGCGCTCAGGGGCGAAGATACTAGCGGGGACCAAGTCGTCGGCGAGCGGCATCTTCGAAGCCGGGCTTAAACCCGGCTCGTGTATCGCCGTCATGGATGCCATGGATGTATAAATATCACGTCAACAAATATCTCTTGTTTTCTTCCCGATTGTGATGATGAATTTGAGGCTGCACTTGTGACTGCACCTCCGCTTAGTATACGGGTAACCGTACCAATGATGTACCTGTCTGTCCGTTACGTAGCGACATGTACACGGAGAGCGCGCTCTGTTGGTGTGGTGTGATGCAGAGTCTTCTTGACATTTCATGTATTGTTGGTCCTCTTAAAAACCCGCAGCGGTTTTATCAATATTTTGAAGTAGGTGGGTCACGTAAATCGACGCGTCGTTATTGCCAGTGACAACCAATGGGATCCTCCATGTGTAAAGTGCGCGTCTCAGTGTACCAATAGACGCCAGGGGCTCGTTCATATGATTACTGTGTGTTGCGTTTTACTGTATGTTGACTACATTCTGACGGCTGTCAGATCAGTAATAAAGGTATAATACAGAGAGTCTATGTTCTTGTATTGAATGTGTTCTTATTGTTCGCACCGTGTTCAGATCCTATATTTGACATACTGGAATAATACATAAATACAAGACATAAAGGCTAATGAATAATAATAATAATACATAAATACAAAAAAAAGACATACATAGTTCTAATGAAGACTCAATTAGATTACATTAGATTCTAATTGATTATCATTGTACAGCAGTGCATTGAAAATAATTGTGCATCTAACCAGAGTAATATATAATTTACAGTTTACAGTGGCAAAAAGACAGTCTACTAGTTATAATACAGTTATACGATTACTTATAGAGTATATATGAGATATGTGCAATATAGTAGTTATATATATATATATATATATATATATATAGGGCCTTCAAGGTATTCAGAGAAGACCCTGGAACTCTCAGATGAAACCAAAAAAATCGAATTAATTGTATTAATAAAGTAATACAATTTAATAAAATGTAATACAATTTAATAAAATTTAAATAAAATTAATAAATGAGAATTGTATCTGTGTTGTTAATCTGTTATATTACAGTGTTACATTGATTTGTTTGTCTTTCTCAGTCCATGCATTTGAGTGGTTTTATGTTGGAAAAACAATGCAACCAATCAGATATGTTTCTGCGTTGCTGGGAAGAATATCCGTCAACCAAAGTACTCCCGCATGCTTTGGCCCTTAGACTGAATGAGAGCGTACGTTTGGATTGACAATTTGATGAACCAATCATATAGTGATTTGTAGCCAATGGGCGTATTCTTTCAGATTTCCTAGAAGCTAGAAGGTATACTTGCTGGAGCGAGAGTGGATCTAGCGTAGTGCTACGTTTTTTCTACATAGTTTTTTTACGTCAAAATGGCAACAGGCGAAGATGATGTCGTTGCGGATTTATTGTCGGAACCATTTTCAAGACGACCATTCAATGTAAAGATGGACATTATTAAAAAAGGCCGTCCAACGCCTGACAATCTTGAGCTGAATCAAGTTGTTAAAGCAGGCTATGTTCGCCATTTTCAGGCTAGCAACTGGGAAAGATACCCGTGGCTAACGGGCTCTACTAGCCACAAGAGGCTCTACTGATGGGAGTGCTTGCTATTTGGGACCGACAAGAGGGCATGGAATTGGAAAGGCAACTTATTTTGGATCTGAAAAGCAGTGATCAGCTTTATGACCGGGTTATCGATCCATCCAGAAGGACAGGAGAATGGATTTGGTCTTTAAGTGAACATCATTGGTGAGTGAGACTCATTTGTCTTTGCTGGTTTTGTCTCAGTGTTGCGTCTCGTTGAGCTGGTTGTTGCATTTTGTTTCCACACACTTGTTGACTGATTAGTTAATGATTAACTAATCAGTCAACAAGTGTGTGGAAACACTGAGACAAAACAAGCAAAGACAAATGAGTCTCACTCACCAATGATGTTCACTTAAAGACCAAATCCATTCTCCTGTCCTTCTGGATGAATTGTTCGACCACCCGGTCATGAAGCTGATCGCTTTTCAGATCCAAAATAAGTTGCCTTTCCAATTCCCTGCCCTCTTGTCGGTCCCAAATAGCAAGCACTCCCATCAGTAGAGCCTCTTGTGGCTAGTAGAGCCCGTTAGCCACGGGTATCTTTCCCAGTTGCTAGCCTGAAAATGGCGAACATAGCCTGCTTTAACAACTTGATTCAGCTCAAGATTGTCAGGCGTTGGACGGCCTTTTTTAATAATGTCCATCTTTACATTGAATGGTCGTCTTGAAAATGGTTCCGACAATAAATCCGCAACGACATCATCTTCGCCTGTTGCCATTTTGACGTAAAAAAACTACGTAGAAAAAACGTAGCACTACGCTAGATCCACTCTCGCTCCAGCAAGTATACCTTCTAGCTCCCTATTGAGCTGTGGGGAAATCTGAAAGAATACGCCCATTGGTTACAAATCACTATATGATTGGTTCATCAAATTGTCAATCCAAACGTACGCTCTCATTCAGTCTAAGGGCCAAAGTAATCGGGAATACTTTGGATGAAGGATATTCTTCCCAGCAACCCAGAAAAATATCTGATTCGTTGCATTGTTTTTCCAAAACAAAACCACTCAAACGCGTAGTGCATTGACCGAGAAAGACAAACAAATCAACGTAACACTGTAATATAACAGATCAACAACACAGATACGATTCTCATTTATTCATTTTATTTAAATTTTATTAAATTGTATTACATTTTATTAAATTGTATTACTTTATTAATACAATTAATTCGATTTTTTTGGTTTCATCTGAGAGTTCCAGGGTCTTCTCTGAATACCTTGAAGGCTCTGACGCTTCACCACTGATATATATATATATATATATATATATATATATACACAGGTAAGTATTAAACAGGTAGTGATCAGGTATGCAATTAGGGAAAACTGGATATAATTAATGAACAAATTGTCAATCAATCGAATAAATACATAAATAACAGAATGATAACTCTCCGTTTTAACAAACATTCAAACAATGAAACGTGCATTAAGAGATTGATTAGTTGGATATTACATGTTCCGTTATATCGTATATACAGCCTATATTTTGGGGGAATAACGACAATTTAGAAAATAATACATTGTAGTGTATTAGTAAAATGTTTTCATTTGTATAATTAATCATAAGATGGCTTTGCAACTTTTCATCAGTGAGCTAAAGGATGAAAATAGTGCCCTCCAGTGGACATAACCCATACAGCAGCCCAACATTAGGTATTTTACACTAAGGTATTTGACATTTAACTCACGCTATTGTCTGTTGAAAATTGGCTTCATTGTTTCAAGTGTGGCATCGTCACTGGTCACTAGGTGGCAGTAATATATATCTATACACTGTAAGTGCTGTGCAGGCGTTGGTCACATGGGTTGTCTGGAAATCGGGTTCTCCCTGCTTGTTAAATTAGTAAAAAATAGAATACGATATTCCGAAATGTTGAGCTTAATATTAAGATACATAACTATTTGTATAGTGTTCAATCACAATAGGGCCACATCATCAGACAAGACCGTCAATATCTGAAGGAAAATGCCCTAAAAAAGGAGAAGTGACGGGACTATAAATAATTTTGGACTATATGAACAGGCCTATAGGGATACATATAATTTGTCATGTATAAACATTCATCTGGAAGGCCGGATATGAATAATAAAGGAGCTCTCTTTAAACCACCAGGTGGGATGTTGCTTCGCCGTCGCAAGCCATGTCAAAATCGACCCTCTAATGACATCACAAGTGGGAGTGTCCACCCAGATGTATGATGGCTAGATGAGTCGATACCAGCCTGGCTCCCATCTACCAGCTGGCAGCTGGTAGGCTTATCTATTACTATCATACGTGTGGCTTGTAACAGCTTCTGATGACAATGAAAACCGGCCACTATGCATCGGTGTTTAGTTTATTGTCACTTCACAGTTTACACAAGTATAAAGCAGTGAGTGAAAATCGTATGTGCAATACCCGACAACAGACAGCAGCTATAAAAATAAGATAAAATCAAATGAAAAAATAATAGAATAAAATAAGTTTTTAAGTTTACACAAAACTGTAAAAATATATATATATATAATATATATATATATATATTATATAATATGTATATATTGTGACGCTTTAGCGGTGGTAGCCAGCTTGATACAGAAGACTGAGACAATGTTCTTATTTGATAGCCAAACTGGCCCAGATTTATTCCCTGCCGCAGCTCACAACTAACCCGGGGGTTGAAATGTCCACTCTTCAAAACAATAAACCAGGGTGGCAAGCCCAAAACGATATTCCTCCAACGCAAATAGTCTGTGTCTCTTTCTCCCCACCTACTCCACGCCGTCTCACCACACCCCCCTTTCCTCTCCTCCCACTCCCGTTCCCGTTCCCGTTCCAACTCTCGCGTGACTCTCTCACACCCGTTCCCACGCAACCTGTTCCCCCTAGCGCTCGCAGCCAATGACCCTCTATAGTGGACACTTCCCCTCAAACACATGCAGGTAAACGAACACACACATACAACACCCAATGAACTCCCAAACCCCCTTTGTCCTGGAGGGAGACCCATGGTCGGCCAGGCCACAGCGTTACAATATAAATCAATAAAATAATAATAACAAAATATACATTGTTATATGCTATACGCCCTTGTTCAGCAGCCTGATGGCCTGACTGTGGAAGCAATCTCTGAGTCTATTTGTGCGGCACTTGATACTGCGGTATCGCCTGCCTGACGGTAAAAGTGAATACAGTTTGTGGCTGGAGTGGGCATTGTCTGGTTGTTGTTCACTTCTTGGATGCTGCATGAAGCAACACCTAAACAGACACAATGTGTTGTAGCCTGTATGTGTTGTATGTGGCTCATCTCATGTTCCAATGTGATTGCATGCCAATCATAGCCCTACAAATGTGCAGTACATGTTTCGGTCAAACCATACCATGATATAGCTACAGAAAACCAAAATAAATCGGGAGAGAAAGGTCTTGAGTGAAAGAACAGAGTTTGTGTGTGTGTGTGTGTGTGTGTGTGTGTGTGTGTGTGTGTGTGTGTGTGTGTGTGTGTGTGTGTGTGTGTGTGTGTGTGTGTGTGTGTGTGTGTGTGCGTGTGCGTGCGTGTGTGAGCCAGTGCCTGTGCCTCTGTGTGTGTGTGTGTGTGTGTGTGTGTGTGTGTGTGTGTGTGTGTGTGTGTGTGTGTGTGTGTGTGTGTGTGTGTGTGTGTGTGTGTTGCTAGGGATACTTTCCTTCTGCTTACTAATGTGTTCTCATCTTAACATTAACTTTCATCGCTGTATTTCTCAATGCTTCCAGTCATCTCTGCCTCATGACTGTCTCAAGACTTAGGGAAACAGAAATCCGTTTGAGCCACATGACCACGTGTGAGCAACACACACCAGGTTATCAATGTATGTTTTGGGCATTTTTTGCATTGTGACTTCAGATATGGCGTTTATTAAGTGTCGATCATTTTAGACAACATGTGGACATACGTAGCATTGCAATGGTCAGTTTGGTGTTTGGAGTGTCGTACCCCTGGGTTTTGGTTTCGCCTCCGAGCCAACACCAAACTATTCTGAGAGGACGAGATTAACTGATCATGATTTGATTTGTGACAGCGTTTGTCATTCTGTCGATTCTGTACGAACCATAATTGAATTCAAGCTCATTTGTCCGTCATTCATATTTTTCCCCTAGGGAACAGTCTTTCTATTTGTGTACTGGCGTTAGATTGACCATCTGACTTAGGCCTGACTTAGGCCTGCCTTGGTCACACGCCTTTAGCCTCATTTAAAATAGGATGTTGTTATATAACAACATTACATTAAGCATTTCAAATGGCTCTTATAATATAATACACAAAGTGCTTTTTTCCGATCATGTCTGCATTTTCTCTGATATGTAAATGATTTGTTTGAGCTTCTCTCTCACTCTCTTCCTCCAGGTCTCTGGATTAGGGTGTTCCTGTAGCTTGTAAATATGTACTTACTTACTTATATTTATTTTCAAAGTTTGTTTGGTCTTCTCCCACCCTCTGTATATAGTTTACTTCATGTAAACAATGTCCCTGTAAACAATGAGTTTGTATATTTTCCATTGTATATGGCTTAAGGTTATCTCTACCTATATTGACCCAACCATTAGGCATTATGCAAATGATTAAGATATTTGGGATTTTTTCTTTTTTTTGCATCTAGCACAGTTCCCTAATGCAGTCAGACTATTCTTATGATAACTAGCTAATGTTATTTTATCGGCATCGCGTTGACTAAGCCCGCATTGCTGTAAGTGAGTCAGGGAATCAGTCAAGGGCGAACTTTATTTTGCCCCAGTCCAGCCAGCCCTGATAGAAAGTATAACATAATGTCCCCAATTTTCAGATGTATTGTGATTGGTTACTGACTACGTCACTTAAGTCAACTTAAAAAAATAAATAAAAAAAAACCGGGCGCCTCTCACCCCGCTATAAATACTGCTGACCGCCCTCCCCTCCTGTACCGAACCGCTCAGCGCTTTCACTTCTCCCTGCGTCTCCAACGACTAAAAAAAAGCCAAAATGACTGTAAGTATTAAGAAACCAGCCATTTTCATTGTTCCTTGCCGTTTTTTCTTTTCTTTCTACACCATGTACGTGTGTGTGTTGTTTGATTCAGCATGCATTTAAGGGATTCAAGTCTTGCATTGAATGACAGCGACAGCTGTCCAAACGTGTGATTTGAACGTGGATTTTATGACGAGGGGATTAGGGAACCGGCTGTGGTGTCGCTTGATGAGATGTAGACTCAGGCATCATTCATATTCATAACTGTTCATCTGCTGTGCTTTTGTGCATTCAATAGATTTCCTTATATGGTCAAACTATGGGCTTTGCTTGGCAAGTGTTATCCCGTTGTCACGTTTGTGCGACTTTTGACAGATTGTTCATAAGAAGAAGAGCAAAAATGAAGAATGAACTCTGCGAGAAGTTATATTTAAACTCTAAACTCTTGAGTTTGTAGGTAAACGTCTTACCTAGTATGACACCTAGTTTATGCAGGGAGTGCTAGATGTCGATATACTGATATGCAATACAATTGATTCTTTAACTACACACACAAAAACAAAATATCCATAGATTGTACTATTAGCAGTAGTAGTAGTAGTATAATCAGTAGTAGTATTCAAATTAGTAGCAGTAGTCGTAGTAGTAGAAGTAGTAGTATTCCCAGTACCCATTACAACAGTAATACACTATTCTTGAACTCCAATGAGTGAAGGTATGAAGGCATCTCCCTCTGTCCAGCTGTCTCTAGTCGCCTCTGTCACTAATGGGAGAGAGGAGAGAAACTATGTCTCACACACACACACACACACACACACACATGCACACACACACACACACACACACACACACACACACACACACACACACACACACACACACACACACACACACACACACACACACACACACACACACACACACACACACATACACACACACACACACACACACACACACACACACACACACATACACACACACATACACACGCGCACACACACACGGACACACACACACACACACACAGATAATTTTGAAGCCAACCATTTGGCCACGGCCGCTAAGTGTATGCGTACAGTTTACGATTTGGCCCTAAAACTAATGTGGAAAGAATGCGTGTGTGTATATTATATGTGGTTTTCCTTCCGCTAGGTTTCTTTCTCTCCCTTTTTTGTCAGAACCTCCTTTTAGGGTTTGGCAATTGGGGGTTGCACCCAAAGTGGGCCTCCTCGTGTCTCCTTTTCCTCCTGCGCTGTTGTGTGTGTGCCAATATCAATACAAAAAAAAGAAGGTCTAAAAGATAAAGGTTGTTGCAACTTCATGCAGGCTGAATCTCTCTGGTGATACCAGTGACCCGTCTGCTGCACTCAGCAGACTGTTGCTTACTCTTAACAAACACAACTTTTACCTAAGCCTTTGTCCAAAGCAGTGGTTCCCAAACTGGGGGGGGGGGGGAGGAGTTATGACAGGAGGGGGGGGGGGGGCTAAATATCTTAAAGGTGACTTGTTCCTATTTCGATTAGTTTCCTATTTCAAGCAAAGGATGTGTCTGAGAGTGTCTTTATGTGGGTGCATGTAGTAGGGGGGGGGGGGGGGGGTGGGGGGCTGACATTTGCGGAAAAACAGTTTTGAATTGGATAACCCTCGTAGGCAAACCATCCTATCTGCACGCCGGCATCAGAGTCAGCATCAGAGAGCAAAAAAGTATACCATAGTACCATAGCACGTCTGCTGTGTTTAAAGCTCAGGCTCGGGTTTCAAAGGACCTTGGGGAAAAAGCTTGTGCAGTACAGTGATGGATAACAATCCCACGCACACACACACACACACACACGCACACGCACACGCACACACACACACGCACACGCACACACACACACACACACGCACAGAGAAATGAACACGTTGACATCATGCTCCTACACAATGCCGCTCTGTCTTTAGAGAGAACCAAGCTAAATCGTTGTTCCCTAATCAAGGACCCTGACCATTGGACTTCCCCCAGTGCCACGTGTTCAACTGTGTTCAACACGGAGGTCTTTTTCTGCTGTGCTTTTTCATTCTTTTCGGGGCTGCGATGGAGGAAAATGTGACTCAGCTTCATCCGCCTTTGCCAAAAACCAGTAGAGGGGAAATGTGGGGGTGCAGCCAGAAACACACACAGACAAAAAGCAGGATCGAATCCATTTATAATCGGTGTAATGG
>CM051012.1:11532407-11569907 GCA_027704905.1 Muraenolepis orangiensis | reverse complement strand
TTTAGCGCTATCATGACTGCAGAGTTCCACAGTGGAGAGCGTATTGTTCGGCGCGTGGGCACATGCTGCGCAGACCGCTATCCTGGACTCACTTTCTCGTGCAACAATCTGTTGGCTCAGCGAGATGCCGAGGGCCGCTTTGTTAACGGCTGGCATGCTAGTATTAGCGCCGCCACACTATATATGTGTATATATATATATATATATATATATATATATATATATATATATATATATATATATATATATATATATATATTTATTTATTTATAGGGCTGTTGTGTAAAAAATTAAGCTTATTTAAACACAGTGTAGAGTCGATCCAGTGATGGTGGTGTCGCCGGTTTTTTAGCAACTTAATCCTTTAATAAAGTGAATCAATGAAATAAATAAAGTATATTCTATCATACTGGTTTGAGTTCAGTGCATCTTTGTTATGTGTGTGTGTGTGTGTGTGTGTGTGTGTGTGTGTGTGTGTGTGTGTGTGTGTGTGTGTGTGTGTGTGTGTGTGTGTGTGTGTGTGTGTGTGTGTGCATGTGTGTGTGTGTGTGTGTGTTAATGTATTTACAATCCTTTATTGACCAATTGTCATTATTATGACTCTGCAAGGTAAAGAGGATGTAGTTAAGAGGTTCGATATTGCTTTGTTTTCACCAAATTACCATACAAATTAGAAAGTACTATTTTCAGAGTACCGCATTCCATGTGCTCTGCAAAGCAAGGTAAACAGATCAAACAGTTAGCCTGCGTCTGATTTATGCAGATCTACGTTTGTCACAGTTTGTTGCTCGCCTTCGCTTAGATTAGAAACCTGATTCAATTCAGTTGTTTTCTTCACAGCCCAAGCACAGTTACCCCCTGCTGCTTTTGTTTGTGTGTGGACACAGGGTGATTCTCAAATGATTCAATGTCTTTACATAATTGATCAGAGGCCTACTTTTTCTATCGACCTGCATTCTCAGCATCTGTGTTCACTGTTGTGCTTTATTTTAAAGTTGTATTGCCCCTAAGCCTTAAAGTCACAGAGGAAAAACAGCACATCGTTTATTTAACTAGGAACGTTTGTGTTCATCGCCGTTTACTACCGAACACTTTTGTGGAAGGCCACTGAAAGAAAAGTGCGCATGCGCGGTTTCTTATCTTGCACCTAAGCGTAGTAGCGGTTAGCAGGAGAAGCTACCGGGTTGTTGTGTTTGAATTGAGCCGGTAAAGTACTGGATCAGTCAAGGGACGATAAGTCCGAGAGGGGTAACTAGGGGTGGAAAAACGACGGTCTTCCCATGCAAACACACACGTATAGAAAGTGTATCACGACCTGGAGGCCGTCTACTCGTACATGTTATGGAACCACTAACTAGCCACATTGATACCTAGCTATACGTATATGTGTTTAGTGTCTAACTGGTTCACTTTGAAATACAAGCGTCGTTATCACGACGTTGGTGTATGCATGAATACAGTCTGTATGTGAAGTCTATATATATATATATATATAAGATAACTGCTTGGCTAGTGATCCCATGTCTTCTAATTGTAGTGAGTGCACTTGTACACAATCAGTGTATTTGTCCTGCGTGTTGACACTTAGAACAGTGAGCGTTTAATATTAAACTCTACTCACCACCACAGTATGAACAACACATGGTGTATATCTGCATATGTATGCATTATATATGTATTCTATGAGGTCTGAGGTCGTTTTTATTTATATATTCTTGGCCAACTCCCACAGCCACATCAAGTAAGGCCTTTTTCTTTCTTTCTTTCGTCTGTTTATTCGTTACTCCTACAGGACGACCACTGAAGCCGTTCAGATGATAAGCGGGAGTGTGGCAACCGTTAGCCAACCGTCAATGACGTCGCTGGTAAACTGCTATTTATTGATTTGCGTTGCGTTTCAGACCATGCAGCTTACGTGTGATATTCTTGACTTTCTGTTCTAGTTCGGAACTAAATGTATTTTCTGTTCTGGCACACTACAACTATATATACAACCATTGAGTTATCCATGATGTCTATATATTTCAGCTGCCGCAGACTAGGGTTGAATGGTCATCATATCGCGATTATTTTTTGACCGATATCATACCCTATTAGTGGGAATGGTCAACTTTGGATAATTTTCGTTTTCACTGAAACTGAACTATCATGGTGTGACATTTGCTGAGATCTGTACCCAACACACACGTTTCCTTACATCTGGAGAAGAAAACGTGTAGGCCGGAGCATCTACACTACTTCATTTCTAATGCTGTTATGCAATTTGGATATTGCACTTTGCCATATTGTGATTTTGATAATATTTTGATTAATTGTTCAGCTGTACTGCAGACATAACACATTAATGGAAGACACTTTCACTGGTGTGTGTGTGTGTGTGTGTGTGTGTGTGTGTGTGTGTGTGTGTGTGTGTGTGTGTGTGTGTGTGTGTGTGTGTGTGTGTGTGTGTGTGTGTGTGTGTGTGTGTGTGTGTGTGTGTGTGTGTGTGTGTGTGTGTGTGTGTGTGTGTGTGTGTGTGTGTGTGTGTGTGTGTGTGTGTGTGTGTGTGTGTGTGTGTGTTCTGCTTTTCCAATGTAGGGAAGCAGTAGCTCCACGGCTACTGAATACACAGTCAGAGTCCCCAAGTGAGTAGACGTGCTCTGTGTGTGACGTGTCGTCTTGTGTTGCACGGCTCTGTGTGTTGTGTTGCTTTATGTGTGTTGCTCTATGTGTGACACGTGTGTCATTATGTTGCTTTAGGAACACCAATAAGAAGTACAGCCTCATGGCGTTCAACGCTGGGGACAAGGTGAACTGCTCCACCTGGACACAGGTAGGTCAACACTGGGCGGTCACCAGACATAATCTAATATAAACAAATAAATCAATCATATTTGCTTACTTTTTTTTCAAAAGGCTGAAATTGCTTTAAAAAAAAAAAGAAGTATTCTTTCCCTGTTCAGTTTTTTTATTCCTACTACTGTGTGGTTCCATTTCCCAGTTTTCCCTTTGGTGTCTTGGAGTAACACATTCAGCCCTAACGATGTACCAACCACATGGATTATAAGACGGTTGCATTTAAAGCTCACTATGACGTTGTCTCCCCTTTTTTCAGGCCCGTATGGAGCGTGACCTCAGCGCCCGGCGGATGTACGGCGAGGAGGAGACGCCGGACGGCGCGGCAGGAAGCGAGTTTGGCAAGAAACAGCGGGAGGAGGCGCGCCGGAAGAAGTATGGCATCGTGACCCGCGAGTTCAAAGTGGACGACCAGCCCTGGATCCTCAGGGTCAACGGGAGGGCCGGCAAGAAGTGAGTAGAGAGTAAAGGAGTGGTCAAGTCCAGTCCGCACTATTATGGCTTTCATCATGAGTGCATTTGATTGCTTTTTCAATGTTAAATGAAAACATTGCCTACTGATAATTACGGGCAAGTGAATAGACTGTCACTACAAACTTTTTTAATGCCGTAGAAACACAGCAGCAGCCGGCATCACATGCAGATAACATTTGCTTGAAGAATTTATTTGATAAAATATGATTTGATTAAAAAATATTGATGTTGATTTATGAGTTGCCGATTGTGTTGACTAATGTATCTTAAGGTTAGGGTTAAGGCTTTATTCAAGGGTTCATTCTCAACGAGAATCTTGGCAGTCTACCATTGGCAGTGTAATTTGAAGGCAACAGCTCACCTGCAGTGTAGGTCAGGCTTTAAGATATATATTTTTTAATTCCCTTTTCCGCTGTGGTCTTGCCATCAGGTTCAAAGGTGTAAAGAAGGGAGGTGTTACGGAGAATGCCTCCTACTACATCTTCACCCAGTGTCCGGACGGGGCCTTCGAGGCGTTCCCCGTCCACGGCTGGTACAACTTCACACCGCAGTCCAAGCACCGCACGCTCACCGCCGAGGAGGCAGAGGAAGAGTGGGGCAGGTGAGAAAGAGGAGGTGGGGGAGGCGGAGGAGATTGAGTAGTGCACCTGGGGCAGGTGAGGGGTTGGGGGTAGGTGAGTTGGTGAGGTAGGAGAAGGAGAAGTGGGTGTCAAGTTTATTGTCACTTCACAGTTTACACAAGTAAGCAATGAGTGAAAATCTTATGTGCAATACCCGACGACAGACAGCAGTTATAAAAAACAGAATAGGATAAAAATAAGTAAAAGTACAAAACTGTAAGTATAGAATGCATTATGTCAGAAAAAGAGCTATATATATAAATCAATGTAATACAATGTACATTGTTATATGCTATGCATCCTTGTTCAGCAGCCTGATGGCCTGACTGTGGATGCTATCTCTAAGTCTATTTGTGCGGCACTTGATACTGCGGTATCGCCTGCCTGACGGTAACAGTGAGTACAGTTGGTGGCTGGGGTGGGCATTGTCTTTTATGATGCGTTTGGCCTTGGCCACGCACCGCTTGTTGTATATATCCAGGATGGAGGGTAGCTCACCTCCAACGATATACTGGGCCGGCCGCACCACCCTTTGAAGCGCTCTGCGCTCGAGTGGGGTGCAGTTCCTGTACCAGGTGGTGATACACCCTGTAAGAACACTCGATTGTGTCGGTGTAGAATGTTCTCAGGATGCGGGGGCCCATGCTGAATTTCCTAGGACGCCTGAGGAAATACAGGCGTTGTTGGGCCCTTTTCACTACGTGTGTGGTGTGCGTGGTCCATGTGAGGTCCTCGGAGATGTGCACGCCGAGGAACTTGAAGATGCTGACCTTATCTACTGCAACACCGTCGATGGAGATAGGAGCGTACTCTCCTCTCTTCCTGTAGCCCACGATCAGCTCCTTGGTCTTCTTGACGTTGAGGGCGAGGCTGTTCTCCTGGCACCACTGCTCTAGTGATCCAACCTCCTCCCTGTATGCTGTCTCGTCGTCGCCGGCGATCAGGCCCATCACTGTCGTGTCGTCAGCAAACTTGATGATGACGTTGGAGCTGTGCATAGCCATGCAGTCGTGGGAGTAGAGGAGAGGGCTCAGCACGCATCCCTGGGGGGCTTCCGTGTTGAGGGTCAGTGGCTCTGAGGTGGTGCTGCCCATCCTCACCACCTAGCGGCTGTCCGACAGGAGGTCCAGTATCCAGCTGCACGTGGATGGGGGTACGCCTAGACCTCTAAGCTTGGTGTCGAGCTTGGCAGGAACTATCGTGTTGAACGCTGAGCTGTAGTCCACAAACAGCATCCGCACATAACAGTTCTTTCCCTCCAGGTGGGAAAGGGCAATGTGGAGGGCCATGGCAATTGCGTCGTCCGTGGATCTGTTTTGACGATATGCTAATTGCCATGGGTCCTGTGTGGCAGGTAACGCATAGCAAATAAAATCCTTGACCAACCTCTCGAAGCATTTGCTGACAATCGAGGTGAGGGCTACAGGTCTATAGTCGTTCAGGCATGTTACCTTGGGTTGTTAAGGGACAGGAACGATGGTGGACATCTTGAAGACCGCGGGAACAACAGCCTGGGACAGGGAGAGGTTAAAGATGTCTGCAAAGACTCCTGCCAACTGGTCTGCGCATGCTCTGAGGACGCGGCCTGGGATGTCGTCGTGGCCTACCGCCTTACGGATGTTCAACCGCTTGAAGGTGCGGCACACATCCTCCTCCGAGATGTTCAGCAGGCTGGTCTCCTCAGGCCGCGCTGGCTTTGGCAGGCTGCCGTTCACGTCGAACTGAGCAAAAAAAGGATTTAGCTCTCCTGGGAGGGAGGTAGATGAGTTCTCGACACAACTGGTTCTCCCTCTGAAGTTCGTTATCATCTGCAGCCCCTGCCACATACCCCTCGCGTCGTGGCTCTTGAATTTGTCCTCCACTCTGACCTTGTACTCCCGCTTGGCAGTGACGATGGTCTTACGGAGGTCATAGCGGGCTCTCGTATATACCTCCATATTCCCGGAGCCAAAGGCGGTGTTACGTGCGTGGAGGGCCACGGTTTCTGGTTGGGATATATCCGAACCGGTCGGAACAACGTCATCTATGCACTTCTTGAACGACCCGGTGACCGAGGACGCGTATTCGTTGATGTTATTGTCCGGGGCAACCCGGAACATGTCCCAGTCAGCGCGATCAAAACAATCCTGTAGCATAGTCTAATTGGTCCGACCAGCATTGAACTCCCCTCACAGCGATTGGTTGCTGCTTCAGTGTCTGCCTATAGGCGGGGAGTAGCTGGATAGAGCGGTGGTCTGATTTGCCGAACCGCGGTGGAGGAGGGCCTTGTAGCCATCATGGTAGGGTGTGTAGCAGTGGTCGAGGATCCGCTCACCCCGTGTGTTGCTCGTTATGTGTTGGTAGAACTTCGGGAGAACCTTCTTCAGGTTCGCCTTGTTGAAGTCCCCCGCCACGATGAAAGCAGCCTCAGGGTCTGCCGACTTCTGTTCGCCCCATAGTTCCTTCAGCGCTGTGTCCGTGTTGGCTTGTGGGGGAATGTAAACAGCGGTCACGGTTACCGCTGTAAACTCCCGAGGTAGCCAGAATGGACAGCACAAAAGCATCAGGTACTCCAGGTCCGGGGAACAGAAAGACTTGAGGGGATGTACATGACTTTGGCTGCACCAAAGGTGTTGGGCAGAGGTTGGGGATGGGTGAGGTGGTGGGGCAGGAGGAGGAGAGAGTTTTGGGCCTGAGGCAGGTGTGGGGGAGGAGGAGGAGAAGGCGAAGAAGTAGTGGGTGTTGGGCAGAGGTGGGGGGGGAGGAGTAGTGGGGGTTTGGCAGGTGTGGAGGAGGAGAAGGATTGGTGGGTGAGGTGAGGAGGTCTGGGAGGAGGAGAAGGAGTTGTGGGTGTTGGGCAGAGGTAGGGGTGAGGTGAGGTGATCAGGTGGTAGGGAAGGAGTAGTTGGGGTTTGGCAGGTGTGGAGGAGGAGAAGGATTGGTAGGTGAGGAGGAGGTGGTGGGGGAGAAGAAGTAGTGGGGTGAGGAAGAGGAGGTAAACGAGGAAGAGGGCCCAGGGTGAGGCAGAGGAGGAGGGGTGGTGGATTGGTTTAATACGATGTGTTGGAGCTGCACAATTAATCTAAATATCATCAAAATAAGTCGCAATATGGCCAAGTGCAGTATTCAAATTGCAGGAGCTGCAATTTTTTGATATGGGTAAAATATATATGTATACATTTATAATAGCATTATAAATTAAGTACTGTAGTGCTGCAGAGATGCCCTGGACCTGCACATTTATTTGTGATGTACCCAGAAAATGAAAACTGTGGCACCAAAATATGATCATTCCCACTGATAGTGAATGGGATTTTATGACCATATCGACCAGCCCCAGTTAGTATCTGGAAGCAGATGCACATGTTTTGAAGTTAGGGTCCAGAAATGTCCTATAAAATGTTTCTCAGACCAAAAACCCAGTCTGGGTCTCATCCCAGTCTGTGATACACTGGTCTAACCCCCAGTCTGTGAACCACTGGTCTCCTCCCAGTCTGTCAACCACGGGCCTCTACCCCCAGTCTGTCAACCAGTGGCTCTAACCCCAGTCTGTGAACCAGTGGCTCTGACCCCAGTCTGTGAACCACTGGCCTCTGCCCCCAGTCTGTGAACCCCTGGCCTCTGCCCCCAGTCTGTGAACCCCTGGCTCTAGCCCCCAGTCTGTGAACCCCTGGTCTAACCCCCAGTCTGTGAACCCCTGGTCTAACCCCCAGTCTGTGAACCCCTGGTCTAACCCCCAGTCTGTGAACCCCTGGTCTAGCCCCCAGTCTGTGAACCCCTGGTCTAGCCCCCAGTCTGTGAACCCCTGGTCTAACCCCCAGTCTGTGAACCCCTGGTCTAGCCCCAGTCTGTAACCACTGGCCTCTCCCCCACCTTTGGCAGGAGGAACAAAGTGGTGAACCACTTCAGCATCATGCTGCAGCGCCGGCTGCGTGAGACGGAGCGCGGCGGTGCCGGGGACGACGACGATGACGACGACGACGAGGGCGGGAAGGGCGGCAAGGGAGGCAAGAAGAAGAAGAAAAAGAAGGGGAGCGGAGACCTCCGCATCACCGACATCGAGGACGACCTGGAGATGAGCACCGACGACAGCGACAGCAGCATGGGAGATGGTGGGTAGATAGAGATAGAGATGGCAGCATTGGAGAAGGTAGAGAGAGAGACCGCAGCACTGAAGAAAGGTAGAGAGAAGGAGACGGCAGCATGGGAGAAGATGGAGAGACAGTAGCATGGGAGAAGGTTGAAAGAGACGGCAGCATGGGAGAAGGTACAGAGAGAGAAAGACCATAGCATGGGAGAAGGTAGAGAGACAGTAGCATGGGAGAAGGTACAGAGAGAGAGAAAGACCATAGCATGGGAGAAGGTAGAGAGGGAGAGAGAGACCGCAGCATGGGAGAAGGTAGAGCAAGAGAGAGATGGTAGCGTGGGAGAAGAGGGAGACAGTAGCGTGGAAAAAGAGGCGGTATGGGTGGAGAGAGACGGTAGCATGGGAGAAGGTAGAGACAGTAGCATGGGAGGGGAGAGAGAGAGAGAGACAGTAGCATGAGAGAGAAGCATGGGAGGAGAGAGAGGGGCGAGGGAGACAGTAGCGTGGAAAAAGAGACGTTATGGGTGGAGAGAGACGGTAGCATGGGAGAAGGTAAAGAGACAGTAGCATGAGAGAGAGTAGCATGGAGGAGAGAGGGGCGAGGGAGACAGTAGCGTGGAAAAAGAGAGTAGCATGGGAGGAGAGGGGCGCGGGAGAAGAGGGAGACTGTAGCGTGGGAGGAGAGAGACCGTAGCATGGGAGGAGAGAGAGAGAGAGAGACAGTAGCATGGGAGGAGAGAGAAAGAGGGGCGTGGGAGAAGAGAGACGGTAGCATGGGGGGAGAGAGAGAGAGAGAGGGGCGTGGGAGAAGAGAGAGACGGTAGCGTGGGAGAGGAGAGAGAGACGGGCGTGGGAGAAGAGAGAGAGACAGTAGCGTGGGAGAAGAGAGAGAGAGACAGTAGCATGGGAGAAGAGAGAGACGGTAACGTGGGAGAAGAGGAAGACCGCATGGGTGGAGAGATACGGTAGCATGGGAGGAGAGAGAGAGAGAGAGAGAGAGAGGCGTGGGAGAAGAGAGACAGTAGCGTGGGAGAAGAGGGAGACAGTATGGGTGGAGAGAGACGGTAGCATGGGAGGAAAGAGAGAAGCATGGGAGAAGGTAGAGAGTAGCGTCAGGGAAGAGAGAGACAGTAGCGTGGGAGAAGAGAGAGACGGTAGCATGAGAGGGAGAGAGAGAGAAGCATGGGAGAAGGTAGAGAGTAGCGTCAGGGAAGAGAGAGACAGTAGCGTGGAAGAAGAGAGAGAGACGGTAGTGTGGGAGAAGAGAGAGAGAGAAAGTAGCATGGGAGAAGGTAGAGAGACGGTAGCATGGGAGAAGAGAGAGACGGTAGCATGGGAGAAGAGAGGGACAGTTGCATGGTAGAAGGTAGAGAGACGGTAGCATAGGTGGAGAGGGAGAGACGGTAGCATTGGTGGAGAGAGACAGTAGAGATGGGTAGAGAGAGAGACGGTAGCATAAGAGAAGGTAGAGAGAGGGACAGACCGCAGCAGGGAGGAAAACGGAAAAAAGAGCAAGGACTATTCACCCAGGCTAGTGTTTGAATAAGTACCTGTGTACATACTGTACACTTGAGAGTTAATAATAGACTAGAGAATATATTGGGTATCACCACGACCTTCACACTGCTTAATCGTATTGGTTCAGTACCGAATAGTAGGTCATGCATATTCGGAAAACACATTAGACATTGTGTCTAAATGGGGCAATAGATGAAACATCAGCGCATGATATTCAAAGACACGCCGGTGTCGAGGTTGGCATCAAAGCAGGCTTTTAGGGATTTTCATTGAAAGTGTTTCGCTCCAACGTGGCACATTTCTGGTCCCCGCGTTTTAAAGAGAACACACAAGCCTTTACCTCTGCTGGGTTGCCCCAGCTTCCTCTAAATATACCCAGTATCACGTTGCAGTTGAAACGTCCACTGTGAATCAATTATCGCTTTGCTTATCGTCTCTCCACCCTCTCCCTCCCCCCCCCCCCCCCCCCACCCTCCAGACACAGACGGCAAGTCCAAGTCCAAGAAGGACAAGGACGCCAAGGGCAAGGGCAAGAAGAAGAAGAAGAAGAAGAAGGGAAGCGACAACGAGGCCATGGAGGACAGCGACGACGGGGACCAGGAGGGCCTCGAGGTGGACTACATGTCTGACGAGAGCAGGTCAGGTCACCCTCTCAACAAGGTCCTGTTTATGTGTTTTTAGACTCTCTATTTGCGTGTGTAACTCTGCGTTCGCCCTTCTGCTGGCCGTAGCTCCGAGGAGGAGCCGGAGACCAAGGTCAAGGCCAACAAAGGAGAGCTCCCCAAAGGTCAGCAAAAAAGAGTATTTTGAATCTTCTGTTATTGGTCACACATGTACACAGCAGAACACACGCACACACACACTCATTGGCGCCTGAACAGGGACCTCACCAACTCTGGCTAGGTGAGGCTGCTTAAACCAGCCACCAACCACACACAAACACTCTACACCCATGCTAGTATTAGCAGCAGTGGGGGGGCTATTGTGTGTATACAGCTTCCATGGAGCAGTGTAGGGGTCTGGTGCCTTGCCCAAAGAGCACCTTGGCAGGGGTGAAGCCCCTCTCTGCTGGTCGCTTGACACGGGCAGAACACAGGCACTTTGAGCCAGTGTAGCCCAGTCAGGGTACAGCTCACTGAACTCGTAAATGAGCACTTTGCAAGCTGTCGCAAAAGTTAAACCCCCATAGCCGTGGAGCGCTGTCATCACTGCCACTGCGTCTCGTCGGGCGCGCTTGACATCAATGGGAGGTGCGGCAGCTGATTCACTCACTTCATGGCCAAAATGGGCAATGAAGTTTTGTATGAGCATTATTACTGGACATTTTGACTGGCAGGTTTTGAATTTACAGTTTTTTAAATACAATTTTACCAGCTAAAAACCGGTAATTACCGGCTAACGGAAACCCTGGTGTGTGTGTGTCCCTGCACCTGGCGGTGTTAATATTGCGGCTCTGCCAGTTGGGCAATACGGGGCATTTTTTGGGAGGGGTTTTGCCCCCTTGACCGCCATTCACACAGGAGACAACAGCGCCAGACCGGCCGGGCTGGAGGTGCCCTGTTGTCGACGTGGTACACAAGATGATGATGATGACAACCGGTGTGTGACCCCTTGTGTGTTTGTGTGTGTGTGTTTTCACACGTGATCCGGTGTGTTTTTGTCGGCAGGCATCGACGAGGCGACGGAGAGTGAGGAAGAGAGCGAGGAGGAGAAGCAGAACGAGGAGGAGACAAAGGAGGAGGAGGAAGAGGAGGAGGGCAAGAAGACGCCAGTGCAGCCAGAGAAGAAGAAGAAGAAAGGTAGGTCCTCTAGCTAGCTAGTGTTGTTGTTGGACATGAGAGAACCTGCACTACTGCCATCCTTTTGTTTACGTGTGTGTGTGTGTGTGTGTGATGTACAGCAGCAGCATCTAAACGGCATATGTTAATCCTTTGTTTTGTGTGTGCGTGTAGCTAGAGCACATACGTTACACATAGGTTTTTAAAAAAACGTAGTAACTCTAACTCGTCCCCCCCCAGACAGCAGTGGCGAGTCGGACAGCTCGGACGACAGCGACATCGAGGGCGAGTCGTCGGCCTCCGCTCTCTTCATGGCGGTAAGCGCTTTTTTTATTGAGGCCGATGTTTCCCTAGCGGTGGACGGTATGTGTTGACCTCCCAGGCCTCAAACGATTCCGGGTTTAAACCCCCATGTCCACAGTCTCCCTCCCTACAAGGCATCCTCAACCCGTCTAAAAAAAAAAATGACGTGATGTCTAACAGTATAAAGTACAATGGAATGCTTACTCCCCATTCACACCTGCATTAGGAACTATTTACAACAATACTATACAACACTATGCTATACAGAACTATACTATATATATATATATATATATATATATATATATATATATATATATATTATATATATATATTATATATATATAATATATATATATTATATATATATAATATATATATATTATATATATATTATATATATATATTATATATATATATATATATATATATATATATATTATATATATATATATATATAATATATATATATATATATATATATTATATAATATATATATATATATATTATATATATATATTATATATATATATATATATTATATATATATATTATATATATATATTATATATATATATTATATATATATATATATATATATTATATATATATATAATGTGTTAAATGATTTTGTTCACTAACCCACCTCCTCCCCCTCCCCCTTTTAGAAGAAGCGCACCCCTCCCAAGCGCGGTGGTGGGCGTGGCTCCGGGGGAAGCTCCAGGGCAGGCAGCCGTCCCGGGACGCCCTCCATCGATACGGCCGCCACCTCCAACACACTCAAGGCCGCCGCCACCAAGCTGGAGCAAGGTGGGGGGGGGTCTGTCTGTCTGTCTGTCTGTCTGTCTTCCTGCCTGTCTATCTGTGTGTGGGGAATTACATCAGTACTCATAGTATCCATGTATTCAGGCAGTATTATTTTTATTAGAGGTATTGTATGCCGTTGGTATCAAAACTGTGTGTGTGTGTGTGTGTGTGTGTGTGTGTGTGTGTGTGTGTGTGTGTGTGTGTGTGTGTGTGTGTGTGTGTGTGTGTGTGTGTGTGTGTGTGTGTGTGTGTGTGTGTGTGTGTGTGTGTGTGTGTGTGTGTGTGTGTGTGTGTGTGTGTGTGTGTGTGTGTGTGTGTGTGTGTGTGTGTGTGTGTGTGTGACAATCACCATACCGTACTGATCAGGTTGAATTTCCGAAAGTACAAATACATATATATACGTATCTGTCCATTTCACCGACTATATGATTTTTGGTTAAGCGGTTAAAAAAAATTGAATTATGAAATATATCCTCACATTCAGTTGTGTTTTTCTGCCGTTGCACATTACAAAAAAGGACCAGCCCCAAATATTCAATTTATCGGAAGTATGCTTGATTAGTTTCTTCTTTCGACATAATAACATTACTCTAAAATGTTCAACTGTAGTGCAGTAGACTCGCATCATTTGTTCACGTTACTTTACCTACCTTAAGATTTCCATTACCTTTAATCAGCGAGGCTGTCAGTAATGACGTACTCTCAAGGCGTTCTGTTGTTAAGCCGTGTTTTCATCTACGCTTTCACCGAAAAGCAGCTTCAGCTTCGTCCCTCTTCAACTGAGATTATGCTTCTTGATTATGTTTTTCTCGCTGGTAAATTCTACCTCTTTAAGAAACGAAGGGACAGAGCTGTCGAGATTTGTTGTCACTGGGAGCACTTTAAAGTAACCTGCTATATGCTAATCATCAGCCAAGTGCTTTCATAGCCGATATCATTATTTGGTTGTCGTAACGCTTGGTAAGAATCGTGTAATGTCGGGTGTGCGGTCTCATGCTGGCTTCGCCTGACACAAACCACTCTTACACTTTGGGTTTTAGGTGCCATTTGAAAAACCGTTGATCTGTTCAATTCAAGTGAATCCTTTTAGCTTTGGTGGTCAGTTTTAACGGGTACAAATATTCCTGACTGTCTATGTGGGCACGAATTCTCTTTGGGTTTTTAGTTTGAGGTATTTCTTTCACTTTCACTGTCACCCTCTCATTCTCGCTCTGTCACCCTCTCTCCCTCTCTGTCGCCCTCTCTCTCTTTCCCCTCTCCTCTCGCTCTCTCGCCTCTCGCCTCTCGCCCTCTCGCCCTCTCTCTCTCTCTCTCTCTCTCTCTCTCGCCCTCTCTCTCTCTCGCCCTCTCTCTCTCTCTCCCCCCAGGTAAGAGACCGCCTGCTGCGCCCAGCACAGACTCCCCAGCGGCCAAGAGGTTGAAGATGGAGCCCAACAGCCAGAGCCCCGCCCCCTCGGGGAAGACCACGCCCCAGCCCCCCTCTGGGAAGTCTACCCCCAGCTCCAGGTAACACACCACCACCACTATCATCACTAACCCCCCAAAACATCCACCGTCATCCACCCGAAACCTCCAGAGATATTAAGTTTGCATACCTCCGGCCACACGCAAACAGTCCCCTGAATCTGGATCTGCGCCAAAAATCTAGTAGTAATCTTGTCCAAGTCCGGACATAACTTTTGGAGTTATCTTGCCAACAAGACCTACGGGGGTGAGAACATAAGGTGCAGTGGTTAAAAGTCGGGGGAAACACTGTCCTAAAGCCACCAACCATCACTCATTTCCATTGTTAGTTTGGGTAAGGTTACTGTCCTTCTGTCCCGTACCCCCTCAAGCGTTGAACCTTCGGCTGTGTACCCCCCTCTACCTCTCGTCTGGTGTTACTGGGAGCTACATATGAAGACTAGACACTGTTATTAACTATTGAAGGTCCCGTACCCCCTCAAGCATTGAACCGTCGGCTGTGTACCCCCCTCTACCGCTCGTCTGGTGTTACATATGGAGACAAGACGGTGTTATTAACTGTTTTGCTCTTTATTCAGCCTTGTAGAAAGCCCTCTCTCATTTCAAAAAGTTTCAAACACAATATGAGTGAGTTCTCTGGTAAAGCTTTCATAAAAATAGATGGAATAGAAGAAATGTCGTATTCTGTTCCTGCAACAACCAAATAAGTGACTAATTGAAGCAGAGTAGTGGACGGCTGTGTATCTTCTTCTTCTTCTTCTTCTTCTTCTTCTTCTTCTTCTTCTTCTTCTTCTTCTTCTTCTTCTAATGGATGTAAACGTGACTGCCCGTCTCCACAGTGACGTGCAGCTGACGGAGGAGGCGGTGCGCCGCTACCTGATCCGCAAGCCCATGACCACCAAGGACCTGCTGAAGAAGTTCCAGACCAAGCGCACGGGCCTGAGCAGCGAGCAGACGGTGAACGTGCTGGCGCAGATCCTCAAGCGGCTCAACCCCGAGCGCAAGAACGTCAACGACAAGATGCACTTCTACCTCACAGAGTGACCCCCCCCCCCCCCCGGGGAAGGTTGTCCTAGCAACCGCTTCCCGGTAACCGTAGTGCAGGAAATCGTCGAATAGACGCAACATCATGCGTTTCAAGAAGTTTTACTTTGAGTTGACTTAATCGGACATCCTTGTTTATTCAGTGTATTTTCTTTTTTTGTTGTTGTTGTTGATGGTTTGTATTAAAATAATAAAACCTACAAATTGACTGAATTGTCATTGTGTCAACTTTTCTTATGCATACAGCATATATTTGTCAATCAGACCATCAATATTTTAAAGATCACTTTGTGAGCAAATCAACTTGATTTGATTACATGAATTCATATTCTCTGTAGTTCTGTGTGAAAGTGTTGGTGGTCAAGTGTGAGCTATTTTATAACATTGCCCCTCCACCACCCGGGAATTAAACCTTCAAATTGACTGAATTGTCATTTTGTGAACTTTTCCTATGCATACAACGTATATTTGTCAATTCTCAGAACATACATTTTTTTTTAAAGATCACTTCAAAACAACTTGATTTGAATGCATATTCTCTGTATTGCGGTGTGTGTGATTTGGTGGTCAGGGTTGTGCTATAGTATAAAATTGCCCCCCACCTACTTAACTAGTCTGGACACGCTAGCGGCTCGGACACGTCTGTCATTCCCATGACCTGGGCCACATTACCACGTGGCAACCAACATCAGCCCCACCCATAGCAACGGCACGGCAGACAGGGTGACTTTCACACTATTGTGCCGTGTGTGTGTGTTTGTGTGTGTGAGATGCATAACAATCTGGCAGTGGGGGTGAGGGGTGTAAAAGGTGATCTACTCTGCGTGACACCACACATACACACACACCACATGCCGAAGCAATATACACACACACAAACACAGGTCCACAGCACAAATACATACGTACAGGGAGGGGAGAGAGAAAGGGAGGACAATGGAGAGGGCATGGGAGTGTGTGTGAGGGAGAGAGAGAGAGAGAGAAGTGTGGGGGGGGGGGCAGGTCAGTGTCAGGCTGCTCTCCGAGCTGTCAGCGTTATTCTACGCTCTGCTGAGAACCCAGCACCAGGTTCCTCTGGGCCTCGCTGGGACGCCTGCTACACCACACACACACACACACACACACACTCTCTATACCCTTGTATAGACAGGCACACACACACCGACTCATATAGATGCAGGTGCACACACACAGACTCATATAGAGACAGGCACACACAACTTATAGACAGATACACACACACACATTGACTCATATAGACATACTGTGTATATATATATATATATATATATATATATGTGCTGTATACTGTATATGATGCCTCGTACACACACACAAACACAACTTGTGTGCACACATTCATACAGTATATAATCTGGAAGTCTCATACATAATACACATACACAGTATGCACACACACATATATATGCTCACACATGCTGCACACAAGTTATATTGAAATGATGATGCATGACGCAGACCTAGTGTATTGTAACGCCAAAGCCAGACACACACACACACACACACACACACACACACACACACACACACACACACACACACACACACACACACACACACACACACACACACGCATCAATAAACATGCACTCTATATAATGAACTGCAGGGCGGTCCTCATATTATAATGCAGGGTTTGCCGATATCAAGCGGCCGTCGTGATTTACCGTGAATCCTGTGTATTTAATTAAAGGGCCGCTGGTCTGTGGGAGTTACCGAACACTCGCTGAACCGGGACAACCTTCCGCTGATTAACTTTTACCGAGCCACCGACCCGAGCTTCATATAAAAGAGCTAAGGACCTAAGGGGCGGATTTGAACACGGTTTGTACGTTGTAAAAAACGAGCCGGGGGGGTAATTAAGGGACTCCGCCGTACGCACAGTGTATTATTTTTCTAACAATCTATCCTTGGTTTTTGCTTGTTTTAATGCTCCCATTAGGTCTGCCCATTTGGCGCCCATGTTGCATCCCGACCCGTCCCTGGGAGGGAGGAGGAGGAGGGGATCCGTCTTCCTAGTCAGCGTCACGTCCCTCTGTGTTTAGGGAGTTTGTTTGTTCCCTTACTTCCTCCCTTCCTTCCGTCCTTCTTTTTTTTCCTGCTTAGGGCTAAGGTGTCATGAGTCTGACAATGTGGCACGTGGGCAAGTTATTTGAAACTGTAACCGTGATCAAGGGCTGTGAATGCATTTCTTCGATAAATGTTTTTTTTTTGGCATTTTAATTTGGCCCTCAAGCCAAATGTACGGTATGCTATCAGGATGCTGCTGCACTCCTAGCACTTTAAAATGCTTTAAAATGCTTTGTTTGCACAATGTATGTATGTATATATCATCCGTCAGTCACTTTATTTAATTTTGTATTGTGTATTTATTGTTATAGTAAAGTGTTGTATGTATAGTACATACTAGTATATCATATAGTGTTAAATTGTAGGAAATTCATTCTGCGGGAGGAAATGGGGAGTAGGCATTCCATTGTACTTTTTTACTTTTTAAATTTTTTATAAAAAATACTTTACTATCTTCTACTTTATTATCTTGAATCTTCAATCTGAAGGCTGTAGGCTTTTTCATTTGTGCTCCGACCCTGCTCCAGGGTTGATGTTTGAACACGTTGAAAGTGAGAGCACATTGGTTCAATTTGCCTATATACTTCCAGGCAACCATAGTTAACCAAGGTACTATTTATTAAAATGTTGGATTCAGTGCAAGTATATCTACCTGTACACTCTTTATTTGAGGCTGGTCTAGTTAGTCAAGTCAATTCAAGTCGTACAAATGCACGCATATTTGTTTTTGAACAAACCCAAATGTAAATGGAAAAAATAGAATAAACATTTTCGAAGCACAACCAATAGTTTTTCTTTTAATTCTTCTGAATCCAAACCATCCAAAAAATATGTACCATTCTGCAGAGAATCCAACCCTTTTCATTCATGCTATCCTCCATGTCTTGTTTTGACCCAAATACTATGCTTTTTGTAGCACTAATCCTAATTAATGGAAGCTGTCTATCACAACGTGAACGTGCAAATATCTGCGTAAAAAAAACACACGTCAGTTCTTGGAAAGAAGTCTGTGTGTGTGTTTGTGTTTGTGTTTGTTTGACTAAAGCACACAATCTGTTTTGAAAGTGGGAAGTCTTTTGAGACCACACGTGTGATACACCCGATCTCGACGTGAAAATTAAAATGTCGAAACACAAACTGGTGACAGACCAAGAGTCTGAGCCGGCCTGTACTACACTGTCCTATACGGCTCAGTGCTTTCCAATTTATTGGGTGAATCAATCATGTGTTTGTGTGTGTGTGTGTGTGTGTGTGTGTGTGTGTGTGTGTGTGTGTGTGTGTGTGTGTGTGTGTGTGTGTGTGTGTGTGTGTGTGTGTGTGTGTGTGTGTGTGTGTGTGTGTGTGTGTGTGTGTGTGTTTGATTCAACCCCATGTCAATCTTAAAGTCGTGAACGATGACACATTGAGAGTTGCTGCCGAAAAAGGTTCCCGGGTTCGATCCCCGATGTCTGCCTGGCTCACCTTTGGATAAAATGGACTCATCATATCTCATGATCATCTCATCTGCACATATCTCCTTCATACTCTACAAGTTATTGTATACCTGTTTTCATAGGTACGGTCTTCTGTTCTGTGTGTAGGGCACGTGTGGTGTATGCGTGTTGCGCATGCCTGCACACCTTCTATTGATGTGTGATGTGTGTGTGTGTGTGTGTGTGTGTGTGTGGTGATGCGTGTGTGGTGCATGCGTGTGTGGTGCATGCGTGTGTGGTGCATGCGTGTGTGGACGCATGCGTGTGTGACGCATGTGTGTGTGATGCATGTGTGTGTGTGTGTGTGTGTGTGTTCTTCCTAGCGGGTGGTTGACTGACTGTGCTGTCAGTGTGATCACACACTACCGTGTTCCTGTGAAACATGCTGTTCCCCCCCCCCCCTCCCCCCCGCTCCAGGGCCCGGGATCCTCCCTCTCTCCCTCCCTCCCTCTCTCCCTCCCTCCCTCCCTCGGCTCCCTCCCTCCGTCCCTCGGCTCCTTTCCTACTTCTCTGGCCCTATACCTCTCCCCCTCCTCCTCCTCCTCCTCCTTCCTCTCTTCTCTCCTTGTCAGTCGCTCGGCTGATTGACTGGCGCTCACTGTGTGGTTTTTTTTTTGTTGTGTTGTATTTCCTCTCCTGGTTTCTTCCTGTCTTCTCTCGACGCTTCTCCATTGATTTGACTCGCTATTCCTCCAATTATCCGCTTCTCCTTTCTTTCTTTCTCTCTTTTTCGTCACTCGACACTTTTTCTGCCTCTCGCTCCAAAAAAACGCCTTCTTCCGTTGTTTTCGTTCATTCGCTCATTCGTTGATTGCGTGATTTTGTTACTTTGTTCTTTTGTCCTTTTCTTAATCACTTATCCACTGCTTCTCTGCTTCTCCTCCTCTTATTCTTCCTTCCTCGCTCCCCGGGGAGGACACTCGTTAGTGTCCTCTGTTGCCTCCGGGCTCCCTCTCCATCGCCGCCCAATCACCCTCACACCTGCTATTGACTTTCTGTACGCCGCTCTTTCCCCTGTCCTCCTCTCTGTCACCCCCCCCCCTCTCCTCTATCTCTGTCATTTCTCTCTCTCTCTCTCTCTCCTCTCTCTCTCTCTCTCTCTCTCTCTCTCTCTCTCTCCTCTCTCTCTCTCTCGCTCTCTCTCTCTCTCTCTCTCTCTCTTTCTTTCTCCGTCTCTCTCTCTCTCTCTGTAACTCTTGAGGTTCGCTCACCCGTTCCCCTTCAGGCCAGGTGAGACCGGTGGGATTTTGTTGACTTTGGCAGGTAGCAGGAGACAAGATAGACAAATACGAGACACGGATACAAACAGAGGTATGATCACGCAGGGCCTGTCCATCCCCGGGTCCCGCTGTGACCCACTGAGAACAGCCCATGGCTTCCCCCATAAGGTCCAGTATGTTGTGTCTCTCTAAGGTCAGGGCTAACTGTACTTCAGAACCACAACACAATAACATAGATTTAGCACAATATCATCACAATATTAGACCCTAGTAGACACTGTGTGTGTGTGTGTGTGTGTGTGTGTGTGTGTGTGTGTGTGTGTGTGTGTGTGTGTGTGTGTGTGTGTGTGAAACATGTGTGTTTGTTTGAAACACATGTGTATGTGTGCATGTGTGTGTGTGTGTGTGTGTGCATATGTGTGTGTTTGAGTGTGTCACATGTGTGTTTGTACATGTGTGTGTACACGTATGTGTATGTGTGTGTGTGTTTGAAACATGTGTGTGAGTATGTGTGACACACACACACACACACACCCACACACACACTGTTGTGCACTGGCGTGGAGAGAGATAATCGTCTCTCTTTCCCTGTGCTGCCGTCGCCCCATGACTCCTCCACCCCCCCCCCCCCCCCGTCATAGAGACCTCAGCTGGCCTCCACTCAGTCATATCAAGATTATACCGGAGCGCAAGGCACAGCAAAACAAAAAAACAAACCAAAAAACGGTCAGAACGTAGCAGAGACAGGACACACACTAAGAACTGGGAGGACGGCGGCCACTTCCATGCACCAGCCACTAATTGGTTACCTCAAATCACCTGGTGGGGGGGCTTAGGGCAGGGGGAAACACGTGTAGCCGTGACAACAGAGCTCCAGATCGATCGCAATGAGCTTTCAGGGCCTGGGCGTTCGACCAACCAACGGTTTTCATGTACACCGTTGGTGTACAGCTCGGATTCTCAATTTCAACTTTGACCTCCCCTGGTTGACCTCTCGAAGCGCTTCCAATCGGGATAAACCGGGAAAAACCTAATTGTCAGTGTATCCGGGGTTCCTTCGAGCTGTGTGATGCACGTCCCTGTCGATACGAGCTAGCCCTTTGCACTGCGCTGTTCTGAAAGCTCTCATCATGCGCCCACACCTGATAAAGGGAGCTAGCTCCAAACTAGCTTGCCGAGCACTAAACCTCCTCTCTGTTTGGATGGGGTGCTGGGAAATCAGAGCACACCATGAAATGAGATTGGAACCTGTGTGTGTGTGTGTGTGTGTGTGTGTGTGTGTGTGTGTGTGTGTGTGTGTGTGTGTGTGTGTGTGTGTGTGTGTGTGTGTGTGTGTGTGTGTGTGTGTGTGTGTGTGTGTGTGGTGTGTGTGTGTGTGTGTGTGTGTGTGTGTGTGCGTGTGTGTGACAATGCTTGTTTTTGTTTGTACATGCATCTTTTGAGTAGTGTGTCTGACTTTCTGACTTTGCATCATGTTACTATGTCATAGGAGGATGTGTGAGTGTGTGCGTGCATGTGTGTGTGTGCATGTGTCACTGTGTGTGTGTGTGTGTGTGTGTGTGTGCTTGTGTGTGTGTGTATGTGTTCATGTGTCACTGTGTGTGTGTGTGTGTGCTTGTGTGTGTGTGTGTGTGTGTGTGTGTGTGTATGTGTGTGCCCATACTGTCGTGCCTGCCATGCCTTCTTTCTGGAAGTGAATGGTGGTGGACCCGCTGCCTCTCTGCTCTACCATGACAGTAGTGTAATAGGGGAGGGGGCAATTCTCCTGGTTTAGGTGTTAAGGCTGCTACTACCAGGAACCCTTGCAGTCGGCGGACTGACTGCTAAAAGGAAGGCATTCTCGATATCTAAATTGGATTTAGAGAGGGGGGGGGGGGGGGTCTTTGGCTCAGAACCACGGACAGCTCCACTCCACTGCCACTTTAGATATGAGATGGGGTAGAAGCGTGGGGCGAATGTCCAGCTCCCTCGTGTACAGCACTTCATCGTCCACACGTCTAGTGGAATTGTCGTCGTAATTCACAGTCATCAAGAACCCAATCTAGAAAAGATTGGAGACTTGACGGTGACGACCCGTTTTTTGGGGCGAAATGTAGGATGGTCGAATATAGCAGTGTAGCTCAGGAAGTGGAGCGGTCGCCTCACAACCGGAAGGTTGCTGGTTCGATTACCCCGGCTCCTCCGAGCAAAGACACCCTAACCCTAACTGCTCCTGACGTGCTGGCTGTCTCCTTGCATGGCTGACTCCGCCGTGGGTGGTTGAATGTGTGTATAAATGGGTGAATGACTTGAAAAGCGCTTTGGATAAAAGCAGTCCATTAACTCCAGAACCGCAGTGTTCTAGAACTCTCTGGATGCCAGATCGGAGAATTCAAATATTTCCAAGTGTTTTAGAAAATTCATACTGCAGGAGAGAATGGGAAGTAAGCATTCCATTGTACACATCTTGAATCTTGAATCAATTCCACAAACGGAAAAACGGAAACGTATACCCGATGAATATCCTCTGTCCTCCTTTTTTGTCGTCCGTTGAGCCCCGGTGTCTCTCGGTGTCATGCCCGGTGTTTACGTTCATGAAGCGGTCTTAATTGCAAACAATTGTCGTTAATCTATTATCTTTTATTATCTTCTATTCTCTGAACATTCGGTCACCGACCACGCCACTAGAATTATTTTAACGACGGCTCACGTCTCTCTGTAACTTCCGGTAAAAAACCCGGCGCCAGCAGGTCCGGAGTTTTGGTCGACATCACCCCTCCCCCACTCTACGTAATGCACAGATCTATTTCCTTTATGTTGATGAAATTGCTCATTACAGTGGTTTTCAGGGCACTTTTCTATAGCTAGCTAGCCCTTATGGCCATGAATATTTAATACATTGAACGGAGTCGTTAGTTTAATGGTAATTTTACACGCCACGAGGTCATGCACTACTGGACTTGTTCTCTCACTCGGTCTTCGCCCCTCAACTTAACCGTTTCCATCGAACCCCTCACGGATATCCCTTGCTAGGCCTTCATTCCCCTGTACACATGAAATGTACTGTATACGGTTCTGTGATGATGAAAAGCATCTCCGGAGACCATCCGGAGCATTGCCTCCCGCTTGAAAAAGTGGGAGGAAATGGACTGTCTTGGAGAAGCGGTCGACAGTGGTCAGGATAGTGGTGTTACCCTGACGACAGGAGACCGCTGACGACAGGAGACCGGTGACCACAGGAGACCGCTGACGACAGGAGACCGCTGACCACAGGAGACCGCTGACCACAGGAGACCGCTGACGACAGGAGACCGCTGACCACAGGAGACCGCTGACGACAGGAGACCGCTGACGACAGGAGACCGCTGACGACAGGAGACCCGCTGACCACAGGAGACCGCTGACGACAGGAGACCGGTGACCACAGGAGACCGCTGACCACAGGAGACCGGTGACCACAGGAGACCGCTGACGACAGGAGACCGCTGACCACAGGAGACCGCTGACGACAGGAGACCGCTGACGACAGGAGACCGCTGACGACAGGAGACCCGCTGACCACAGGAGACCGCTGACGACAGGAGACCGGTGACCACAGGAGACCGCTGACCACAGGAGACCGCTGACGACAGGAGACCGCTGACGACAGGAGACCGCTGACGACAGGAGACCGCTGACCACAGGAGACCGCTGACGACAGGAGACCGCTGACGACAGGAGACCGCTGACCACAGGAGACCGCTGACCACAGGAGACCGCTGACGACAGGAGACCGGTGACCACAGGAGACCGCTGACCACAGGAGACCGGTGACCACAGGAGACCGCTGACGACAGGAGACCGGTGACCACAGGAGACCGCTGACCACAGGAGACCGCTGACGACAGGAGACCGCTGACGACAGGAGACCCGCTGACCACAGGAGACCGCTGACGACAGGAGACCAGTGACCACAGGAGACCGCTGACCACAGGAGACCGCTGACGACAGGAGACCGCTGACGACAGGAGACCGCTGACGACAGGAGACCGCTGACGACAGGAGACCCGCTGACCACAGGAGACCGCTGACGACAGGAGACCGGTGACCACAGGAGACCGCTGACCACAGGAGACCGGTGACCACAGGAGACCGCTGACCACAGGAGACCGCTGACCACAGGAGACCGCTGACGACAGGAGACCGCTGACGACAGGAGACCGCTGACGACAGGAGACCGCTGACGACAGGAGACCCGCTGACCACAGGAGACCGCTGACGACAGGAGACCGGTGACCACAGGAGACCGCTGACCACAGGAGACCGCTGACGACAGGAGACCGCTGACGACAGGAGACCGCTGACGACAGGAGACCCGCTGACCACAGGAGACCGCTGATGACAGGAGACCGGTGACCACAGGAGACCGCTGACCACAGGAGACCGGTGACCACAGGAGACCGCTGACGACAGGAGACCAGTGACCAGGTCCACGGCGATGTGGGACCAAGGCCGGCTGGGAGCAGGCAGCGGATGCAGCAGGCCAGAGGGAGGTTGGGGCGAGGCCTTGCTCTAAGACAACAAGGGAAGCCCAGCCTCCTCTAAAATGTCAGGAAAAAAGTTTGTCAAGTAAATACGTAATATTGCATAAAATATCTTATTCCAAATCAATATTTTGGGCTATAAAGTGTTCAACGTCGTCTTAATTTATCGTGATTTATTTCTCATAGAAGCCCGTGGGAGCACGACCCATTAAAATGGATTGAAGCTCAGCGTCTCTGGGGTTCAATGGCACTTCAGAATACGCTTTTTCAGTACAACAAAGCTAGACATTTAATTGGACAATATGCTTTTAAACGTCATGTCCGGATGCCCGCCTTCACTGGGAGTCAATGGACAGGGAGGTTGGACTGGACGCTGGGCTGCTGTATGATGATTGGAGCAACTCTTAAAAGGGCGGGACGTCTTTCTTGACTCGTTTTAAAATCATACAGTGGGTTGGCAAGTTAAGTCCTGAGACAAGCTACTGCTCATTGTGTGTTATTTGCTAGCGAAATACTGTTCATATTTGTACATCTGTAAATGTACAAAACAAATGTACTTGAGTTTGTTACTTACTTTCGTTTCGGCTTAGTAAATGTTAGAAACAGTAGTAAAACAGGGGGACGTTGTGTGACTTCTTAGTGTTTATGGAAGACTTGGAGTTGGATATAGCAATGTCTCTGTCAGGGGGTAGTGTTTGTAAGGACCCAGAACGCAGATCAACGAACGTGATGCTTTATTGTATGGTAAAACAGTCCTTAGGACGGTCGGGGACAGGCAAGGGGTCTGGATACCGGGAAGTCGATCAGCGGGGTACCGGCAGGTAGTAGACAGGAGAGTAGTGAGGGACAGGCGAGGAGTCTGGATACCAGTTAGAGGGCTTGGAACTGGAATCTGGAAGTAGCTTGGAAGGGTTGCATCGAGAGAGAACAAAGTACGAACTAGCAATGGTGTTTAGGGGAAGCCAGGGTATATATACACCTAGGTGAGGTGATTGTCATTAGCGGCAATCGCCGACAGGTGTGTATCTGTGCAGCCAAGACCCGAGCCGTGGCCACGCCCCCTGTCACACACCGCAAACCGTGACAGTCTCAGCTATACAAGCTGATACAATTGGAGCTACATCAGCAGGTGTAGAAAGGAGCTTCTCTTTCTTAAAACGAGTGAATTCATACACTCACAACTCCAAAACCGTTTGAGCCACCTGGCTCTGCCTGCTGGCCATTGAGAGGAAACTGGTCAAGTCTCTGGAAAATAATCCCAGTTTGTATGACAGTTTGAATGGTAATGGACCATTTCCTAGAAAATGAAAGGAGGGCAGAATTCACTGTAGTAACTGACACATTTTATGACGTAGGCCTAAACTGAGCTTCCCCCATTTCAAAGGCCACTAGCCGGCACTGCCGGGGAGACACAACACACATGCACAGTACTACAGTACGCTCACACACACTCTACTCTGAAAGCTTGACGCTTTGGGTTAAAGATGTGGCTGACTTTTGCTGGTTTGTCTTCAAGATTCAAGAATTGTATTTGCCATTTTATAAGTATAACAGAATGCTGACTCCCCATTCACTCTCGCAGTAGGAGATACTAGAACACAATACTATACGAATACTATACACAACATTTTTTTAAAGATATTGTTATATTGTGCAAAAAGCATTTAAAAGCATTTTAAAGTGCCAGTTGTGCAGCACCAATCATGAATAAAGTGCAGTACAGTGCAGAACAGTGCAGTAACTGTGGGTAATGAATATGAGTCCAGACAGTACAGCAAAGTATAACAGTGTAATGTTAATGACAATGTTATGATAGTAGTATAGGAATGTTATGATAGTGGCAGCACTCTTTGCAGTTCACCGTGAAGGAGAGCCGTGCAGTGTGGCATTCAGTGTGGTGGTTTGTGTATTGTTTGCTACTGTCCCCTGTTGGTTGTCCCATGAGGCGCTCAGTCTACAGTGAGTTTGTGTTGTTGTTGTTGTTGTGTTTGTGTGGCTCTGATCCCATTGTGTGCTAATGAGCTCCTCGGGTGGCTCTGGTTGAGTCCCCATAGTCTGACGGTGGCCTCTCGGTCCTGCATGCCAATGCCAAAAAAAAGGTGTTTAGAAACGTGTGTGCACGTATTCTCTTGATTTAATGTAATTCGATTTGATTTGATTAGATAAAAATTAACGTCATTTGATTTAGATTTTTATTGATTCATTTTAATTTATTTATTTGTTGATCAATCGCAAAGGGGACAAATTGAATTGAAGTCATTTCGATGGAGTCTAATTTAATTCAATTGAATGTGCACACATTCCCCCACTTTCCCCCCCCCCCTTCGACCCTCCCATTTACACAGATAAGGATCTGTGTAAATCCTCCAAGATCAACTGAATGTACGCCAACAAGCTGTTTGACAGCATGATGTTGTGTGAACAACGACACGCACGTGTCACCAACACACTGCATGCCTGATTTAACATTAGCATAACACCGCCAAAAAAAGCCTGATTTATAATAAACAAGAGTCGGATACCGCATTCCGGCACAATCCGGAATGTTCCGCTAGGAATTGCATTCATCTCCCGAAGAGAGTGAGTTCCCCGGCACACATCCTGTCTTCAAAGTCTCTGCAGTCTCCATCAGAGATGGCACGGAGGTTATGTTTTATGTTTCTTTAAGTTTCTTTCTATGTTTGTTTGTTTGTTTGTTGGTCTGTTAGCAAGATAACTCAAAACATAACGTACAGAATTGGACAAAACTTTGTAGAACAAAAACGTAGGTTTGATTATTTAAGGCGCAGCAATTTTGGCGCAGATTCGGATCCAAATCCAGACCTTAAGGGGACTTTTTGGTTGCGATTCTAGTGTCATCGTTCTAGCTAGCTCCACGTTCCTGTCCTAAATCCTTCCAACGGCGTAGAGTGAAGTCGTCCACCTTCACGTCAATCTATAAGAGATCAACCCTCGACCCAAAAACCGAGGTCGGCGAGTCCACTGACTCACACATACAGTACAAAAAAAAAACCCTCGGAGCCAATCGCCCCGATCTTTGTCGGCACTCACGACGACGACGACGACGCGATTGGCCGGTGCATCCGAGAGGCTTTGATCCAGAGCCAACAGGCGTGGCGCCAGCCGGGGCCTGACACTAAGGCCCCTCTGACCCACTTCTCAGACGCTTCTCAGCGGTTGTGGGAATTTGGCCGGGGAAAGCGCTGTTGTTTATTATTTTCCGACTCTTGCTGTTGTTGTTGTTTTTTTCATATCGGAGGAATGCGAGATACCCTGACAGACGTCTGTGGAAGCCAAGAGAGCACCTTTTGGCGACTACAGGCTGGCTCGAACCCAGGATTTGATTCCCGGGTTTGTCTCAAACAAACAGAGTTGTGGTTGCCCGTGCCATGTCATCATATTTCCTGCAGGATACAAATGCCATGTGTTATGAGATACAAGAGATGGGGAGGAAGACGAGGAGGGCGGGGGGGCACGGGGGGGGGGGGGGGGGGAGGGAGACGGAGAGGAGAGAGGAGAAAGGAGAGAGGGGAGAGGGGAGGTCATACGGAGAGGAGAAGAGAGGAAAGCGGAGGAGAACGGTGGATGTGAGATCAGAATCAGAATGCCTTCATTGTCATCGTACAAGATACAACGGAATGATCTAGCAATCCTCAAGACACTCTTACAGACAAATACACAATATAAATGATAAGGGGGGCGGAGAGGACGAGAAGAGGAATGAAAAGAAAGGATAGAGAATAAAAGAGGAGGGAAAGAGACAGGAAGGAAAGGAGAGGAGAGAGATGTGCAGTGTTGTGTGACATCCTCTCACTCAGCCTGTGTGTGTGTGTGTGTGTGTGTGTGTGTGTGTGTGTGTGTGTGTGTGTGTGTGTGTGTGTGTGTGTGTGTGTGTGTGTGTGTGTGTGTGTGTGTGTGTGTGTGTGTGTGTGTGTGTGTGTGTGTGTGTGTGTGTGCTCCACCACATTGACTGGACTTACTGGACTCATTACCGTTACTGCATTGTAGTGCACTGTTCTGCACCGTAGTCATGATGCTATATAGTATTGTGTATATAGGAGATATACATGTGTATGTACAGGAGGTATACAGTGTTGTTTATCGTATAGTGTGCTATAGTATAGGATAGTACTGCATGTTATAGTGTAGTATAGTACAGAATCGTTTTTTTTCAGAATGCAGTAGTGAATGAGTAGTAAGCATTCCATTGTCCATTGTTACACATGGCAAAACAACAAAGACTCTTGTACTCTTAAATGTTGACATCAAGACACAGTTTAAGTAAAGGTTTTTCCGGCGTGTAAAACCTCGCTCTGATGCAGGGGTCCAAATCCTACACACTAATTGCCTGACTGATCGGCCCCCGAATTCCCAGAGACAAAGAGCGCGCTCGGCGAATGTCCTCGGCGGCTGGTTCCGACCGCGCTCCCAAACTTTAATTATTCACGTCTTATGAATAACGCACCTCACCCCGAGCTGGCATGTGCTGGTATTTCTGTACACGGGACCCTTAAATTAGTCATCGGATGCTCGCAATGGAGGAGGAGGGGGGGGGGGGGAACATACCATTTTCATCGCCGGTTCCTCTGCTGCAACAGTAAATCCTATAAACACCATGGGGTGTCAATATCGACATAGACCCCAACCCTGCGGCCTTGTGTGTGTGTGTGTGTGTGTGTGTGTGTGTGTGTGTGTGTGTGTGTGCGTGCGTGTGTGTGGTGTGTGTGTGTGTGTGTGCGTGCGTGCGTGTGTGCGCGTGTGTGAGTATGTGTGTGTATATGTGTGTGGCTGTGCGTCACACATAAAGGAGTGGTAGAGCCATGGTTAATTGATAGGAAATCTCTGCACACACACACACACACACACACACACACACACACACACACACACACACACACACACACACACACACACACACACACACACACACACACACACACACACACACACACACACATCCCTCGATTGTTCTGTGTGCATGTGGGGAGGCGGCGGAGGGGGCGGGGTGGTAAGCTGATGAAGACTTAAAGTAGCTGTTGGACATGTTTTAATAATGCTGCATGCAATGTCTCTGTTATGTGTGCGTGTGTGTGCGTGTGTACGTGGTATGTTGTATGTGTGCGTGCGTGCGACGCACACTTTGCGTTGTACAAATAGTCGCTTTTTGGACGACGAGACTTTTTTTTTTTGCAGGACTTCCACCGCCACGACATGAACTCATGCCTGTATGGCTCTCTGACCTCCTCGCCTCTCGTCGGCACCACTTCTTCCACCGCCTGCAAGACGACTGGATGTGCGTTCGTCCGCTCTGCGTTCTGCGTTCTGGGTTCTGCGTTCTGCGTTCTGGGTTCTGCGTTCTGCGTTCGTCCGCTCGGCGCCCGACGTTGTGTCTTTCTAAACGTTGTCGTCTGCGCTTCCTTTCCTTCCCGCGGCACTTTAGTGGCGGTTCCTCCTCCTTGGGCGTTTAGTCGTTTTGGGCTTCACGCTGCGCAGCTGCGCCTCGCCTGTCCAATCCAATGAGATCAAATCTTCTCTCTCTCTCTCTCTCTCTCTCTCTCTCTCTCTCTCTCTCTCTCTCTCTCTCTCTCTCTCTCTCTCTCTCTCTCTCTCTCTCTCTCTCTCTCTCGCATACCTGCGCAAAGGTATACGCGCGCTTTATTGCGTGCCACTCCTGTTTTGTCTGATAATAACTAATAAACACTTCAGTTAATATCATTACCGCATCCGCAGTACATAATTGTTTGCTATTTCCTTACGATAACATAATGCGCATTACCATAATAATGAGGACGTATAGCAGTCTCCGTCTCCTAGTGAAATAAATGCGTAACGTCAGCGATCGGCGCACATTATTCTCTCTCTCTCTCTCTCTCTCTCTCTCTCTCTCTCTCTCTCTCTCTCTCTCTCTCTCTCTCTCTCTCTCTCTACCTCTTTTTCTCTCTCTCTCTCTCGCTCTCTCTCTCTCTCTCTCTCTCTCTCTCTCTCTCTCTCTCTCCTCTCTCTCTCTCTCTCTCTCTCTCTCTCTCTCTCTCTCTCTCTCTCTCTCTCTCTCTCTCTCTCTCGCTCCCCCCCACCCGCCCCGCCCCGCCCCCCCACCTCAGAACTCCGTGGCTTTCGCGGAGCTTCGACCAAATTGGGGTTTTGACGCGCCGGGGTGCACTAAGCCTGTTGGGAGTATACAGTTGACTATACGAGTGATTTTTTTTTTGGTTGGGGGGGGGCACTCCGGATCTTCGGGATCAGCACTTTCATTTTAGAATCCAAAAAAAATTGTGTTTCACTTGGAAGTATAGAAGAGATTTTAGGGGGGGGGGCTGTTTTGCGGCGTGCATCTTTGGAATTGCGGCTCCTTCTTCTCCCTCTTCTCCCTCTTCTCCCATATACCCCCCACCCCACCCACCCACCCCCCCGTGTGGATTATTGGACCAGAAAACGGTGGTGGAAGGGATGTGCGCTCAGACACTGCGTTCTTACTAAAGAAAAAAGGAGTACACGGTGAAGAAATACTCAACAATTCGTGTATTGTGTCGCCTCCATATTACTCCATATGCGAGTCAATGCCCGTTTGCTTCTGGTGGTGGTGATTTTGTTGCGGATGCTTTCGCGTGGAGTTACGCAGCACCGCGACTGTTGGTACCCACCAATAATGTTCCAACAAAAACCGGACAATTTGGAAAAACGGTTTTGAATGAATACGTCTGCGCATGCAGGATTCCTGCGGTCTCTCGATCGTCACCGAGAAAGGGTTTGGAAGGGAATGAAAAAAAACAAAAAGTGTTTCCAAAAAAAAATCTACTTTCACGTCGAACAAACGACTCACTACGCTATATATATATATGTGTGTGTGTGTGTTTTTGTGCCATTTGGGACATTTTCCCACACTTTTTTTCTTTCTCCGTGTCCTCGACCAGAAAAGGCAATTTTCAGCTTTGTTTTAACTCGTGGAACGTGGATCTAGGAGGCTATATCGCCCCTTTTTTTAACACAAAAACCCAGCACTCTCTAGAATATAAAATAATTTGCCACAGCGTAGATACACCGCAGACAAGGATAGCAGACAGGCTTCTTTCCCCCCCCTAAATTGTCACCGAGCGAAGGCGCAGACAGACACAAACAGGCGGGACCCGAGCGCATATGGGCACGGAGAGGAGCGGGTCCGTACGGTTCCGTCCTGTTCGCCCAGAGGCTCCCGGGCGCATCATCCGCCGCCGTGGTCCCCATGGCCCGTGGAGGAAACTGATTTCTCCGGAGGATTGATTCTCATTCTCAGCGACAAGCCGGGGCTGCTGTTTCTGTCCAGCTGAGCCTGGACACACCTTTTTAATGTCAATCAAGGTAAGTTTCTTCCGAGTTTTTCTTCTCGTCGCTATACACACACACACACATGACAAAGATATTCGTATAGGCATGACCATTTTAGGTTTGTGGTATTACCTTAGATGGCCTATTTAAGTGACAACGTTTGGGAAATGAACGCGTTTGTCTCACGACTGAAGTGGCATCTGTACTGTGTGTTATCCTTGGTGTGTATGCAATGGAATATGTATGTCTAGGCCTGGTATATGGGGTAAAAAAATCGCACAATCCGCACACCTTTGGACAGCTTGGCGAGGTCCTTACTAATATGTCTTCTACTTGCTTTCCTCTACAAAAAAAAAAATCAATCTTCATGTTTCAGCGAACCCCCGTGCCTCAACGCACCAGAGACATTTGAGATGGTGATTCACTCTTTCCATCTTATCCACAAGTATAGGCCTATAGAAGGCGCGTCGCGTTCGTTACGCACCGTTATTTATATTTTTTTATTTAAACTGAATGCTGCGTCAATTAAGTGAAAAAAACAACAGCAGAAACCGTCTGTTTTCCATTATGATAACACAGCCTTATCCTTTGTTTTATTGTTTTAACGGTCCACAATAGGCAGTCAGTCCTAAAGGGTTAACGGCTGTTTGTTACTGTCCGTGGTGCTGAACTGACTGCTGTTGTTTCGTGCCGGTACATTGACTTCTGCCGCGCTGGGGATCGAGCGAGGTGCGGGCCAGCTCTATGGGCTCCCGGGGTTTCCATTTTCTGGAGGCATGTGTCTCCAGCATGTGTCACGGATGAAGTTCTACAAAACAGCCTTGAAAAACCGACCTGCAGGCTGTGAACTGCTGAAAAAGGCCTGTGTGTGTGCGTGTGTGTCTTTATGACAGACACTCACTCACACACACACACACACACACCATCAATTCGTTGGCACATTGCGTCTCCAGCTTGTGGAAAAAAAAAAAAAATGGATTTGCTTGTATTCGCGATTCATTAATTCATAAATTAATTCCTTTTTTTGTATTTCGTGGCCGCCAGCTGCACTGGGCCGAGGCTGCCTCTGTAATTGTTTATCAGTGAACGTTGACCTCGAGAATAACGAGGCTCAAATCCCGCTCCGACCCCCCCCCCCCTGCCCCCCACCCCCCCCCCCCCCCCACACCATAGGGCCTGGTCATCCTTCGCCTCTGTCTGTCTCCTCATTAGCATTTCAACCTCAGACGGTCGCTCAGAAGTGGTCGCGGTTGCGGCGAACGACAACCACGGTGACTAGTCCCTAGCCCGATGAGGGAGACACGTACACGGAGACCACCGCTGGACATTTAAATGGTGTGAGATACAGGTGTATCTGGTGTGTGTGTCTGTGTGTGTGTGTGTGTGTGTGTGCGGTTTTAGTACAGCGTTTAAACACCTTATGAAACCCCCCCCCCCCCCACCACACACACACACAGATAGGGTCATAAGGTGTTCCAACACTGTACTAAAACCGTGCAGATTCTTTTCGAGTGGGACGAAGTAAATGAAGCTTTTATGACCACGTAATGGGTACACGGGTAACGAGCCTAAACCTTTCCAATTTTGTCGGAACAAAAACCCAAATAATAGACGAATAGAAACCGTAAAAGGAGTCACCGATTGCGTCCAGAAGTAGTTTGGGTGGGGAACCGGGAGCATGGAACATGGAACTTGGAGCACGGAACAAACATGCCTTGGAACCTGGAGTTCTGGACCAATTTAGTTTACAAACAAAACCCTCAAATAGTAGACAAATGAAAATAGTAAAGGGTCACCAATTGCGTCCAGAAGTTGTGGGAACACGGAGCAGCATGGGGAACAACATGGAGGGACTTGGAACCCGGAGTTCCGGACCGTTCCCTGGATGTCGCCCCCCCCCCCCCCCCCCCACCCCCCCAACCCCCCCCAACCCCCCCACCCCCCAACCCCCCCCAACCCCCCAACCCCCCCCCCCCCCCCCCCCCAACCCTCTCCCCACTCCATCCCAATGCTTTCCAGGCTTGGATTTTCTGAAGGTCAAAGACCGGCCACTTAGCATACAAAGTCAGGGCAAAGTGTGTGCTTTTATCCCAGGCAGGCGGCCACCGCCGCCGCCTCTGAGCTCAGGCGTCTCCACAGAGCGGTGGTGGTGGTGGTGGTGGTGGTGGTGGTGGCGGTGGTGGTGGCGGTGGTTTTCCCTCCATGTCTGCTGCCAGAAATCAAATTGGATGAAAAGAATAAAAATGACCGAATTAAATAAATAAATCAGAGGGCTTTGCCCACACACGTCGATACACACACACGCGCACACACACACGCGTGTGCACACACACACACACACACACACACACATGGACAGACGCACATTCACACACACACACACACACACAGACAGACACAGAGAGACGCAGGCATGCACACACACACACACACACACACACACACACACACACACACACACACACACACACACACACACACACATGGACACACACACATGGACAGATGCACATTCTCACACACACACACACACACACACACACACACAGACGCACGCACGCACACACATGCACACACACACACACACACACACACACACAAAGGCACACTCTCTCACACACACACACACAAACACACAGGCACACACACACACCCACACACATGGACAGATGCACACACACACACACACACACACACACACAGTCACACAAGCACACACCCACACACACCCATGTACACTCACATGCACACGCACAGGGCTCTGGTGTGTGCTGAGTGAGCCTGTGCATTGTGGCTGACCACAGGGAGTGGAAAAGGGCATTCAGAGCTCTATTGTAGCGGCAGACCACAGTGACCTGAAAGACCCAGGGGCAGGGGGTAGGACCCATGTGGGGAGGGAGAGGTGGATAGATAGTTAGATCAATGCTGCTGATGGATGGATGGATGGATGGATCCATAGACAGACAGATGGATAGCTACAAGACAGACACATATACACGTATACGTGTACGAGATACAGCATATACGGTCAGACAAGGTATACTGTATCTGTACGCATATCTACAAGGTTTACAAGATATATATGGATACATAGACACTACAATACATATACCCATATAGATACAGATTATATGCAGATATAGATACAGGTTATACATTGATTATGATACAGGTTATATACATATTTAGATACAGGTTATATACAGACATAGATACAGGTTCCATACAGATATCGATACAGGTTGTGCATCGTTTTTGATACAGGTTATATACAGATTTAGATACAGATTATTTACAGATTTGGATACAGGTGTTATATGTAGATGTGGATACTGTAGTTATACAGGAGGGAGGAAGAGGTGGAGGACAGCGGAGGTGAGGGGTAACTCTGTAAGGTGAAGGCATGGAGGTCGGTCTGTGCTGGACCAGTGTCTTGTGTTTCCCAGATGTCCTTCAGAGCGTGACAGAGCGTGCGTCTGACTCTAGGAAGCAGAGAGCCACAGGAAGGATCAGGCTCTGGTGATGGAGACGCACTGTACAAAACAGGTGGTCTCCTCTCTTTCTCTCTCTTTGTCTCTCTCTCTGTCTCTCTTTGTCTCTCTGTCTGTCTGTCTGTCTGTCTGTCTGTCTGTCTGTCTCTCTCTCTCTCTCTCTCTCTCTCTCTCTCTCTCTCTCTCTCTCTCTCTCTCTCTCTCTCTCTCTCTCTCTCTCTCTCTCTCTCTCTCTCTCTCTCTCAATGTCCCTTTCCTGGATGTGTGAGTCATCGGTGAGAGCTGTGCACTCCCATGGTCTCACAGCCACCCTCGCTTTGTGGTGCGACGAAAGTGAGGAAGTAAATATGAGACTTCATATTGTGACTTTTGTTTGGGGTTTATGTGTGCGTGCGTGTGTGCATGCATGTGTGTGTGTGTGTGTGTGCGTGTGTGTGTGTGTGTGTGAGTGTGCATGCATGTGTGTGTGTGTGTTTTATCTTATTAGTATGAGACCGAATGCATTACCTTTTGTGCTTGCATAGTTGGCTAAAAATACCCTGGTTACAAGAAGCATCAGCAAGAACAAATGAATAAACAATGCACGACTGCTATGACCCACACATCCAAATGGGTGCCAGTACCATTGGTACCATTGATTTTCCAATATTCCAATATTCTCATCAATCAAGTAACAGATCAACGTCGACATGTTGTAGCTATGGATGATTGTCTCTGAAAAATGTGCTCATTGTTTACATTTGATGTGATTCATAAAGTGGATCAATAATACAAAAACAGAAATATTCCAAAAACACACATAGGCTTTCTGTCTGTCCTCTCCATCTGTCATTTATATCTCTCTCCCTCCCTCACCCCTCACCCCCTCTCTCACTCTCTCCCCCTCTCTCTCCCTTTCCCCCCTCTCTCTTCCGTCCTGTCACTCCCTCTCCCTCTCTTTTTCCTCTTGTTCTCTCGTTCCCTCGCTTTGTCACTCTTCGCCTAACTCTCCTTCTCGCCCTCTCTCTTCCTTTCTCTGTCAGTCCCTCTCTTTCTCTGTTGCTCTCTCTCGCTCCCTCGCTTTGTCACTCTCTTCCTCACCCTCCCTCTCTCTCTCTCTCTCTCTCTCTCTCTCTCTCTCTCTCTCTCTCTCTCTCTCTCTCTCTCTCTCTCTCTCTCTCTCTCTCTCTCTCTCTCTCTCTCTCTTCCTTCCTCACCTCTCTCTCTCTCTCTCTCTCTCTCTCTCTCTCTCTCTCTCTCTCTCTCTCTCTCTCTCCTCTCTCTCTCTCTCTCTCTCTCTCTCTCTCTCTCTCTCTCTCTCTTTTGCTCCCTCGCTTTGTCACTCTCTGCCTCACTCTCTCTTTTGCCCTCTTTCTTCCCTTCTCTGTCAGTCCCTCTCTTTCTCTGTTGCTCTCTCACTCCCTGGCTTTGTCAATCTCTCCCTCACTCCTCTCCTCTCTCTCTCCCTCACAGGCTCTTTCTCAATCTCCTCTCAGACACTAAACCATTAATTGCTTCCTCGCTGTTCCTCAGTCCCTGTTTACAGCGCGTATTTTGGATCCAGGTAAGCTTGGCTCTCGGGGGCCGAGGAGTAGACAATGCCTCCTAAATGTGTCTGTGCGGAAATCTGATTTCCCTTTTCCCGCCACAAAAAAAATGTGAATTCGTAATGTATGGATTTGCTATTCATTAGGAAAAGCAAGCTAAACAACAAGCCAAATATACCCCCCCCCCCATAAGCCTTTTGTGTGTGTGTGTGTGTGTGGGTGAGGCTGTGTTGACACAACCAGTACTATCCGACACCTCACCCCTTCCCTTTAATACTTTGGAGGGTCATGTCTAAAACTATTTAGTGAAGGAGCGGAACCTTTCGGCTGGGGCTGGACTTATAATGGACGGAGAGTTGAGATGTCATATTAACCAGCACACCCATATTGTGAGAAACTGGAGCGATTGTAGATCATGGTCAAAAAGATCACAGTTTGTAAAACAGTTTGTAAACCTTTAGCAGTGAGGGCTTTTTAGGGCCGGCTAGCATCCGCCACCAACAACTGCCAACGGTGATTTCATAGTGCGTAAGACCCTAAGAGAACTCACTGCTTTGACTTCGTAAGCGGTTCGTCGATGGACACTGTGGCGCTATAAAGTCTCTAAATACTACATCTGTGTTTGAGACAGCGTGACTGTGAAGAGAAAGGCGAAAATTTCTTTTTTCCCTGGAGAAAACAAACACATAGTCTTACAAATCTGACTTTAGATATCTAAAGTCTGAGATGAATACGCAATATTTAAGATTAATATGTATAAAGTCTGAGATAAATACTTTCGATTTTGAATTCACATCTGAAGTCTGAGATGAATACTTTGGTTTTTAGATTAATGTCTAATATCTGAGGTGAATACTTATATTTTATATTTATATTTGAAGACTGAAGACAGGAGGAGGAGCTCAAATCTGGGTGAAAGGGGCATTCAAATAGATTTTGCTTCATATTGGTTTCAACCAATCAGGTTGCTGGAGGCGGGGATCTGT
>CM051012.1:11512407-11519907 GCA_027704905.1 Muraenolepis orangiensis | reverse complement strand
TAATATGTACTTCATATAATCAGTACCCCCTACGGTCCTTCAAAGTACCCCTGGGGTACACCTACCCCCACCACTGACCTACAACACCCCCTAGAACACCCGAGCAACCCACAGATAACCATAGAAACCGCCCAGAGCACCATAGAGACCACCTAGAACAACCTAGCAACCACAGAGGTCACCATAGCAACAACAACCCAGTACACTCTAGCAACCACCTATATCACCCAATAAATAACCAATAAAAACTCCCTAGCAACCACCCAAAATACAGTAGCAACCACCTAGCAACCACCCAGAACACCATAGCAACCACAAAGGACACTGTAGAAATCACCTATAACACCATGGCAACTACCCAGAACACCCTAGCAACCATACAGATCACCCTATCAACTACCTAGAACATTTGCAACTGTCCAAAACACCAAAGAAGCAACATAATAACACACCTTGCAGCCATCATCAAACTACAGCACTACTACATGTCACTCGACTGTACATGTCCAACATACCAGTGTGGAGTGTGTGTGGTTGGTGGCTGGTTTAAACAGCCTCACCTGGCCCCAGTCAGACTGATTAGAGTCTGGGGCTGAGTCTGGGTGAGGCTGCACACCTGTGGGTCATTGTTAATCAAGGCCCACAGGTTAAACCAGCCACCACTGCACACGCTCACACACACACACACACACACACACACACACACACACACACACACACACACACACACACACACACACACACACACACACACACACACACACACACACACACACACTCGAAAGCATGTACCATCTGCTCTGTTTGCGTTTGAATCCAAACCTTTACAATAAAGCGGATGACTCATTACCCACCGTGTCCTCGTCGTCGGGAGGAACCCCAAGAAGCCATTCTAACGGCATGTGGCAGGGAGCAGGTACTCAATAAAAAAAAACCACGTCATTTTCACCGACAATTTCTCCTGAAATGTTTTTTTTTTCTTTACAATAAACCTGTTTGTTTGTTGGTCTGCATGCTCTCTGGCTTGATTGCCGGGGCGTGAGCAGTCACTCAATGAGGTCTTCCCTCGGTCATAGAGCAGACGACGACGACGACATCCACGGTTTTAGTGGCTTCACGCCAACCCTGGCCCCATCGGCTCCTGGCTGTTATTATGACTCATGGTTCCCTCGGGCCAAGTGTGAATACCAGTATATGGGAAATATTTACATGCACCGCCTCATATGTCTGTCAACATTCATTTGTGTAGGCGTGTGCTGCGGCTGCTGCTGCCTGTCCCGATCTGTGTGGCTGTGTGTGTGTGTGTGTGTGTGTGTGTGTGTGTGTGTGTGTTTGTGTGTGTGTGTGTGTGTGTGTGTGTGTTTGTGTGTGTGTGTGTGTGTGTGTGTGTGTGAGAGGACATGTGTCACTGTGTGGCAGACACACATGTCACAGCCCACATCACGGGCCGTGTTTAAAGGAGCGGCCGTGACGTATAGGGTTATAGCACCCGCTTCCTATGGCCGGCTTCAAAGCCACATTTTACCTCCGGTCTGCACGGATGAATAGATGGGAAGCTTGGGGAGAGTGTGTGTGTGTGTGTGTGTGTGTGTGTGTGTGTGTGTGTGTGTGTGTGTGTGTGTGTGTGTGTGTGTGTAAGTGTAAGTGTGTGTGTGAGTGTGTGTGTGTGTGTGTGTTGTATGCTGTTGGCTCCATGCATAAAAATATGTATATTCTTGTGGATTTACTTTTTAAATTCTGTGTGTATGTGTGTGTGTGCAAGCGCGAGTGTGTCTGCACACGTATTGTGCTTGTGGATACTACCACTTCTATCCATGTGTGGGTGTGTGTGTGTGGGGGGTCCCACACACACACACACACACACTCTTTGAACCGATCCGTGTGGCAGGGGGTGGAGGTACTTTGAAAGCCCCCCCAACACGTCCAGGGATCGATTAGCAGTGTGTTTAGCCTGCACCTACCGATGCCGTCTGCCTGATAGCAGCTGACAGGGATCAATAGCGGGGAGCTTGGATTCCAGGAGAAAGGCCAGCGTGTCTCTGGATCCCAGCAGTGTCTCTGCAAAGGCCAGCACCTTCGCAAACAACAACCAAGTCGGCTATAGCTAACGGAACGCTTTGGGCTGTGCAAAATATAGCACCCCAGCAGATACCCCAGCAGACATCTCCCTCAGTAACTATTCAACTGTTTTTTACAAATGTACCAAATAAAAGTTACTTTTCGAAACAAAGTACCGCCGTTCACCAGCGCAAATACATTTTTGGGAGGGAAAAAAGATCTAAATTTATATAAATAATTGATGTGCACATTATTTGGTGATCATGGACATTACATGGGTGTTTTAACCCTTCCAGAACGTGTACGTCAGTATTCAGATAGACTTAATATTTTATATTTACTTCATATAGTAAGTACCCCCTGCGATCCTTCAAAGTACCCCTAGGGGTAGGCCTACCCCCATTTGGGAACTACAACACCCTAGCAACCCCCTACAACACCCTAGCAACCAGGTAGGTATCAGAGGTAGAGGTAGGATCTTGGTACATTATCACTAATGCGATAAGGGATGCGGTAAGTAATGCGTGAGAGAGTATACACTGTATTTCTATCTAGACTAATCTATGTTTCTTATACTGCTTCTTATATTATTATTATTATTATTATTATTATTATTATTATTATTAATAAATAGTATATTATAATGCAATGTTGTCTTTATTATTGCACGGTACAATGTATATAAATAGGTTGTCACTGGGCCCTTATTGCTGCATAATTGATTTGAATCGAGTTGAGTTTATGAGATAACTACAGGCTCTGAAATAGAGAGCTGAAAGTGAAAAATGAACCGAAAGTGAAAGTGAAAAATGTAAGAAAAGTAGCAGCAGCAGTAGGGAGGGAGCGTAAAGAAAGAAAGCGACACCGCTCGAAATGTCCCGAAGCTACTTCATGTTTAAACATCCGCTGCAAATGGGGGGGAGGAGGGCGGGGGGGGGGGGAAGATGTGGCTTCCTGTGGACTCAACATCACATCACTGAATCTACCGGTTGGTGCACCTTTTAAATTATGAATAAACCCGTTATTTTCCTCATTTATATACCGGAATGTAACGGATGGAATAAATGCCGCGTATGCTATGTTTAACTTGTTGCCCTTGCGGCTGATTTTTCAAGGTATTTAACTGACTGGAAGAAACTGGTGGTGGTTGTCATGCTTGTGCTGATGGGGGGTGGGGGGCTTAGTAGATGTGTGTGTGCGACACACACGCACGCACACACACACGCACACACACACGCAAACACACACGCAAATACACGCACACGCACGCAGACACACACGCACACGCACGCAGGCAGACGCGCCGCGCGCATACACACATTCACATTGCCACGCATGCACAATGCACACAAATGCACGCTCAAATGTATGTAAAGGCCAGCATTTTATATAATTGCTTCACACTTGTATGAACAAATCAGTTAGTCCAATGCTGTGCATTTTAAGTGGAAAAACAACAGTGTGCGTGTGTGTGCGGGCTTGTGTATGCATTTGTGTCTTTGTGTGTGTGTGTGTGTGTGTGTGTGTGTGTGTGTGTCTGTGTGTGTGTGTGTGTGTGTGTGTGTGTGTGTGTGTGTGTGTATGTGTTTGTGTGCATGTGTGTGCATGTGTGTGAGTGTGTATGCATTTGTGTCTTTGTGTGTGTGTGTGTGTGTTTGTGTGTGTGTGTGCATGTGTGTGAGTGTATATGCATTTGTGTCTTTATGTGTGTGTGTGTGTGTGTGTGTGTGTGTGTGTGTGTGTGTGTGTGTGTGTGTGTGTGCATGTTCATGTATGTGTGTCTGTTCTGTAATTGTAACTGTTGCCCCATCTCCATACTCTTTTAATTACTTTCGGCCGGACAGCAGCACTGCTGAGCATGTGCTGAGCAGGGGTCTAATAGCGGTATAGTTCCTCCACCCATCCTCCATCTCCAGCAGTCTCCCTCTCCTGACCAGCCACTGACCTAAGCTGTCTCAGGATAGTAGGGTAGTGCACGTTTCGGGACTTAATTGATTGTCGTAAATGCTTATCGGCCCCGATCGATAAGAGAGATACTCTGTGCTTGTTGTGAGCCGTAGAAGTGTCAGTTTGAGGGACTGCTACAACCCCCCCGAACGGAGCCATGAGGCTGTGTGTGATGTTTTCTCGCTCACAGGAGATTGTATTATTTTGTGGCCTATTTTATTTGTTTGTTTTCTGTTTCTGTTTGTTTGGAATCGGACGCTGGCTCTGATTTGCTCCTTCTGGATTCCCCCTGGAACATTCCCAAAACATTCTGGAATGTTCTGGGGAATCTTTGCGGAACAACATTGTGGAACATTCTGAAAATATTCGGTATTGTTCTGAGAATTTTTGCGGAACAACAGTCTGGAGCAGTCTGGAACGGTCTGAGAACAGTCTGAGAACATTCTGGAACATTCTGAACACTCCGAGGAACCGAGGCCAGGAAGTATGGCTCACCATGGCTCACCATGGCTCACCATGGCGACAGTAGCACTGCTTCTCTTCTCTTGAGTCTCCCTGCAGAGTAGTCATATTTGAATATCCAATGGGTACGCGTGCTGCCACGGTTACACAACACACACACACACACACACACACACACACACACACACACACACACACACACACACACACACACACACACACACACACACACACACACACACACACACACCGCCAGTGGGGCGAGGAGGATGATTCATCGAGTCGCTCTATGGTATCAAAGGAATCAAGTTTATATATTTTAAAACCTTGCCGGGGGGACGGATGTTAAAACAAATGAATAAAGTACTGAAAAGTATATCTCGATACTATTGTAATGTGCAATAGTAGAGTGAAAGGCAAAAAAATATATATATATCATTTTCTTGACGGCGGCATCTTATGGTTACTGTGCACTGTGATCCGTTCGGAAGACATGAAGAGAAGCAAACGAAACAATCTAAAATCATGTTCCCCCCCTCCAAGCAGGAGGACAGAAAAACAACTGCAGCTTGGCTCTTAGACCACTTAAAAAGTAAAGGGGTGAATGCCTCGCCCCTGTGGCGGATGGAGGATAAACCCATTTAATATGCTCTGGGAGTAATGGCAATAGCGGCCAGCATTAAATACTAAGTGCTGTGGCATTGTTTCAAGGGTTCCCCAACAGCACTCCCGGGGCTTCTGAGTTGAGAGACATCCGACCCCCCCCCCCCCTCCTCCACCCATCTCCATCATCATCCCCCCCCATCCCACACCCCCTTGGGCGGGTACACGTGTTACCTCCACCGCTATAATGTCCGGGATGAGAGTTAGCCCCGTGGCGTGTGGCTTGGTGGTGGCTTTGACATCTTCTTTTTTTTTTGGGATTTCCGCACCTCAGAACCCGAGAGAGATCTGTCTCCTCCCTCCCTCCCTCCCTCCCTCCCTCCCTCCCTCCCTCCTCCCTCCTCCCTCTCTCTCTCCCTCCTCCCTCTCTCCCCTCTCCCTCCCTCCCTCCCTCCCTCCCTCCCCCCTCCCTCCCTCCCTCTCTCCCTCCCTCCCTCCCCCTCCCCCCTCTCCCTCCCTCCCTCCTCCCTCCCTCCTCCCCCTCCCTCCCTCTCTCTCTAATGCTCCCCCTTTCACTCTTACTCCTTTATAGTATATATACATTTAGCTGATGCTGATTCTTATGCTCTCTCTCTCTCTCTCTCGCTTTATCTCTCTCTCACTTTATCGCTCTCTCGCTTTCTGTCTTTCACTTTCTCTCTCTCGCGCTTTATCTCACTCACTTTAACTCACTCTCTCTTTATCTAGCTCTCTCTCTCTCTCGCTTTATCTGTCTCTCTCTTTATCTCTCTCTCTCTCTCGCTTTATCTGTCTCTCTCTTTATCTCGCTCTCTCGCTTTCTGTCTTTAACTTTCTCTCTCTGTCTATATCTCTCTCTCTCTCTCTCTCTCTGTCTATATCTCTCTCTCGCTTAATCTCTCTTTCGCTTTCTCTCTCTCTCTTTTTTCATCTTGCTCATTCCCTCTCCCCCTTTATCTCTCTCGCTTTCTCTCTCTTGCTGTCTCTCTCTTTCTCTCAGATATTCAGTCTCTAACACTCTTACATTTATACATACTATATATATATATATATATATCTCACCTCCATTTGACCTGTGGTGGCTGGTCGGGTTCCCTAGTAGTTTACTGCATAGCTTCCTCTTAAGGGAGAGAGCGGTGGGATAGGAGCGGTGTATTAGCATTTTAGCTCTGCTATCTTCCGAGGCTAATTAGGTAATATCTTTTTTGTGAATTGGGATAAGGGGGCGTCAGCCTGTCCTGGATTACCAATGAGGTACACCGGACCAGACGCAGAGGAAGAACTTAACTTAAAAGAAAAAAAGAGTGTTTATCACTTAGTTTTCAAGATACAAGATACAAAATACAAGATTTGTATTGGCCATATGCAACAAGTACAATAGAATGCTTACTCCCCATTCCCTCCCGCAGTATGAATTCATAAAACAATACGATAAAAATACTAAACACGATACAAAATAAACATAAAAAAGAAGTGACTGATGGATGAAATGTGCATGTTTTGAATTGTGCTAAACGTTTTAAAAGCATGTCGAGTGCCAGTGTTGCAGCAGCATCGTGAATACAGTGCAGTGCAGTGCATTGCATTGTTTGTGTACAACCATCTAAATAATAATTCCATTAAACCACAGATTCATGTAAAGGTGAAAATCTTGTGCTATTTGTTTACAAGCTGTCCCCCGTCCGTACATCCCCCCCCCCTTGGCATAGCACTTATCTTTTTCTGTCGAAAACGTTCTTTTACACCCGTTAGCAGTCTACAAAACTACAGCCGAAAGGCGGTACAAACAACACAAGCAAATCTCTTTCAGTCTGTCACTCACTCACTCACTCCTGGTTATTTTCTTTCCATTACAATTCTGTGTGTGTGTGTGTGTGTGTGTGTGTGTGTGTGTGTGTGTGTGTGTGTGTGTGTGTGTGTGTGTGTGTGTGTGGGGAGCGCTCAGCGCTTTGCTTAGTTCAGCTGAGTGGAGGATCGCTTTAACGTGAAGGGGGGGGGGGCAGCTTTCTGTGGAGCTGACAGTTCTTTGCCATATGCATGCTCTAAGTCCTAATAGGCATACAACTATCGCCACGCACACGTACACGTACACACACACACACACACACACACACACACACACACACACACACACACATACACACACACACACACACACACACACACACACACACACACACATCACACACACACACAATCACAAACATGCTTTAGCGGCACGGAAATCCTGAATGAGCACCCCTCAGAGAGAGAGAGAGAGAGAGAGAGAGAGAGAGAGAGAGAGAGAGAGAGAGAGAGAGAGAGAGAGAGAGAGAGAGAGAGAGAGGAGAGAGAGAGAGAGAGAGAGAGAGAGAATACGAGCATTTAAATGAGGGTAGGGTAGGCGTTAGAGGTCGCGCTGACACGTTACAG
>CM051012.1:11502407-11504907 GCA_027704905.1 Muraenolepis orangiensis | reverse complement strand
CATGAGGGGAAATACGAATGTCAAAGCAATGAAAAAGTGATTAGGAAGCGAAAGCCGAGCCACAGGACAATTTTTCTTTTGGTCCATTTAGAAACCCCGTAAACCGTAGGCCTTCTTTTAGGTTCCCCCAAAAAGAGGACTGGTCTGGTCACCCCTGAGTAGTCCTCCTCCCGCTATCCACCCACAATTCTCGCAATTTTTTTGTCTGCCGGTCGTCCTCTGCCGCTGCGCCACGCCTGCTTCTCCGAGCCCCATTTACCAGCCTGTCCGTCTCCTCGTCGCGGCCAATGAATCCATATTAGCGGCGCTGAACTCTCCCGCGACCCTGATACTTACAGCCGGTTAGCGGCGCGCGAGCGCCCATGCCAACGCTAATGGCCCCCGGCCCAGCACGTTCCGAGCACGCTACTAACGCGGGTCTAATTTATTTACTGGCGCCACGGTTCGGAACGTCAGCCCCACAACAGACTGTTGACACTAGACAGTCAGTCAGTCAGTCAGTCAGTCAGGGGGGGCCGGGTCATCTCATCAAAATCCAATCAAATCTAATTGTATTCATGAAGCCGAATTTCAAACATTCCGAATGCGAGACACGGTGCTGCGGTTGGTTAATACTTTGGTTTGAATCTCAATGCCCCCCCTCCCCAACCCTGTCCAAGATCAATATAAACTCCTGTAGTGTAACAGTCAGTGTCCCGCACTGGGCTCGAACTGACTACCTCCGGCATGAGGGGCGACGTTCTTACATGAGAATCTAAAACCCATGGGCCCTAGCTTAATCGCTAGAACGTCTATTTAGGCGTCGGGGAGTGAGGTTTACCACTGCACAGCGCCACCTGCTGGCATCCGTTACACTAGTGAGAGGGTTAGAGAGAGAGAGAGAAGGTTAGCGAGAGAGAGAGAGAGAGAGAGAGAGAGAGAGAGAGAGAGAGAGAGAGAGAGAGAGAGAGAGAGAGAGAGAGAGAGAGAGAGAGAGAGAGAGAGAGAGGGTTAGAGAGAGGGTTAGAGAGAGAGAGTGAACCGAGGAGAGCAGGTCCTGTTGGGCTAGATTACAGTGTACTTGGCGAGTGCTGCATTAAGCGTTGAATTCCTCGCTAGAGCTAAAGCTGTTGAGAAGGACGACCGGATCACGTACGACCGGATCACGAAAGGTTACTGATTTATTGAAAGGTTACTGATTTATTGAAAGGTTACTGAGTGAATAAAAGGCTTCCATAATGTAAGGTGACCGAATCACACCATAGGCAGCTGTCTGTAAGAAAGACACAGCAAAGGTAAGGGGAGAAGATTCAAGATTCAAGATTGTTTATTGTCCATGTGTAACAAGGATACATGGAATGATTACATTCCCATTCACTCCCACAGTATGAATTTCAACAACAACAACTACGCTATACTATAAACAACACTATACGATACTGTATTACACTGTAAATCATATACTTTCGACTTGATATTGTACTCTTTACTATTAACGACACTGTATACTATCTACAATATACTATGCTAAACTATAAACAACAGTATATACTATACTATATACTATAAACAACACTGCATAGTACCTACTACAGACTATACTTTACTACAAACAACACTATACTATAACAATACAGATAAAGAACAGAGCAGTGATTAGTTGAGATTTTTCTTTTCTTTCTTTCTTTTTTTTCTTTTATTGTCTTTATTTATTTTTATTTTTACTGCCAATGAGACACTTATGAAATGTGCTTAAGCCGATCATATATTCACGACCGACCGCCGTGACTATATTGGCCACTCGGCCGCCCGGTGAACCGCGGCTAACGGTCGAGCTAATCTGCTGAGTTAGGGGGAAACGTGGTTGCAGGCGCTGAGCCGCGGCGCGGGGGCCGCCATATGTTAGCGTCCAACTGGACTCCATTTTAAAGCACCCAGCCCGAAATCACCATCTTGCTTTAATGGCTCTCTTTATTGTGTGGTAATTATTTATCGGCTAATTACAATTGGACATAAGTATCGCTTAAATATGTTTCCTTCCTGATGTGTTTATGTATGTTTATTATATATATATACATATTTGAAAAGGAAGCAGTAATAGCTTTGTTGTGATGAGAAATAATATAATAATATTGTTGTTTGTATATAATATGTTTTGTGTAGATATATTATATTCAGACGATACATTTGCAATGAATAAATATTGTGAATAATATATTATGTTGTCATTTTATATTACGATCGGCTGCATTTAACGCAAGAAAATTCCTATACTATCTAGCAATATAATAATTTATTTTATTTTGACACCCTTTGAAATCCAAATTTAAAGTAGTTTTATATATATAAAAAATATATATACTATAATTATATTGTATCAGAACAAAAAACACAAATTTTCCCAACATTTACACTGAAATACTGACGTTGTTTTGCTTTGCCGAAAGAGAAACACCTTACAGACCAACATCTTATTAACCAGTCAGTAACACTGGATGCGCTCGACTCCACAGTGGGTCCA
>CM051012.1:11494907-11497407 GCA_027704905.1 Muraenolepis orangiensis | reverse complement strand
GAGAGAGAGAGAGAGAGAGAGAGAGAGAGAGAGAGAGAGAGAGAGAGAGCGCGCGTTATAGAAAAGGAGAGAGAGAGATTTGTGTGTGTGCTTTCCAAAAACATTGAGAAATTAAACTTGTTAAGTGAGGTATTTTGGTTAAGTGTGGACCTCACAAGTGCCAATCATAGTCATTTATTTTTAAGTCTGTCTTTTTGCTCTTACCCACCTTTGATAAAAATATAAGGACACGTGTGTGTGTGTGTGTGTGTGTGTGTGTGTGTGTTGTGTGTGTGTGGTGTGTGTGTGTGTGTGTGTGTGTGTGTGTGTGTGTGTGTGTGTGTGTGTGTGTGTGTGTGTGTGTGTGTGTGTGTTAGTGTGTGTGTCTGTGTGGGTGTGTTCATATTTTTATTAGATTATTGATGGGACCTTGATGGAGAGTCAATAAATATAGAATGACATTAATTCCATTACTGCCATCATGCATTGTGAGTGCACGTATCTGTGTGGGGGTTGTGTGCTTGAGTGTGTGTGTGTGTGTGTGTGTGTGTGTGTGTGTGTGTGTGTGTGTGTGTGTGTGTGTGTGTGTGTGTGTGTGTGTGTGTGTGTGTGTGTGTGTGTGTGTGTGTGTGTGTGTGTGTGTGTGTGTGTGTGTGTTAATGTCTCCATATAGATTATGCGTCTTAACTGTGAGTAATTGTGTACATTAAAAGCACTTGCCCTAGAGGACAAACAAGAGGACAATGCGTTCAAAGGTTTTTGAAGCTATAGACTGGAGAGAGAAAAAAAATGTGCTTGCAGTCTATATGTTTTTCCAAGTTTCACTCTCAGCTACGGCAGCTATGGAGCACACAGGCGTGTGAAGGGATTTAGCTTTTTTGAAGAATCCAACGCAATCGTTTACCCGACTGACGGCGGTACAAAAAGCCCGCCCATAAATCAAAGCCGTGACAGCTTGCTTGTTTTTTTTTATTAGCTTAAATCACCTTCAATCAGCATCTTAGCATGTAATACACTGACACTTTTATTACCTTGTTGAGCTCCAGTCATTTGCATCCTGACTAATTAGTATCCCTCCTCCCCTTCCATCTCCGTTGTCTCCGTCTCCGGCGCAGATTCCGCCTGGGTTGCCATGACGACCGAGGAGTGTCCCTCGCCACTGGGGGGCGGAGCCCCGGAAGCGCCGGGGCTGAGGCTGAGGCTGAGGCTGGGGGCGGAGCCGGAGCCGGATTTGGAGCTGGCGCTGCCGCTGGACGACATCGACGACATCGACGACAACGACATCATCGAGGAGGCGGGCCACATCGGCGACCCCGACCACGCCGGGGTCGCCGACGGCGACGAGGAGGAGGAGGAAGAGGAGGAGGAGGAGGAGGATGAGGTGGTGAGCATCGGCAGCGACCTCAGCAGCCTGGTGGTGCCCTTCCCCGAGCTGGCGCCCGTCGTCTTCTTCTGCCTCAAGCAGACCACCTGCCCCCGCAACTGGTGCATCCGCATGGTCTCCAGCCCATATCCTTTTTACACTGCCTTTCTGTGCAAAGGAACCTCCATTTCCCACAAGCTCTTTGCAGCCACGGCCTCCATCTTCTTCCATCTTGTGAAACCATCGAAGTCCGACCGCCTGTGTTGTTCCCAACCCCCGACCCCTAAATCCTAACCTCTTACTGTTTAAGGTGGAAGTTACCCCCACAAAACCTGAAGATATAACCCTCACCCCCCCCCCCGTTATATGTTTGTGTCGTCCCCTTTAAGTGTATATATTATACTTTCCAAAGTTGTAGTATGTTTTTTGGGAAGAACAATTGTTTTGGCTTGAGGTTGAACTTTTGCTTTTAGTGAGTGGTTCACACAGGACACGGGTAGAGCCTGTACACACCAGGGGGGGGCGGTCGCACCAGCTTTGCTTCATTTCAAACGTAGTTTTAACCTGGTTATTATATAATATATATACTATGTTATTATATTATAAGTGTTTATGAAGTTGCGCCAAACAAACTAGTTCCTATACGTAGCGCTTTGTCGCTTAAGAATATTTACACCTACAACTAACACCTCAACTTTACAACACAAAGCTACTCTAGAGAGCAGGAGCACAAAAACATACAGTCAATATTGACTGTGCCACGCAAATCAATGCTCTCTTCCGTCATCTCAAATACCTCCTTGTTTACATCGTAGCTTGTTGATTCTTTACAACCTTGTGTTGTCAACGTGTAAGTCCTGTACGTTAAGTTCAACTTATGCATTGCTAAGTTGTTTTGAGTTAGGACATTAGTGGTTACTTGTTAGGACATTACTTACATATTACTAAGTTGTTACTTGTTAGGACGTTGCTTGTGTATTGGGGGTGCAGCCAAATTGAGTAAACTGCTCATTTGAAACTAACTAGTGGTTACTAAAGACTAAGTAAGGACTTTACACATCGACTTTAGTTGCAAACCTACACCTAGCTGGTGCAACCCAGTCCAGTAAGTCGATCTGTCAACATCAAACTATTTCAGTGTTTTCAATCTCAGTCTCC
>CM051012.1:11482407-11487407 GCA_027704905.1 Muraenolepis orangiensis | reverse complement strand
GAGAGAGAGAGAGAGAGAGAGAGGGCAGATTCCCTATACAGAAACCCCCAGCATGCAAATGACTGAGAACAACAGTGGGAATAAATGATACAGAACACCCATACACGCACGCGCACACGCGGACACACACACACACACACACACACACACGCCGCACACACACACACGCGCACACGCACACACACACACACACACACACACACACACACACACACACACACACACACACACACACACACACACACACACACACACACACACACACACTCTCTCTCTCTTGCATTACATTCTAACACATGCTTGCACCAAATCCCTGAAATAAATGTCTCTCCCTTTTTCTCTCTCAATCTCTCTCTTTCTCTCTCTCTCTCTCGTCTCTTGCTTTCAATTTCACATTCCTTCAATGTGTACTTCACCCTCTTCCTCCAACGCCCCCTTCTCTATCTATCTATCTATCTATCTATCTATCTATCTATCTATCTATCTATCTATCTATCTATCTATCTATCTATCTATCTATCTATCTATCTATCTATCTATCTATCTATCTATCTATCTATCTATCTATCTATCTATCTATTCATCCATTTATCTATCTATCCATCCATCTATCTACCTAGCTCTCTCTCTCTCTCTCTCTCTCTCTCTCTCTCTCCTCTCTCTCTCTCTCTCTCTCTCTCCTCTCTCTCTCTCTCTCTCTCTCTCTCTCTCTCTCTCTCTCTCTCTCTCTCTCTCTCTCGGTTGCCTTTGCGTTCCAAGCCCCTTCCCTTTAGTTCAGGCCAGACCCCGGCTGGCTTTGGGGACACTCACCCAGACGAGAGGAGAGGAGAGGAGAGGAGAGGGGCTGGATGGAACAGGCCTATAACGTCCATGTCTCACCCCCGGCCAATCAAGCAATCTTGCAGGCGTGCGTCCGTCTGACGCATCATGTTCTATGCGGATGGCTATACCTATACTCATCATCGCAACACCGCGGTGATGAATCAAGATGTGACTCATTCTGCAGGTGTCCTCCCGAGAGTTAGTTCTGTTCTATTGTTTGTCGTTTGTGTCGGGGCTTTTGTAGTCGGAGGATGATTATTATTCATTGATTCCGGGGTGGTTTTTTTTTTTTAATCACACCGTCATTACGCCGTCACACAGAGAGACCGGAGCGACAGGCCGCTGGTGGTATTTACACCGCAGACAGATGACCCGCGCGGTAGCCGTTAGCTTTAAGAGAGAGAGATAGATAGATACTGGAATATATGATTTAGCTATTTTTATAGAAGGGTTGGCTCTTTTACTGTCTGACATATATCTTATGAAATAGAGCGAAAGTGGGGAGATGGAGAGCGATCACGCTTGTGTGTGTGTGTGTGTGTGTGTGTGTGTGTGTGGTGTGTGTGTGTGTGTGTGTGTGTGTGTGTGTGTGTGGTGTGTGTGTGTGTGTGGTGTGTGTGTGTGTGTGTGTGTGTATGAGAGAGAAGGAAAGCGGGTGAGTAACATCTGCTGCCAAAAAGGGGACCATTTAGAGAGTTTACTGGCAATTCACAGCCTGACCCGTCGTCCAATGGGAGGCGGAGGACAATTATCTTCAGATAAATATCCCACGTTTTTGTGAGTTGTTTCAGTTGTTTAGTGTGTGTGTGTGTTACGTTTGCCACTTGTTTCGGTGTGTGTGTGTGTGTGTGTGTGTGTGTGTGTGTGTGTGTGTGTGTGTGTGTGTGTGTGTGTGTGTGTGTGCTGTGTGTGTGTGTTCTATAGAGAGTGCATGCCTCCCTTGGCTCACAGTTTCCCAGATATTGTTTAAATCTGTATTACCATTTCATTACCTTTGCATTTCTGCTTAAATGATTCAAACTCACGCTATTCTAGAGTCAATTAAACACCGAATGGGAACCCTTTCATCACCCTCAATAACCCTGTCTCTCCTTATAATTCCCACTTTATTGTTGATCGTTCTATCGGTATTATTCTATTTCCTCAAATCACACTTTGTGTTGAGTGTGGCATCCGTGTCTCGTTTAGGCAAAACAAACAGAGCTGATTCCGCCCCGCTAGTAAACGTTAGAACGACTTAGCGAACGCAGTGCAGACGCCGCACCGGGGACGACGGCTCCGGCTCCGGGATCCAAACTCTAACTGGCGTTTGTTGCCTTCACCGTCGGCTCTTTTTTTTTGCAGCCAAACGGAGGAACTCTTGAGTCGTGGGGAAAAAAAACAAGAAAAGGATTTTTTTGGATGAAAGAAGCCCACACAAGAGAAATAGATGCAATGCCGCACATCGTGATCCGAGACGGCGCAGGACACGGAAGCGCCGACGTCGTAATTATTCTGCCTCAAAAGATCCGCCGTGTCTCGTTGGGGCTGACGTGAAGTAAAACCACGCCGCGTCCCTGACAACAGGCCCTGCCTGTGGAGACAGCGAGCACCACGGAGCTCCTCCGATGGGGGATCCTCAGTGATGTTAACCGAGAATAGATTCAAGATTCAAGATTCAATGTTTTTACTTGCCATTCGCAACAAGCACAATGGAATGCTTACTCCCCATTCCCTCCCGCAGTAGGAATTTCTAAACTCAATACTATAAAAAATACTATACACATTTATAATTAACATAAGAAGACCAATACAATTACTGATGTCTTAAATTGTGCAAAAGGCATTTAAAGTGCCAGTAGTGCAGCAGCATCATGAGTACAGTGCAGTGCAGTGCAGTGCAGTGCAGTGCAGTGCAGTGCAGTGCAGTGCAGTGCAGTGCAGTGCAGTGCAGTGCAGTGCAGTAACTGTAATGAGTCCAGAAAGTCCAGCAAAGTACTATAGTGTAATGTTAATGACAATGTTATAGTCATTAACTAAGATAGTGACAGCAGAGAATATGATAAAATTAGTTTATTTAAAACAATACACATAAGACTTTGCTATGTAGACCTGCGCCTATTCTAGCATTACAATTATTCACCCAAATATATATAATATATTCAAATATTATATTGAATATAATATATTTTAATGTACAAAATACAATATATATATTTGTATGTTTCTATATTTCTAAATAGTCCCCCACAAATGAATGCAATTCATACAATTCTGTTCATTTAAATACATGTATCGATTTTAAACCATTCTTTACATTTATGTCCAGTGCGTACAGTGTGCACTACATTCAAGACTTAAGATTCAAGATGTTTTTTTTATTGGCCATTTGCCAACAAGTACAATGGAATGCTTGCTCCCCATTCGCTCCCCTGCACCGTATGCCTTTCAACCAGCCAATCGGTACACATCTTTTTATGTGTGTGATGTCACTACATCCCACAGGAAATGATCTATGATCTAGTTCCCTGTGTGGTCATGTGCTGCCTCCCTTCATATTAAAACACAGGGCCGTCCGTCTCCTTGTCCCGCCCCCACCTCCCCATCAACCAACCCACCCACCCACCCTGTACCCTTGTCACTACAAGCCAGACGTCCAGGCTTGTTCCTGTCTCCTCCTCCTGTCTGCTGAAGAGGAGAGAGGAGGAGCAGTTAGAAAGGGAGAGGGAGGAGGAGCTGGTGGTCACGTGGGGGGAGGGCCATGCCGGAATCACTTTAACAAGCCGGACAGGAGGAGGAAGAGGAGAAGGAGGAGGAGGAGGAGGAGGAGGAGGAGGCGTAGGAGGAGGGGGAGGAGGCCTAGGAGGAGGCCTAGGAGGAGGAAGAGGAGGCCTAGGAGGAGGAAGAGGAGGAGGAGGAGCTGGTGGTCACGTTGGGGGAGGGCCATGCCGGAATCACTTTAACAAGACGGACAGGAGGAGGAAGAGGAGAAGGAGGAGGAGGAGGAGGAGGAGGAAGAGGAGGAGGAGCTGGTGGTCACGTTGGGGGAGGGCCATGCCAGAATCACTTTAACAAGACGGACATGAGGAGGAAGAGGAGGAGGAGGAGGAGGAGGAGGAGGAGGAGGAGGAGGAGCTGGTGGTCACGTTGGGGGAGGGCCATGCCAGAATCACTTTAACAAGACAGACAGGAGGAGGAGGTGGAAAAGGAGGAGGAGGCGTAGGAGGAGGGGGAGGAGGCCTAGGAGGAGGGGAGGAGGAGGAGGAGGAGGGAGGAGGAGGAGGAGGAGGAGGAGGAGGAGGAGGAGGAGGAGGAGGAAGAGGAGCTGGTGGTCATGTTGGGAGAGGTCTATGCTGAATCACTTTAACAAGACAGACAGGAGGATGAGGAGGAGGAGGCAGAGGAGGAAGAGGAGGAGGAGGAGGCGGAGGAGGAGGAGGAGGAGGAGGAGGAGGAGGAGGAGAAGGAGCTGGTGGTCACGTTGGGGGAGGTCTATGCTGAATCACTTTAACAAGACAGACAGGAGGAGGAGGAGGAAAATGAGGAGGAGGCGTAGGAGGGGGCGGAGGAGGAGGAGGATAAGGAGGAGAAGCTTAAGAAGCTCTTTGGGGTTGTCAGTCAAAAAGTAATCCAGTGGTGGTCACTTTAAGACGTTTAAGCCCCTCGCCTCGGCCCGTGTGACTGAGGAAGTAGCCACAGTCTCTCAGAGCGTGATGAAAGCAGCGCCATACCACTCGGCTTCATTTTTGCCGGGGCGGAACGCTGAAGAACCGTTCGGATTCCTGTAGCCATTTTGAGCTCGGCCTCAATTGATTTGAAGAATCTCTCGGGTTGATTTTATGTTTTAGAAACATTTTGGTGAGCTGCGTCAGCTGTACAAATTTTATATTCATAGTTCATATCCCTCAGTGCAGTTCAGAACCTTCAAGGTTTTCCCCCCCTGCTGTTGCTTTAAGCAGTCAATCTAACTAGGCCCCTTTTTCATTGGCCAAGCTCAGACCCGCGTTCATATATATATCCCAGGTCAAAGGTCATGAGCGAGGCTATGAACTCCCATGGCCAGGATGGAGTGATGGAGTGGATGGAGTGACATCCTGTTCAAATTTGCGAGGAGGCAATTATTTTTCCATTGACTCATTGAATTCATGGATTTAACCATGCCTCAGAAAACAACATATAGCTACTGTTTTTCGAAATCA
>CM051012.1:11467407-11474907 GCA_027704905.1 Muraenolepis orangiensis | reverse complement strand
CAGATGGTACATGCTAAAGCTCTCTTCCTCAAGTGTGTGTGTGTGTGTGTGTTGGCTGGTTTAACCTGTGGGCCTTGATTAACAAGGACCCACAGGTGTGCAGCCTCACCAGCCATAGAGTAATCAGTCTGACTCAGGCCAGGTGAGGCTACTTAAACCAGCCACCAACACTCCACAGTGTGTGTGTGTGTGTGTGTGTGTGGTGTGTGTGTGTGTGTGTGTGTGTGTGTGTGTGTGTGTGTGTGTGTGTGTGTGTGTGTGTGTGTGTGTGTGTGTGTGTGTGTGTGTGTGTGTGTGTGTGTGTGTGTGAACATGGATGTGTGTTAAGGCGCTAATTTGAGGGGTGCCTGTAGCTCTAGTATGCATGAAATACATCCTGGCTAATATATAAAAGTGTGTTTCTTTCCCTGAAAATACTCTATTTACGACTTACATAGTTTAAGGATTCTCTGCACTGTTGAAGCTGCAATCAGCCCTTTTCGCAATCACCTCTTTGTTTTGATTCCATTGGCGGTCGTCTTGAGTCTCATGGTTCCCTCACGCGTTGAGATCCGTAGCGAGGAGCCGGTAGTCAAACAGACACCAGAATCAAAACACCCTTTTATCAAAGCAAAATGGGGAGGCAAGTGCGATATGAAAATATGGAAGGACAGGAGGAATCCAGACACACCGGCCTATAGAGTAGACATTACATTCACCCAAAGCCCACCACAAAACACACACCATCATCAAATGATAAGGCAGTACAGTTGACTATGACATGATGCATGCCTTGACAGTAAGGATGGGTGTGATGTCATTTATCTCACCTCGACACGCTTCAGCCCACCAAACCCGAGGTGTCATGGCGTTAGAGACAGTGATTTGCCCACACGACCCCACCATATTTGATTGTGATATGCGAACGATATGTGCAGCCGCTTGCACGACCCTGGCACACACCCACACACACACCCACATACATGCACACGTACTTACACACACACACACACACACACACACACATACAGTATATATACACACACACACACACACACGACACACACACACACACACACACACACACACACACACACACAGAAAGAGACACACACCTAGACACACACACACATACAGAAAGAGACAAACACGTAGACGCGTGCATACACACGCACGCACACACACACACCAAGATGTGCACACACACACCAAGATGTGCACACACACACACACACACACACACACACACACACACAAAGAGACACACACCTAGACACACACATACAGAAAGAGACATACACCTGGATGCGTGCGCACACACACACTCACACAGAAAGAGACACACACCAAGATGTGCACACACACACACACACACACACACGCACGCTAAGAGACCGCCTCACACTCAAATCATCTTCTAAATTATTGTATTTTCCTCGGGTTGGAGATCAGGTTCTGTACTCTTGACCGGAGGGCGAGACACAGTAGGACGCGTGTGTTTAAGGCGCAGGCAGAGCCATTCATCTGTGTTCATAACCTCAGCATCAGGACTGCGGCCTGCAAATAATAACCCCCCCCCCCCACACACACACACACACGCGCGCACACACACAACCTCGCTCGCTCCATTTCTCTCACTTTGCCTTAAATGAGACCTGACAGCACAATTGAGTACAATTTAGTCCACGGAGAAGCTGAGTTAGTAGTGTGTGAGTGTGTGTGTGTGGGTGTGTGTGTTTTTTTGCTATGTGTGTGTGTGTGTGTGTGTGTGTGTGTGTGTGTGTGTGTGTGTGTGTGTTTTTAGCTATGTGTGTGTGTGTGTGTGTGTGTGTGTGTGTGTGTGTGTGTGTGTTTTTAGCTATGTGTATGCTTGTGTGTGTGTGTGTGTGTGTTTTGCTTTGTGAGTGTGTGTGTTTGTGTGGTGTGTGTGTGTGTATTCTATCTCTTTGGCCATTTTCCCAGCCAGATGAGTGTAGAGTAGAGGGGGGGGGAGGGGTCCCTTGGGGGACAGCACGGTTTAACTGATGCTATCACACATCTCTACGGTTCTCTGGGAGCCGACTGCTGAACTTCACCCTGTCACCCGTCGTGTTCACCGTCCTCCAGCTCCTCATCTCCTCACTTGGCGTTTCACGTGGTCCCCCCTCTTATCGGTGCCCCGATCAGGGTTGTTACATTACAGTATGACAGTAGATCACATCAAAGTTATTTAGCAGACGCTTATGTCCCTAGCGAGTGCGTTCAACAACAGGGAGGCAAGAAGAACTTCTAGTCACCAGAATAAGTCATAAGTGCATTTCCTTCCTACCAAGCCTCATAGAGAGCATAACCAGTGCAGTAGCAGGTAAAAGTACACTAAGTTTGGCTCTCTAGAGATTTGACACCATAAGTACATCAAACAGGGGCAATGATGACTAGTGATGCCACAGGTTGTTGCTGTTGTTGTTGTTGTTGTTGTTGTTGTTGGGTGTCCCACACTCATATCCTGTGTGTAGGCTGCCTTTGAATGGGTATGTATCACGAGATGAATAGTGTCTCTGGGGGTATTACTGCTGCAATGGCTGAATCATAAAAACATCAGCATGCTATTGCCACATTATGCCAACACACACACAAACACACACTCACACACACACACACACACACAAACACACACTCACACACACACACACACACACACACAGTCACAGATCGTTAATGTCATGCCTTGGTGTGTGTGTGTGTGTGTGTATGTGTGTGTGTGTATATATGTGTTAGCATGTGTGTGTGTGTGTGTGTGTGTGTGTGCGTGTGTGTATATGTGTGTGTGTGTGTGTGAGTGTGTGTGTGTGTGTTGTGTGTGTGAAGGACTTTATGATTCATCACCACCCTCTAACCCTCTAATCTGGCCCTGGTCCTCTTGACCCAGACACACACACACACACAGACACACACACACACACACACACACACACACACACACACACACACACACACCACACACACACCACACAAACACACACACACACACACACCTCATCATATCACCCACCGATCAATACATACCATTTAACGGCTTTGCACAAATCCTGCAGCAGCTGCAGCATCCTCCAGGTCTGGAGGACAGCTGGCATCGTCTCCATATGAACAGAGAGGCCTTCAGGAGCTCCCATGCAGACACCACAGATGAGATTCAACATTCAAGTACAATGAAATGCTTACTCCCCATTCCCTCCCGCAGTATACAATTCTAGAACACAATACTATAAGAGTACTATACACAATAAAATGATAATATAATGAACAATGACAGCGATTGAAAATAACAATTATTAAAAAAAATATATATATATATATATATAAGTATATAATGTATATATATATATACAAAGGTGCAGTGGGATGTAACTAAGTATTAAGGTATTGATGAAATACAGTATTGTAGTGACACATAATTCATTCATTGTCAGTGTGTATGTTATGTACAAAGTTATATTTCAGTGTAATACTAGAAGTAGTAGTAGTTTTGAGCGTTTCGTTATTGAGCAGACACGTTTTAATTCCAAAGTGACCTTTCCGTGCTTTCAGATAGATTTCACCTAGGAGCCGGTCGGGGTTGTAGGCTGCAGAATGACTCAAGGGTGCCAACGTCGGGGATCGAACCCAGAACCCTGGGATAGGTCAGGGAGTCGAGGGAGTCAGGGAGCCACCCCCCCCCCCAACCCCCTAAATCTATAATGATTCTCAGGCTCTCTCTCTCTCTCTCTCTCTCTCTCTCTCTCTCTCTCTCTCACTCTCTTTCTCTCTTTCGCTCTCCATCTCTCTCTCCGTCGTTCTCCATCTCTCTCTCTCTCTCTCTCTCTCTCTCTCTCTCTCTCTCTCTCTCCTCTCTCTCTCTCTCTCTCTCTCTCTCTCTCTCTCTCTCTCTCTCTCTCTCTCTCTCTCTCTCTCTCTCTCTCTCTCTCTCTCTCTCTCTCTCCTTAGCCTCTTATGGAGACCATCTGTAGGGACGTATGTGGCAGATGGGAGCAGAGAAGAAGAGGTCGGCAGGAGGCGACGACAAGCTTAGTACATGGCGAGAAGCTTCGGTTGGCTATTTGTTCAATTTATAGTCAAACAGTTTGAGGTTGTATTTGCTATAGCTTTAATGCTAGATTAGTGGGCGATGCGGTAGCTTAGCGCGGGATTTGAGGAGACGAGCTCGGAATCGGCCCACGTGCTGGAGCGTGAGCAAGGTTATATAGATCTTAACATCAAACGCTTGCCTTATTTCACACTTCGCGCAGTGCAACCGAGTATCAATTAATTGGAAACGTGTGTGTGTGTGTGTGTGCACGTGCGTGTGTGTGTGTGTGTGTGTTGGCGTGCTCATTTTTCGAATAGAATTGTGTAAGGAAGGTGTGAATTCCCCCCCAACCCACCCCACCCCCCCCCCAGTTTGGCAGTTGCCAATAGCAATCGATATCAATTTGGCCAGCTGTGCAGACTTTGGCTGACCTTGGCCAACTCCTAACCCACTAAACTAACCTAAGCTAACCTGCGAGCTAACCTGCAAGCTCATCAAAAAAAACACTTAACGTTTTATTTATTGATTTTTTAATGGTATATAAACATCGTATTCATTTGCATGCTAAATCCGGCTGTTTTGGGATTAATAACAGAAGATGTGGAATCAAGAGGGTGTTACTACAGACACAGGTGTCGGGAAAAAAACACAGATATGGATCGTGTGATTCCTCAAGAGAAATGGTATTTTTTTTTCCCCGCCCGGTAACAGAAGGCAACAGAGAAAGCCGTTTGGTTGGTCGATTCCGTTCCGTTCCCTTCCTTCATTCCTTTTCCAGCCTTTACTTTCCTCAGCAAAAGCAATGGATTATGTTATGGGTTACTACTATAGCACTACCAAGCACACAACCCAATAAGACAAGGGGTACACAGGAGCAATGTTCATAAACAAACAGACATAGTACTGTGGTGACGTCGAGGGGGGGGTGGGGGGGGGGGGACAAAGACTGTAGCAGGTGGGATCTGCAGGGGAGGGGGGATAGACAGGCGAGGGTCCTGGAAGGCGGGATCTGCCAGTGGGTGTGGTTGAAGGGCTATGGGGGGGTTATAAAGGGGCAGAGTTGAATGAACCAATTGTCACAGCGGAGACGGAGACGGGGATTGGCTACAGCTAAAATGAGGGCGCGGCCCACCTAACAGGGGGGGGATCTCTCTAGTGGGCGTGACCCCAGGGTGGTTGAGGTCCATCTCCAGTACAAAGGACCGCAATCCACCCTGGGCACCATCTCTTCTCCCCCCCCCTACTGTTCCCTCGCTGGTTTCGCAGCATCCGTACAAGGACTACCAGGGACCACCTAGGAGTGCTGCCACTATCATAACACTGTCATCCATATCACATCAAACTATCATACATTTGCTGGACTTTCTGGACTCATTACAGCCACTGCGCTGTTCTTCACTGTATTCATGATGCTGCTGCACTACTGGCACTTTAAAATACTAATATTACTAATGTTAACATGTACATATCATCACTCAGTCACTTTATTGTTATTTTTATTGTCATTTTTTCAGGATATTGTATTTTAATAGTATTGTGTTTTACAAATTCATACTGCAGGAGGTCATGGGGAGTAAGCATTCCATTGTACCAAGTACAAAAATCCTGAATCTTGACAGATTAACGGTTGAGCGCTTGCTTGCTTGCTTGCTTGCTTTTATTTTTCCCCTTTTGTGATCCCCGTCCCCCCTGGCGGCCCAGGTCCGGCCCAGGTCCGGCCCATGGCGGTCCAGAACTTTCCAGAACTCGAGCCGTTTAAGAAAGCCCTCTTTAGTATATAGAACTGAGGAGCGTCGACTCGGCGTGCGGGGCCTGGCTATTGTACACGGCGGTGCTGGAGATTGGCATTTCGGTGGCCAGACTTGGCAGCTGTATGCTGTATGATCATGGTCTCCGTAAGTACACTTATTATCAGACACTTTAAAGCGGCGAATGGCCCCTTTTTTTGCTCTTGTAACGGGCGCTAATGAGGCAAGAAAGGGGAAGCAGATTGTAATAAAATTAATGGTTTTGGGCGGTGAGGCCAAACATGGCCCACAATGCTAATCTAATCTAATATGATCTAATAGACTTGAATAGAAGAGAATCTAATAGAATATCATTTCCTCATGTTTTTCTTTTCTTTCCATGTAATGGAAATTGTACCAATTTCACAGTTCCTGTGAAATTATTTCAGTATTTTTGTATTTTTTTTGGCAAAGCTTTTAAAATTCAATAAAAGCGTAGTAAGGTTATCCCTATATGTAGCGTGGCACCCTCAAGAAGCCCTGCTGCAGTACAGTGATGTTTACAGTTACGCCGCCTCATAGCTATAGCCCCATTTGAATCGTTTCCGCATGGTCTGTTCCCTCGGTTGTCCTCTCCAGAGCAACCAAGCAGTAAACACCGAGGTTTATATAGGGATAAATTACTACCTTCCACCACCCGCTGTGACTCACTTTAAATTAGAATAACAAAAAAAAAACCTGCACACTGCCAACGTGGACAGGTTTGCGTGTAAGTGTGTGTGCGTTTGTACGTATGTGTGTGTGTGTGTGTGTGTGTGTGTGTGTGTGTGTGTGTGTGTGTGTGTGTAAGTACACTATAGTTGAACACTATAGTGTACTAACATATATTGAGAGAGAGAGAGAGAGAGATAGAGAGGAAGAGAGAGAGAGGGAGAGAGGGAGAGAGGGAGAGAGGGAGAGAGAGAGAGAGAGAGAGAGAGAGAGAGAGAGAGAGAGAGAGAGAGAGAGAGAGAGAGAGAGAGAGAGACATAGAGTGGGCATGTGTCTGTGTGTGTGTGTGTCAGGTAGTAATTAATAGAGACAGGAACATTGGCTCTACTCCTTGTGCTGGCATGCTAACAGGAGACTTGCCCCTAGTCACAACACACACACATGCACGCGCTTGTGCACACACACACACACACACACACACACACACACACACACACACACACACACACACACACACACACACACACACACACACACACACACACACACACACACACACACACATCGGGGCAATCTTACCCCCAGCTGGCAGGCCTGGAGTTTACTTTGCAAGCCCTTAAAGAGTAAAGAGACTTCAATGAGTCTGTCGAGTTTCTTTTTTTTCTCTCTCCGTCTGCCTGGTGGCAACTCCCTGCTCGTGCACAGTTCAGGGCGAACGAGGCCGTGGTGAATGTCTCTCGCCCCTCGCTCTCTTGTCACATTGTGGTCTGGTCTGGAGGATGAACACATTGTGTTCCATAGGGGCGAGTGCGAGTCGGGGTTGTTGTCAAAATGATCTGTATTTTACAGATAATTGACACTGTTTTAAACAAGTTTAGACACACTCTCTCTCTCTCTCTCTCTCTATCTCTCTCTCCTATCTCCCTCTCTCTCTCTCTCTCTCTCTCTCTCTCTCTCTCTCTCTCTCTCTCTCTCTCTCTCTCTCTCTCTCTCTCTCTCTCTCTCTCTCTCTCTCTCTCTGTGTGAATAAATAACCCC
>CM051012.1:11432572-11448907 GCA_027704905.1 Muraenolepis orangiensis | reverse complement strand
ACTAAACACTAAACTAAACACAGTAGCTTTTTTTTTTGTTGTTGTGGTTGGATGATATCAGATGAATGGACGGCATTTATATAGTGCTTTTAACCGTAGCGCTATTATAATAAAGTTATAATAAAAATAATAATACATTCAATTTTATGTAGCGCTTTTCTGGACACCCAAGGCGCTTTACATACATGGTAAAATTGCACGTAGAGTAAAATAATTGAATAAATATATAGATTTAAGTAAGCAAATCCAAAAGATTGGTTGTAACCAAAAGAGAGCTGAGCCAGAAGGCAAAGCTCTCGATCTACCGATCAGTCTTCGTTCCTACCCTCATCTATGGCCATGAGCAATGGTTAATGACCGAAAGGACGAGATTGCGAATACAAGCGGCCAAAATGAGTTTCCTCAGGAGGGTGGCTGGTATCTCCCTGAGGGATAGGGTGAGAAGCTCAGTCACTCGTGAGAGACTCGGAGTAGAGCCGCTGCTCCTTCGCGTAGAAAGTAGCCAGTTGAGCTGGTTCGGGCATCTAGTAAGGATGCTTCCTGGTCGCCTCCCGAGGAAGGTTTTCCAGGCACATCCAACTGGGAAGAGACCACGGGGCAGACCGAGGTACAGGTGGGGTGATTACATCTCCACACTGGCCTGGGAATGCCTCGGGATCCCCCAGTCAGAGCTAGTCGATGGGGCCAGGTTATTGAGGGATATATGTCTCACGTTCACTAGAATGTTGAATACATATTGGCTAACATTATAAAGTTGGGTGTTTAGTGGGGCAGTGTGCAAGCATGAGAGTTCCCATGCATGTTTGCGCACATTTGGAAATCACCTAGAGATAATGCAGTTAGATCAAATGATCATGAGCAGATCATGTGGGTTTATATCCTCTAAAATGTGACTCTGTGTGTTGTTGAAGATGAACTGGGTGCTGTTCTGTGCCACCCTGTGGAACCTGAGATCTACCCTGGCCAGCATGAGGAGTGGTGCGTCGCAGTCCAAGGACACAAGGTTCAACCAGAGTCTGATCTGTCTGTCTATTCTGTCTGTCTGTCTCTCTTTCTATCTATCAGTCTGTCTCGTCTATTTTGTCTCTGTCTGTCTGTCTGCTTGCCTTTCTCTCTTTCTATCTATCAGTCTGTCTGTCTAGCCAGCTTACAGTCCTGCCTTCTCTCCTCCTTTCAGGTCTTGGTCATAGCTTTATAGTTGATTGATTGATATCATATCATATTGTGTAACATCTGGTCCTCCAAACACAGTGAGGGGTGATGTCAGTTCATCAACTGGAACACTTCCAGCCAATAGAGAATGCAGTAACGCTGTTGGTCCAGAGGCAGGCGCCCCCGTCTCTTATCAGCTTTGCTGTGCCTCTTTTGAACATCTTTGCAGGTTGATAGTGTTCAAGATCCTGGCCCAGTTTGTCATCCTGGGCTGCACTTGGATCCTGGGTCTGTACCAGTCCAACCTCTTCTTCCAGGTGCTCTTCATAGTCCTCAACTCCCAGCAGGGAACCTTCCTCTTCATCGTACACTGTCTGCTAAACAAGGAGGTGGGTTCCCCCATTCAAATCCACAATATTTATTACTTTTTGTATTTACTGCATATATGATTTTGGGAATAGGACAATTTTTTATATGATTATTACTATATTTAATGTACTCTTTTCGATATAATGTAACATTCACATAACCAGGCTAAAAATGAATAATGTTCACATCTGGCACATCAGGTCAACTAAGGGGTATTTTGGGCAGCAGGTAGGACCTGCTGGGTCCTACCTACCAGGGGTCCCTCAGCTCATAAGGTCAAATGCATGTAGAATGCAGGTTACAGTGACACTGATGTGTCAATGTTACTGTTTTACGTGGGGTGGAGGAGAAGTGTGTTCCAAACATGTATCGGTAATAATAATTATGTGCACATTGATGTGAGTTGCAATGTATGTTAAGTGGCACTTTGAAATATAGTAATAAATATAGTGATATGCTAATAAGGAAACAATATTTAACCATTGCCTGTTGAATGTGAGTTGCGTAAGGGTTAACAATATCGTCAGTGTGAGTGTATTTCTTAGTTTAACTGTGTAGTTCATCATATAATGTAATTTGAGATGCAGATCTCAATAGGTAAAGTGCATACCTCATGCACTTAACCCATGTGCATACACCCTGCACTGTATGTCAGTGTCAGTGTTAAATCATTTTTATTTTTAAACGTATGCACGCCTGGAAGTTTGCGACAGTAGCTCAGTTTGTTGGGACTTGGCTTGGAAACCAAGCAAGTACAGAGTGAGAACTGTTACTTGGAAAAAGATGCCAGTTCTCTGCGGAGGTGCCCTTGAGCAAGGCTCCAGACCCTTACACTGCTCCTCAGGCGCTCCATATACAATAGCTGCCCACTGCTCATAATACTAGGATGGGTTAAATGCAGAGAAACAAATTTCACTGTGTGTGACCAATTTTGAGGATTCAAAATCCTCCAGATTTAGGATTGACAATTACGTGCTTTCGTCACCAAACGTGCAACATATCCAATTGATATACTTTGCTATTAAAGGAACAAAAAATACGCACCATGTATAATATGCCTCATTCAGTTAGTTTTAATATGTATTCATATTATGTTGCTGTACTTTTAAGGTAAGGGAGGAGTACATCAAATGGCTGAGCTGCGCACACAAGAAATCTGCAGAGGGTGGACCCACGGTGAGTGGTAGATGACACACTCCATTCTATACATAGTCAAGTCAAGTCAAGTAAAGTTTATTGTCACTTCACAGTTTACAGTTTAAGTATAAAGCAGTGAGTGAAAATCGTATGTGCAATACGACGACAGACAGCAGTTATAAAAATAAGATAAAATAAAAACAGAATAGAATAAGTAAAAATAAACTGTATAAAGTTAAATATATTTGAAGCGATCTGCGCTCGAGTGCGGTGCAGTTCCCGTACCAGGCGTATACACCCGTATACACCCTGTAAGAACACTCTCGATGGTGCCGGTGTAGAATGTTCTCAGGATGCGGGGGCCCATGCTGAATTTCCTCAGACGCCTGAGGAAATACAGGCGTTGTTGGGCCCTTTCACCACATGTGTGGTGTGCGTGGACCATGTGAGGTCCTCGGAGATGTGCACGCCGAGGAACTTGAAGCTGCTGACCCTCTCTACTGCAACACCGTCAATGGAGATAGGGCTGTGCTCTCCTCTCTTCTTCCTGTAGTCCACGATCAGCTCCTTGGTCTTCTTGACGTTGAGGGCGAGGCTGCTCTCCTGGCACCACAGCTCCAGCAATCCAACCTCCTCCCTGTAGGCTGTCTCGTCGTCACCGGTGATCAGGCCCATCACTGTCGTGTCGTCAGCAAACTTGATGATGACGTTGGAGCTGTGCATAGCCATGCAGTCGTGGGTGTAGAGGGAGTAGGTGAGAGGGCTCAGCACGCATCCCTGGGGGGCTCCCGTGTTGAGGGTCAGTGGCTCTGAGGTGGTGCTGCCCATCCTTACCACCTGGCGGCGGTCCGACAGGGGGTCCAGTATCCAGCTGCACATGGATGGGGGCACCCCTAGACCTCTAAGCTTGGCGTCGAGCTTGGCAGGAAATATAACATATACATACACCTAACATATAGACCAATCTCAAATTCAACACATCTGAACTGTACGCAGGGCCCCCAGCTCGATTCCAATCAGCAATCTGTTTGTTGAGATGACCATTAGGGCCGCTGCTAGGAATTCTGGGCCGCCTGAAAGAATATTGGTGTGTCTATTACCCTGTTATAATGGAGTTGTATTATGTTTCAACAAATTACCATCGGGTACATTGAGGTTAGTGCAGGCCTATCTTTTCTTCTCATCCAGAGTGTTATTTGGCGTCCCGACTTATGTTTCTGCTTCGGCAGAAACATAAGTCGGGTATGTATAGAATGACGCTGGCTGCTGCAGTTTGGGAGCAATATCGCAACAAGCAGCACGTTCTCAAAAGAGGACCGGGAACCATGGATCAAACCCTTTATTTAGAGAAGGGGGTTATTGCTCAGAAAATATAAACTCCTTTCATCAATATTGTAGATTTTTTGGCTTTGTTTGAACTCCGATTGTTGCGTGTTAGATAGGCCTATGCATAATAATTTAGTCATAGATTACATAATAACTACATAATAACTTTCTAGGTTTTCTTGTGCCTCCCCCGCCCTGTCTCATGTGGCTGAGCCACAAATGAATATGACTGACAGAAAAGTAAAAATGACTACGAGTTATAAATATTCTTTACAATTGTTGTGTCTGAAACAAGTCATAAGTTTGACCTGGTTAATTAACCTATTTTGTGTTTTGAGCAAGACGTTCAACCATCAACACACAGTAGGCTATGTTATATAACAACAGCAACAAATAAATAAATAAAGTATTACATTTTAATGTATTACTATTACTATTGTTTTGTATTTACTGCGATAACAACAACAACCAATGTCCTGCTTTCCTATTTCAGAAAGACTTACCGTCTGGTTCGGACGACGGGGATGCGACCGAGGACCAAGAACATAAGGGATGACAGACGAGGACAAGAGGAAAGGCAAAAGAGGAAAACAGAAAATGTAAAAAATATATGACTTAGATGAATGTATCCATGACACGTGTAAAACACTAAGAAAGGCGTTTGTAGGTCACCTCACATGCCGAGTCTACACCTCATTTGTGTGCCTGTCCTCGACACACACACACATACACACACACACACACACACACACACACACACACACACATGGCACAGCACTCAGGCATGTGGGAACAAAGGTGATACTAACATGTGGTCCAGTCAGCAAACCCTTGAGCCACCCGCTGTATGAATATCAAGCAGAAAGGATAAGCTAAAGAGGGGAACCTGTCATCTCAGAGGAGGCGCCACCTTTGTCGATGTCCTTAAGTGGAAATCACAAAGGAACGTTGGACAGACAAAAGAAGAGGGCATACGGGCAGCAAATCTCTTCACTTTATATAATGAGCTTGACAATCCTGGTTTGCTCCTGCTAGTTCCATGTGCTGGTATCCCCCCTGTGCCCTACGGAAATAAACACATGCTCCACAGGGGGTGAATACCACGCAGCCTTTTAACTCCAAGCCCATCGGCCACCTTCTGACAAAGTCTGTGAAGCGTTTAAAAATGCTTTACAGAAAATGGCTCATCCATGACGAACATTGATTTTTGTGAAATAAAAGTGGTGAGACAAAGAGGACGACCCAAGCTGTCCATAGAGGTACAGAGTTCATCGCCATTAAATACTCGCCGAGAAGGAATGTGTTGAACAATTCCATTCGAGACGCAGCCGGTTATCTACGTGAAGGTGTGGTTAAAAAGAAAGTAGCCTATATATATTTATATATATATATTTATCCGGCCAGCCAGCTGTGTGTGAGCAGTTTGTTCAAATGTTTGTGAAGTGTTTTTTAATATATATATAATATACATATAATCAACTTAATTTAACATAAATTGGTCGAAAATGGGTCATGACATGACGTCCATCTGACCCGGATGACTACGTTGGTTGTTTAAATGTTGGGCGGTAGGCCTACAGTAATTCCTAATTATATGTTCAATGTAAAATGATCTATGTCAATTCATACAATTGTGTAAAAATTAAATAGTGTAAACATTGGACTGTGGGATGGTCCACTGTCATCTATTATTCTATAAGAGATGCCACTGTGCTAAAACATGTAGCTAACAGTTGTCGAGAATGCATGTAATATGTTTGATGGGACATGTCATTATTTAGTACAATATGGTTCAAATAAGCACAGGGAAGCCCTTGGCCTACCGTCTATGAATATCAAAAAACTAGAGTAGGCCTTTTCGTTTGGAACATGCACGATTCATTTTTGTATTTATTTAGTATTACGTTGACAAATCGGTTGCACAAGCTTAGGCAAACAAAACAAACAAAACACCCTGAGCCCTTTGAACCTCGGCCTGAGCGTCTTCATCCACTGCATGAAGAAAATGGGACTTGGGTTGGATCACTGAAATATACTGCCAAAGTCACACACTTTTACATGAGCCTATCGCAACTGCTCACAGTAGGATCACTTCATCATATGATGTGAAATTTCAGAACAATAATAAACAGAACAATATGTTCTGTGATATCCTTTGTAATCCTCACTTAAGGCTCTTTCTAGAGGCATATACACAGAAGTAAAGGTAAGCGTACATGCAGAGAAGCAGAAGGATGTCCTTAACCGTTGTATATCCAATAAATACAATATAGTTACCTGTTGAGAAAAGTTAAATCAAGAAGACCACATTGTAAAGGAGACTGGATTGAGACGGGTAGGCAAGCATTGCGTCACGACAGTTGACATCCGTCAGTTACAGAGATTATGCTGCCACCTGTCAGTCAATCGGAATATCTGGATTTGGCCAACCAGAAAATAAATGGCTTTTCCAAGTCTTAAATACAGGAATCAAGTTACCTTACAGCAATGAACCTAATTTAATTGTCATTACTGTTTATAGGGCCACCAAAATATGTATATATCTGTATATATATTTTTTTTAATGGTCATTTTCTAACTTGTTTATTTTGTTAGTTTAGTTTAGTTTTTATATAATTTATATTTTGTATCGTTGTACGATGAAAATAAAGGCATTCTGATTCAGATTCTCCTTTTTGCACCATTCGTCATATAGCCTATAACATCCATCATTGTTCTTTTTTGTGCATAGCATTGTTATAGTATAGTGTTGTATTTAGTATAGCATATACTAGGTAGTATATAGGGTTGTTTATAGTGTATACTATACAGTAGGTATAGTGTTGTTTATAGTATTGTATTGCATAGTTTATAAGCCATAGCCGTAGTGAGTGCCCTGGGGAACGTTTGACCAATAAGAATGGAAGTGATGTACAAGCCAAGGAATGTGTGAAAACGTATATACTGGGTGATAAGGAAAGGCATCGCCAGTCTAATCCAATTGGCACGGTAGACTCCATCTCGTGCAGCAGATGACTTTGATGCTTTGTTTCAATAAAGAATTTAACTTAGTGTCCGGACCTGCAATTTATTCTTATTCCACCCGAGTAGAAATTATATTACATAATTGGCGTCACAAACAGGATTTGGTTAAAACGATTATTAACCAAAAGGCGCACTTTCGGTGGAGTGAACACACCTGGGCACACCTGGGCATACTGCGCATGATGGAATTTGAGGTAAGCACTTAACATATTCCTCAAACTGACTGAGTGCATCTGCTCTTATTGATCTGTTTAAAGCTATAGTTAACAATTGACCAAAATCGAAAAGGACCTTTTTAGGTTGATTGGATGGAATAGAATAATTTACATGTCCGCTAGATCAGGGGTTCCCAACCGCCGGGCCGCGGACCGGTACCGGGCCGTGGAGGTCTTACTGCCGGGCCGCGAAACAGCTGTGTGTTTATCATCATATTTGACTCAAATCATTTGAGTACAGGTGAACGCCGGGCGGTATAATCTATATATAGAGATTAGATATATAGTGTAATCTTTATATATAGATTATATAGCAGTATATATGGGCGGTATAATCTATATATATAGATTAAATATATATCGGCGGCATAACGAGAGACTTTCAGTTGCACGCACTACTGAAGAGACTACGCGCTAGTGACGTGTCGGTCGCGAACGAGAAGGGTTTTGTTACGGCGCTCCGTGTACATACGCGTTTATACTGAAATCGAGCCCTGCCGTTTTGTTAGGGGTGTGTGTTGACACACATTTTGACAACCGGTCCGTGAAAATTGACAACCGGTCCTCGAGATTTTTTTCATGTATCTGCCGGTCCGTGGCACAAAAAAGGTTGGGAGCCCCTGCGCTAGAGTTTATTATCACTTCACAGTTTACACAAGTATAAAGCAGTGGTGTGAAAATCTTATATTTTCACACCACTACCCGACGAAAGACAGCAGTTATAAAAATAAGATAAAAATTGAATAAAAATTGAATAAAGTTAAAAAATAAAAATAAAAATGCAATTTATAAAATGCAATATATCGGCACAGAAAAGAGCAATATGTATATATAAATCAATGTAATAAAATATACATTGTTATATGCTATACGCCCTTGTTCAACAGCCTGATGGCCTGACTGTGGAAGCTATCTCTGAGTCTATTTGTACGGCACTTGATACTGCGTAAATAAATGGGTTTAAGAATGTGTGCCACTAGGGGCTAGGTACGTTGTATGCCTACTGCCCAAAGGAAACGCGAGTAGCGTGATTGGTTAAAGTGTTCTTACAGGGTGTATCACCGCCTGGTACGGGAACTGCACGGCACTCGAGCGCAGAGCGCTTCAAAGGGTGGTGCGGACGGCCCAGTATATCGTTGGAGGTGAGCTCCCCTCCCTCCTGGATATATACAACCAGCGGAGCGTGGCCAAGGCCAAACGCATAATAAAAGACAATGCCCACCCCAGCCACGAACTGTACTCACTTTTACCGTCAGGCAGGCGATACTGCAATATCAAGTGCCGCACAAATAGACTTAGGCCATCAGGCTACTGAACAAGGGTGTATAGCATATAACAATGTATATTTTATTACATTGATTTCTATATATATATATATATATATCTATATATATCTCTATATATATCTATATAGAGATATATATATTGCTCTTTTGCTGTGCTAATATATAGCATTTTATATATTCACTTTTATATTTTTATATATTTTACTTTATACAGTTATTTTTTATTCTATTATTTTTATTTTTATAACTGCTGTCTGTCGTCGGGTATTGCACATAAGATTTTCACCCATTGCTTATACTTTGATATGACAATAAACTTGACTTGACTTGAATAATTAATTAAGTACGTAGGAAGTCCACTACTAGGGCCCGGGTGATTTGACTTCATATCAAGAATGATATGAATAGGTAGTTTAATATTTTTCCTTTACTAAAATACAAATATACCTACTGCCCAAAGGAAACGCGGGTAGTTTTATACCTTCATAGGTTAAAATTATTAGGTACGTGGGAAGCCACTACTAGGGCTCGGGTGATTTGACTTTATATCAATGATGTGAATAAGAATGATAGTACCTATTTGAGTACCAAAAATAGGCCTTTCCTTTTAAATTGATGGGCTTGAGAATGTGTGAAGCCACTAGGGGCTAGGTATTTAGAGATTTTTTTTCTTAACTAAAGTACGAATATACCTACAGCCCATAGGAAACGCTGCACACTTTAATCAAATGATAAAGGTAAAGTGAGTATGTAGCTTTAAACGAGATAAGTGTGAGGTAAGTGAGGTCATATTGCAGGAACGCCTGTTATTATAATGGTAATCCACTAAGGATTCGAGGGATAGTAAGTACCCAGAGTAACGGTTGTGGTTTTAAGGTGTGGTAATGACGTCACCTTAAATAAGAGTTGTGGTTTGGGGTTTAAACAGTCGTTTAAACGCATGATAAAATAGCGTTATGTTAAAATTGGCTTTGAAGAAAAATCCTGACAATTATTTTTAATAAATATAAAGACCGTATATACTATAAGTAGTTTGTATATTAGTGTATGAATATAAAAATGTTAACCTTTCATTCTTATTTAAATCGTGAGATGAAATATTTAAATCAGGCTTTAAATAAACGCACAATAAATAATTGCCTCTGGTCGTCAGGCCGACCCAGTCTACCATTTGCTCGCCTAAAATACATGGGACAGATTTATGATACCAAGGTATGCGCACACTTTTGGGCCCACACGGCCCAGTAGAAGATACACAAGAGGTTGCTTGTAAATAGTTATGTTACTATGAGTTGGGTCAGTAAGACATAATACACACATTTGAATCATATCAATACAATTATCAGGAGATATAAAGTCATTCTTGGTATGATGTCATGTGTGATACAAAAGTTTAAATATGATAAGATCAATTTGTTACAGAGACTAACTGCATGTCTTTGTGATATTGCCATGCGTCATGGACGATAACATTTGATGAGGTAAATGAAAATTGTGTTTGAAGCTGGGATTTTGTAGAGCTCCGTTATGTGATTTTATCCTCTGTGATCCCAGTCCGTGATTACAACTTTTGTATAATAACTCACTTTTAAACGCAAAATTGGTCTGGTTGGGATATTTGGTTAACTAACAGTACCCTTACCAAATCTAGTGTGGCCTAGCCAGGGCTGCTGGCCAGCAAAATAAGACTATAAATCAAACCCCCACAACAAGGGTGTTTGTATCTATGCTTATATAAGGACAGAAGGATGGTCTCGTGGAAGTGCGTTGAAATGAGAAGACGGTAGACAGGTTGTCGAGTCGAAACAATTACTTCCCAACATGAACGGCATTACAGTGGCAGTAGGGAAGCTTGCAATAACAACAGCAACGAGGAACGTATCCTTTACTTGGGATAAGGACTCCCTCCCTACTTGGAGTAGACAATCCACCGGTTTCCTGAAGACAACCATGGCCTTAGATTTGGAGGTGCCGATCCTCATCCCAGTCGCTTCACACTCCGCTGCAAATCGATCCAGTGAGTGCTGAAAGTCACATACTGATGACGCAAACAGGTCCACATCATCTGCAAACAGCAACAATTCAATCCTGAGCCCACCATACTGAAACCCCTCCCCTTGACTACGCCTTGAAATCCTGTCCATGAAAATCAAAAATAGGATGAGTGGCAAAGCGTAGCCCTGGCGGAGGCCAACATCCACTGAGAACAGGCCCGACTTACGACCGAGAATCCGGACACAGCCCTTGCTTTGGGAGTACAGAGATTGGATGGCCCTCAGTAGTGACCCCCGCACCCCATACTCCCGCAGCACCCCCACAGTATTTCCCGAGGGACCCGATCATATGCATACTCCAAAGCCCCCTCCAGGGCGGAATCCACATTGTTCCTCTTCAATCTGAGGTTTGACTATCGGCCGAACCCTCCTTTCCAGCACCTTGGAGAGGACTTTCCCAGGGAGGCTGAGTAATGTGATACCCCTGTATTTGGTTCACACCCGCTGGTCCATGAATAACATGAATATGTACATTGGACTGCTTACTCCCCATTCCCTACCGCAGTATACATCTCCAAAAACAATACCATAAAAATAATATATACAATAAAAATAAAAATGGACACTAAAGTGACTGATAGATGGAATGAACATCCGTTGAATGTGCGAAAATATTAGGTAGTGTGCCAGTAAGTGCCAGTAGTACAGCAGCATCATGAATACAGTGCAGTGCAGTAGTTTTACTACATTAAAGTACGTAAGTGTAATGTTAATGACATGCAGTTCAGTAGGCTTACTGCCTGTGGATAAAAACGATCCTTAAACCTGGTAGTACGAACAGACGGTACGGGGGAGAAGCCCAGGGTGGTTGCAGTCCTTTATAATGGACATGGCCTTCTTCCGACATCTGGTCCTATTGATCTCCTCACCTCACCTGATCTTCTCTGCTGTCCTCACGACCCTCTGGATGGCTTTCTTGTCCCGTGCAGTGGTGTTGCCTTACCACACAGTGACGCCACTCGTCAAGACGCTCTCTACGGTGTCACGGTTCACTAGCCACCTCTGGCCTATTCCAATTTTTCTGAGGCACCACAGAGCATAGAGGCGCTGGTGTGCCTTCTTCAGCATGACCACCGTGTTGCGGGTCCATGCCAGGTTATCGGAAATCTGTAGCCCAAGGAAACAGAAGCAGCTGACGACTTCCACCGGTGTCCCGTCCAGGCTGATGGTGCCCCGGTGTCTCCTGAAGTCAACGATGAGCTCATTAGTCTTGCTGATACTCAGTGCTAGGCTGTTGTCCTTACACCATCGCGTCAGGTGGACTACCTCCTCTCTGTACACCGTTTCTTTGCCCTTGCTTATCAGGCCGATGACTGTGGTGTCTTCTGCAAACCTGATAATCCGATTATTGCTGTACGTGGCAGTACCGTCATGTGTGTACAGCGAGTACAGCCGGGGACTTAGGCTGCAGCCTTGGGGGGCTCTGGTGTTGAGTAGATGAGTTGTTGTTCCCAATCTTCACCACTTAAGGCCTGCCCGTCAGGAAGTCCATAATCCAGTTACAGATGGGGGTGCCCAGATCTAGGTCCCTCAGTTTTTTTCTGGAACGATGGTGTTGAACGCCAAGCTGTAGTCAATGAACAGCAGTCTGACGTAGGTGTCCCTCCGATCTAGGTGCTGCAGGGCCATGTGTAGTGCCAGGGAAATGGCGTTGTCTACAGACCTGTTTGGTCTGTATGCAAACTAGAGTGGGTCAAGGGACTCAGGGATGGAAAAGTTTATATCCGACATTCCGACAAGTTTCTCCAGGCACTTCCTGGCTATGGGTGTTAAAGCCACTGGGCGATAATCATTGAGGCATGTTACCTTGGTCTTTTTGGGTAACGGCACAATGGTTGTTGCTTTGAAGCATGCTGTGACGACAGACTGTTGCAGTGATGCATTGTAGATGTCAGTGAACACAGGAGCCAGCTGGTTGGCGCAGGTCTTGAAGACGCGGGATGGAACTCCGTCTGGGCCGGCTGCCTTCCCTGCCTTCACCCTCCTGAAGGTTCTGCGGACCTCGGACTCTTGTACGGACAGTACAAGAGTCCAACAGTTGTAGAATGTAGTCCTCTGGGCGGATGTTCAAGTTGTTGGTCGGCTCATGGTCCCTTTCAAAGCAAGCAAAAACTTTTTTAGCTCTTCTGGTATGTTAGGGTTGTCGTTGGTGACTGCCCCTGAGCTCCCCTTGTAGTTAGAGAGGACCCTCAGACCTTGTCACATACATCTGGTGTCAGAGCCCCAAACTGTAATTCCAATTTGTTTTTGTAATCCAATTGACCCTTCTTGATGGCTTTTCTGAGTTCATACTTGGCCTTCTTGTAGTGATCTGAGTCGCCTGTTGTGAAAGCGGTACACCGTTCTTTCATTTTGTTCCGTATGTCAGCATTCATCCATGGTTTGGGGTTCGGGAATGAGCGAACAGACCTGGTCGGGATGCATTCTTCCACTAGCCTGTTAATGTATGCTGTGACATGATCTGCATACACATCCAGGTCAGTGGTCTTGGATACACTCAATTCGGTGTTTCTAGCCCCCCCTGCAAGTGTAGTACGGCATCGTCTGTCCAGCGACGCACGTTCTTTACAACTGTGGGCATGGACTTCAACTTGTGCTTGTAAGAGGGAAGTAGAAGCACCGAGGCGTGGTCTGATTTGTCGAAAGCTGGCCGTGCAACAGCGCAATATGCATGCTTGATGGTGGTGTAGCAGTGATCAAGAGTCTGGTTGTGTCTTGTCAGACATGTGTTGATAGTACTTTGGTAATACCTTTTTAAAATTGCAGTGGTTAAAGTCCCCCGCTACGATGGGGACTGCCTCGGGGTAGCAATTCTGAACTTTGCTCACTTCAATGTAAATTTTGTCCAATGCAATGTTTGTATCAGCCCGTGGTTTGATGTAAACCGTCACCATGAGAATAGCGGAGATTTCCCTCGGCAAGTTCCGAGGGAAGTTGGTGGTAGGTGGTTGGTTGACTTGATCGTCAGTAATTCCAGATTAGAGGAGCAGTGTTGAGAAAGCCCCTGAACGTCAATTCACCAGCTGTTGTTCACCAAACAGCAGACGCCCCCACCTTTGTTCTTCCCCGTGGACTCAGCTGTTCTGTCGGTCCGAAACAAAGAGAATCCCAGTGGTTGCAGTGTCTGGCATCACGGAGGACAGCCACGTTTCCGTAAAAATCATGGCGCAACACTCCCTGATGTTCTGCTGCAAGGCGATACGACAGTTAAGGGGTTATGATTAACCTTATAACCCTAAATGAGCTATACAAGTAGGACAACAGCAATTCAAATGTTGAGTAAAATCAGTTTCCGTCTTAAATGGAGTAAACAAAAGTGTGAAAACACTATGGTTTAGGGTCCAACAATGTGTGGCTTTAATACACATTAAGTATTTGGCTTTGGTCTTAACCACCTTCTAGGGCAGGGGTGTCAAACTCATTTAACCCCGGGCCACATCAGCATTATAGTTGACCTCAAAGGGCCGGTTGTAACTGTAAGACTTTAGAAATATATCTAATCCTAAACATATTGTTAAATAACTGTCACTGCATTTGATTATTATTTATGTACAGATATTTGACATACATTAACATAAATGTAAATATAACCTGACTTGGAACATGTAGACAACCTCTTGTCTAGTACCTATCGGCAGCAGGAGCTGAGGGGCACTCCTAGGCGCCAAACGACAATGTAAAAAGTTAGGTTTTAAGTTTAGATTTAAATATTTCAACAGAGTCTGCTTCCCTGATTACAGGTGGCAGACTGTTCCACAAATAGGCCGCATGGTTGGAGAATGCTCTATTCCCTGCTGATTTCTTTATGACTTTTGGGATTGATAGAAGGCCGGCTCCTGAAGACCGGAGGGGCCGAGAAGGACAATAGGGAACAATAAGGTCCTTCAGGTAGGAGGGTGCTAATCCGTGTAGTATTTTTTAAGTAAGTAGTAGCACCTTGAAATCTGACCTAGCATTAACTGGAAGCCAGTGGAGCGAAGATAGAATTGGAGTAATGTGGTCAAACTTTCTGGTCCTAGTCAAAAGTCTGGAAGCAGCGTTCTGCACAAGCTGGAGGCTTTTCGTAGCAGAGTTCGATAACCCAGAAATCAGTTCATTACAGTAATCTAGTCTAGACGAAATAAACGTGTGGATGAGTGTCTCTGCATCCGCGGCAAGATTTTTAAGAGCTTTGGGCCACAATAGAGCCCTCAAACAACAGTGTGACATCTTCAAATAGTGGTTGTCATTGCTTCGGGCCAATGATTATCATCTCTGTTTTTCCTGTGTTAAGCTGCAGGTCGTTTTGGGACATCCATCTTTTAATCGCAGTCAGGCAGGATTCAACTTTCTGGATCTGGGAGGAGTTGTTTGACTTGATGGGAATATCGATTTGGGTGTCGTCAGCATAACAGTGAAAACTTATTCCATAACTGCGAATAATATCACCAAGAGGGAGCATGTATATTGCAAAGAGCAGAGGACCAAGGACCGACCCTTGGGGAAGACCAAAGCTTAGGTTACAGTGATTTGATTGTGAATCATCGCAAAGAACAAATTGCTTTCTATTTGTGTAAGTGGTAAGATCTACACCAAGAGCCGAACCTTTAATGCCAACATAGTGTTCGAGACGATCAAGGAGGATGCTGTGGTTGATTGTGTCGAAGGCGGCACTAAGGTCGAGCAGAACCAGCAAGGAGCTTGCATTGCGGTCCATTGTAAGATCATTAACTACTCTAGTCACAGCAGTTTCAGTGGACTAGAAGGTTATAAACCCAGACTGGAAGGGTTCAAATAAATTGTTCACCATCAGATGATTGATGGTTTGGTCAGCTACAATTCTTTCCAGTACTTTTGAAAGGAAAGGAAGGTTAGAGATGGGCAGATAGTTGCTAAGTACTTCTGGGTCTAGGCCGGGCTTCTTCAGTAGAGGTTTTATCACAGCAGTCTTGAAGGTAGATGGAACTGTTCCAGTAGACAGGGATAGGTTCATGATGTAGAGCATAGTAGGCCCAACGACGGAAAAGTTCTTTAAGAACCTTGGTGGGAAGAGGGTCCAGCATACAGGTAGTGGGTTTAGAGGCCTGTGTTAGTTTAGCAAGTTCATCCAAGGAGATTGTGCTAAACATAGTGCCCCTCTTACATGATGTTCAGAATGATTGGTGGGGAAGGCATCAATGTATTTTCTAATAGACTCAATTTTGTGCTCAAAGAATTCCGAGAACTTGCTAGCAGAAAGTGAGGAGCCAACTGTTTGAGGTTGTTTTTGCGTCAGGCTTCTTACAGTGTCAAACTGAAACTTAGGGTTATTCTTGTTTAAGTTGAACACTTGAAAAATAGGCATTCCTGGAAGTAGTTAATGCAGCTTTATAGCTGAGTAGGCTGTCATGCCATGCAAGATGAAAGACTTCAAGTTTTGTTGAACACCATTTGCGTTCTAGTCTTCTGCAGCTTTGTTTGAGGGTGCGAGTCTCCTCATTGAACCAAGGCACTGGCAGTTTTGTGGTACGGTTTTTAACAATAAGAGGAGCAGCAGAGTCGATTGCTGCAGATAAGGCATTGTTAAAGTCTTCAGTAAGACTACCCACAGAGTAACTAAAGTCAATGAGAGGAGCGAGTGAGAAAGGTAACTTAGCTGCCATGGATGCAGTAGTTGCAGGGGTGATGCGACGGCAGCTATAGGTAGACTGGCACTCATCGCGGGGGCAAGATACCACCACCTTGAAAGTAAGCAGGAAGTGGTTGGATAAAGCTTAGGTGTAAGGTGAGATGGCCAGGTCTGAGATACACCAC
>CM051012.1:11412893-11431572 GCA_027704905.1 Muraenolepis orangiensis | reverse complement strand
GGCCAAGATGAGATCCAACGTGTTTCCACCATTGTGGGTAGGGTGCTCGACAAGCTGTTTAAAGCCAAGCACATCTATTATAGAAAGAAAAACCTTTGCGAGAGGATCAGACGGGTTATTAACATGAATGTTAAAATCACCAACAAGCAAAACACTGTCAGAATATGTTACAAGGTCAGCCGCAAACTCGATCCAAAAGGTGTGTATGGGCCCGGTGGGCGGTATACTATAGCTAAGAAGAATGAATCTACTGCCCTTTCTGCTGTAGTAGGTACTGAGGAGCAGAAAGCAAGAACTTCAAAGGATGAAAAAGCATAGTTATTTTCTGCTTCATGGGAGTTTCGAACTGAGATTAAGCCACTCCACCACAATTTTTGATTCTCGGGATAACTGTGAGCTAACATAGTTGGGTGGGGTAGCTTTGTTTAACGGTAAGTAAACATCTGGTTTTAACCATGTTTCACATAGGCCCAGGATGTCTATCTTATTTTCAACCACTAGATCATGGACCAAGAGCGCTTTAGTTGAAAGCGATCTGATATTAATTTATGAATTCTAAGCAGTATTAGGTTTTGAGGGAGTTGGATTGCACAATTGGATTGTTGGACTCAGCTCAGTGGAAGAGTTTACAGGAAAATGTTTGCAGATTTGCCTTCGCTTGCGGGTTTGACACCTCGTTTACACAGTGCGAGGCAGCTCCACAATACTGATAGGTGTAGGTGTTCTATAAACCTCCAGTATGCAGTTGCTGCTGCTGTGACCAGTATAAAAACCTGGAGGCACCTCAGTGTCAGCATTACGCGCTACATCACCCAGGCTAACTAACCTAGTTAACCCACTCAGAATACTAGACTCTGCAACGTGGGCTAGTATGTTGCTAACAGGTTCGCTAATTGCCTGCGTCCCAGCATGCTGTAAGTGCATGAGTCACGCCTGGTTAAGACATCTATCTATGTTTTCTGACATAATTGAGGCACCTAACCCAGTAGGGTGAAGGCCGTCTCTCATCAGCATGCCAGGGCGGTCCCACATTTTGTGTATTGGGACTTTAATAAGTCCCAAAGGGGGTAATATGTAGTGTATTTGTATACCCTTATTATAATCTAAAACACTGTATTTTGATCCTCTTTACATTGCAGGGACAATTTGGTTACAACATAACCTGCTGGTGACTACCGGTGACTACTTAGACATGTTCCCGATGTGTGATCTTCTGGTGTGCCTTTAGGGCCTTAGCAAGGATTTGAGGTTGCTTTAACAGGTTCCTATGGATGTTACATAAGCCATAGCCGTAGGGATTGCCGTGGGGAACGTTTGACCAATAAGAATGGAAGTGATGTTCAAGCCAAGGAAAATGTGAAAACGTATATACTGGGTGATAAGGAAAGGCATCGCCAGTCTAATCCAATTGGCACGGTAGACTCCATCTCGCTGCAGCTGCAGACTTTGATGCTTTGTTTCAATAAAGAATTGAACTCAGTGTCCGGACCTCTGTAATTTATTCTTATTCCACCCGAGTAGAAATTATACTACAGTTGCGTTATATTTGTTGACAAAGCATTTTACGTTCATTGGGTCGACGTGGGTCTCTTTGTATCAACGCTGAAAGGAATATCCCATTGGAATACCAGTGGCTCCTATTTTTTTAATCCAGAGGACAACCCACCTGCATGCAGGGTCCTGTTTTTGTAAGAGGCTTTGGCAAAAATAACACATGCTTTCATTTACTTTGAATTGATTTACATCACATTAGGTTGACATGAATCCCGATCATGCAAACACACTAGGAAGCACACCTTCTCACAAGTACAAATAACACATACAAATGCAGGGCTACTCTGCAGTGCTGAAAGGACAGTCAATAACATTCAGTTTGGTTATTGAATTTACTACTGCACCCTGAGTTGATATGGTAAACCTCATGATACAATGATATATATATAATTTTTCTTTTGCAACTGTAATGAAAATGTATGTACAATTTCTGCTTTGACAAATTTCTACATAGTATAACTTTTTCTTCTTGTTTTATTCATTCTTTGTTCATAAGTGGTTCATCCACAAATACCAAAACACTTTTTAGCAAAGTGTCTTCTCCAGACATCTTTTAGCAGGCACTTTAATCCAAAGCGATTTACAGTGAATTGTTTGGGGATACATGACATTTATGAGAAGGTGTTAGGAGTTAGGTAACTTGCTCAAGGATGCCTACAGGTAGTACACTGCTGAGGTGGGGGTTCAAAACCTTCTATCCTGCCCCTAACTTGTAGCTGAAGTATCCTTATTGTGTACTGCAAAGTTCTTGCAGGGTCATGGCGAGATGCCTCGCGTGATTAGGCTGTGGTTCATTTGCATTGCTCTTTGCATTTGGCTTAAACCCTCCTATATAACACTTTTTGGTGATTGTGCAACTCCCTAAGATGTGTGCCCTGGACAGGAAGGGTCAGTGTTTTAGGCTTTTAGAGGAGGAGGACCTGCCAGGATGCACTACTGCGCCCTGCTATTACATCTGAGTAAGCATTTCTATTTTAAAGGAATACAAAAATAATTATTGTATTGTTAGATGTAGACCTGATAACAATATACAAATTGATTGTTAATCAAATGTTCAGTTGATCTCCTTAAAATTGTCAATCATTATTCAACCGGTCAGTGTCAATCATTCCTTAGGTATATCTTCGTCATAGTCTTGAATGCATGTTAAGATCATCTATACGTGCATAAATGCATGCATACACATATATGCATATACATACATGTATACAGATACACACAGATACACTTGCATACATATCCTTCATATATTAGTCATCATTTTGTGTTTTCTTATTAGACAAAACGACACAAACTAATTTCAGCTGATTGTGCTACCTCCATGTTTATTTGATTTCTGCTCAGGTTTGCTTGTCATTCTCTCACGTGGTGAATACCTCAATGGTAAGGCTATTTCATTCACTCATAGATTTGTCACATGACTATCATGAATGAGATCCATGTGGTTGACACCATCTCTCCAATGCATCCAGGTTCCTGCAACGGGTACACCAACCTGACGGATCCATGGCGCAACCGGGCCTTCGGAACCGACTTCCCCGGCTTCCCCCAAACTGACAACCACTTAATCAACAAGTGGTGGCGATTCACAGGGGTCGGTGGAGATACACCGATTCGAGAATGCCGAAAGAAACACGGGTGGATTCGATTATCCATGGATGACAGAAGGAGAATATCCTGTGGTTGAATCCATAACACCAACACAGGGAAGTGCCAGGCAGTTACTATGGTGGTGGATGCGGACACTACAGAATGTCTATTGATTGGGTGCTCTGTCCAGATGGCTTTCTTGTATTCAGACCACTTGGCCAGCCACCGGGCGGTTCTGGCTTTGTTACCTGTGAGAATGGAGCATTTTACACATCACTATACATCCAAATTATCATTTGATTAATTTGTGAGTGTGTCTATATGTATGTCTGATGTTTGTGTGTGTGTGTGTGTGTGTGTGTGTGTGTGTGTGTGTGTGTGTGTGTGTGTGTGTGTGTGTGTGTGTCTTGATGTAGTATGTATGTATGTGTGTGTGTGTGTGTGTGTGTGTGTGTGTGTGTGTGTGTGTGTGTGTGTGTGTGTTCTCTCACCATTTAGATCACGCTCAGTGTGGTAACGGCTCCTGTGGGGCCCTTGCTGAATGTGACTCTGTTGGAGGCTGCGTTTGTGTCTCTGGGTACGAAATCCCCGCTGGACACCTTCCTGTTAATGATACCTATGACTGTACTGGTAAGTTTAGTTTAGTGGAACTTAGTTTTGCTTTCTTTAGCTTATCTTATCTCAGTTGAGTTATTATATCATAGTTATATACTATATACTAATACTACTACTGCTACTACTACTTGTACTTCTTCTACTGCTATTTTTTATTATACTAAGAATAATAACAATAATAACAATAGTAATAATGATTATCTAATGTTGTATAAAACATGCCTGTTCAATGTCCTCTGGCAGACATAGATGAGTGCACGGTGACTCCTACTATCTGTGGTCCAGATTCCATCTGCGACAATGATATTGGAATATACAACTGTTCCTGTCAGCCAGGATTCAACGACACAAATCCAGCAGGGAAACTAGGAGTCTCACACAACTGCATAGGTACCCCTCCAAAAACAACCTTTCCAAACGATTCACATTCACTCTTTCTTGAACACGCATGGCTGTTTTATGAGTAGATATCGAACTAGCTATAAACAATGCACTGACCTTGATTTGCAGTGGACACACACCACGCACATGCCATGCACACTCACACACACACACACACACACACACACACACACACACACACCACACACACACACACACACACACACACACACCACACACACACAAACTGTTTGGGTTTTCTGTTGAAAAACCTCAAATAAAACACAAACCTTCAAAACGTAGGTTGTAGAAAATTAACAGGCCAACATATATAGTATTTATTTGAAATATATTACACATTTCATATAAAAGGCCAACATGCCAACAACCTTAAACAAACAGATGTTTATTAATTGACCGATTGACCTATTAGGGACGAAACCAACAGGGAAAGCGTGTCCTCCACCTTTTCCCTTACCTGTCAAATGGCTTTCACAATATTCACATACCTCAAACGGCTGTCTTCGTCTCTCTTCGCAGACATTGACGAGTGTCTCGAAAGTCCCTGCGGTCAGGGAGATTGTCAGAACTCCGCGGGAAGTTTTGCATGTGTCTGCCATACGGGGTATCACGTTGTGCCTTCTGCAGCTCCACTATGCCAAGGTCTGTAGAAAGCACTTCATACCCACCACGTACAAACCCCACCGTGCCAATTTTTCAACATTTTAATATGTTTGTATTACCTGCCGTGGTTTTGGTTGAAGTGTGTTTTAGGATATGTTTTCTTCTTCCCACTATTTGATTTAGACATTGACGAGTGTTTTAATACCACTGTCTGCGGCCCTAATTCCAACTGCACCAATGTTCCTGGAAAACATATCTGCCAGTGTGAACCGGGATACATACCGATCCTCGCATACCTGCCCCCCGACGAGATCAACATCTGTATAGGTATCTAGTCACACCATCCTCTGAATGACCAGCACTTATGTCTATAGGGGAACGGGGTGAATCTGAGAGAGAGCTCCCCAACCCAAGTCAATATGCACTTAGATTTAGAATCTAGCAACACCTAAACATAAGCAAATGTGAATCAGACGGTGAAGCTGTGGTATAATAATACAACAAAAGTTGTGTTATTTTATACCACAGTTATCAACAAATAAAAATATAAAAGTGTAATTCAATCAAAGAATACTTTGGTTATTTTGTATCTATATGCCTCAAAACAATCATGTCTGTCGACACCTATGTGACACAAACCGTAGTTTACTACTCCAGTAGGCCTTAGTAACAGCCTAGCAACGAAGACGATTTCTAGTCTCTGTTTTTAGTTCAATACTTTTTCAGTGGACATGCATTTTAAAGCTTATTTATTTACTTCTTTCTTTACTTATATATTTAAACATGTATCATTACATTCATACTTATTCATTTATTCACACATTTATATATTTTACTTGCTGCTGCGAAATAAATAAATGTGTCAACTTCATCCATCAAAGTCAGGGGGCGGGATACAGCCGCTGACCCAGCAGGCACAACAAGTCAATCGAGCACTCTGTGATCGACCTATGGGTTTGCACTGTGACAATATTATATATATATATATTATATATATATATGAGTATATATATATATATATATATGAGTATATATATGTATATATGCTTATTTAAGAAATGCCAACTTTTGGACTTTCTGGCTATCCTAAAGTAGCAGTTAGTCCAAATTTCCGATAGATGGCAGCATAACCGCAAAACACAGCTGATTAAATGAAAAAAGGCAAAAGTAGTAGATATAAGTTCAACCACAAGCAGAGGCTTTTACCCGCCCCCTGACTTTTGATGGACAAGGTTGACACATTTATTGACACATTATTTATTATTTCCTTTTCACATTTATTTCTCATTTATTTAACATTTACTTCGCTAAAGTAACACCATGAATAAATACAATTATATATACAAAAATAACATGAATACATAAATAAATGTGATGATAAATGTTTAAATATATAAATGCATAACATATAAATACACAAATAAATGTTACCCAGTTAAGCATTTAATGACATAATCATTTATTTATTCATATATTTAAGGAGTTAACTAAACAATTATGTATTTATTAAGCTTTAAATTACGTCATTATATATGTATTAATTGATTTAAGCATATAGGGGGAGGATATACTGTATGTATTCACTTTAATTCAATCAAGTCTCCCTTCTTAATAATCAAATACAAATGTTACCGGCAGTTGATAAATTAATGATTCAATATGTTCGACATTAAGAAATCAATTTGGTTCAGCATCAACATTATAGAATCAAATTGTTTTAGCATGCGCTTAAAGCACATAAAGTGCTCTCAAGTAGACGTCAAGACATGCAAACATTTTGAGACCGACAATTGTGACTGACTCAAATAGTCACATAGAGACGGGTGCCAAACCCCAATTTGCAACAGTCAAATAACAATAACAACAATGTCCGCATGCAGACGCCAGACGGTCACATGCATCTCAAACTCTAGTCTAGGGTTTCCACACTCTCTGCCTTTCGCTGTGCATCCACCGTCAAAAGCAACACAAGATTCCCCCTAAATTGGAGAAGCCTCTCAGACACTATGCATACTAGCTTCAGTTTTACTTAATGTAAATACAAGACACGCAAGCAAAGCAAAGTCGCACAAAATTTACAAACACAAGGTACACATAAGGCAAAGCGGAACAAGCTGGCGCCTGGGAGCTAAATACACAAGCGGCGTATTGGATGGATGCTGTTTAGGCACTTGGGTACGAAATAGAGGGAAAAGGGACCACAAAAGGTCAATAGACAATAAGAATAGGCAACACCCACCCACACACACACACACAAACACAGAAACACACAAACACACACACAATGTACCAGGCTACATAGGAGTCAATGTAGCCAAAGTTTGTGATACATCATGTACAAGATCACTCAGTTTTGGATTAGGGTTAAAGGTTTAAATGGAATTAATTTTTATCATAAAAGGTGGTGAAAAGTTTAATTGATATGGGCTTGTACCAAGTCACCCAAAGTACTATTTTGTCTAATTAATTTGGTTACTAATCCTGTTGATTATGTCATTTAATACAATGGGTACCATGTACCCAACCCAGCCAATGATGGATACAGTTCCAAATATGAAAGAGTAAAGGATGAATGTGGTAAAAAAATGTATTCATGTCAAATATGTGATATCTCTCTGGACAGATGTGGATGAGTGTACCGATGACGACACCATCTGCGGCCCTGAAGCCACCTGTAACAACACAATCGGGGCCCACCTCTGCGCCTGTACCTCTGGTTATGGCGTTGACATCTCAGATGAGATCGCCAGCTCTGAAAATCCATGCAATGGTGTGTGTGTGTGTGTGTGTTGTTGTTTTTGTGTCCAACAATGTTGTGCGTTCAAGGTGTAGGGAACGCCTACATTTCAGTCAGTCTCCTCCTACTGAAAGTTGAAAAGATGCAAAAAAAAAATGGTTCAGTAGAAGTGAGTGTTAGGGTAATGAGGAGGTGGGGAAGTCACTGTAGTATCAGTGTAGTTTTCCCAATATGACCATAATGTTAGATCCAGATAACTAAGACACACAACTAAGACAAACTATCACACACATACACATACATACCCTGGACACCATCTATTCTCCCCCCTACCATCCGTTCGCCGGTTCCACAGCATCCATACTAGGACTACAAGGTTCAAGGAGCAGTTCAGTGAGCCTACTGAACTGCTAGGAGTGCTGCCACTACCATCACATTGTCATCCAAATGATGTTACACTATTATACTTTGCTGGACTTTCTGTATATCATTACAGTTACTGCAATATCCTGCACTGTACTGCACTGAATGGATGAGGCTGCTGCACTACTGGCACTTTAATGCTTTTATATGCTTTATGCACAATTCAACACATGTATATATCATCAGTAACTTTATTGTTCTTTTTTATTGTGTATAGTATTTTTATAGTTTTGTGTTTTAGAAATTCATTCTGTGGGAGGGACTGGTGAGTAAGCATTCCATTGTACATATGGCAAATACCAATCTTGAATCTTGAACATCTCTTAAGAAATGGGTTTAGTGTTTCCTACACCTTTTAACTGGCATGATTCAATGACGAGTCTTGGTCTAACCCTAATCCGCCCTTCTCCTCCATCACAGACATCGATGAATGCCGAGAGACGAAGGATCTTTGTGGAATCGGCACTGTGTGTACCAATGTTCCAGGGACCTTCGACTGCTCCTGTCCCGATGGATTCTATCCCTCCACTGGGATCCTTTGGATACTGGATGAGTCGTTCTGTCAAAGTGAGTAGAAGCAAATGTTGAACATACTGTAGTTAGGAATGCCCTTCTACGGGTATAAAAACAACCTAAAGACATCGGCAGTTATCTTACATTGTAAGATACATAACATAATACATAACTCACATTTTTATTAGAGGTGGAACAGTTCCTGTCAAAAAAACAGGGAACATAAGGGTGCCACATGCTCAAATGTGATGGCAACAAAACGGATAAATCAGCAAATTTTTATCGATATGCATATCATATACTGTACATTACTACATAACTCTGGACACGCCGAGGTAAGGATTGAAGCCGGAATGGGGCTGGATGATATTATATTAAGATACTTTATGGGCTTAGCCAATGTAAAGGATGTTTGTTAGTTTTGTTTTTTATTTCAATGATTAATAAATGAATGTCTTCACCGATAACCAAATAGGTCTTGGGGAAGTCCTTGATAAGATGGAACCCACAGAGGCAAGTACTATTTTGTGGTGTTTGTTTTATTTTATTGTAAACAAAAGTACAAACAAAAGCTAAAATAACTCTTGTAAGAAGCACCAAGACCGAAAATGATCAATTCCAGAAAATGTATGAAAATGTAATGGAAAATACAAAAATAATTGTAAAATGGATTTGTGTTGCTGTTTCAGGGACAATCAAAAGAACGAGCTTTTCTTGGATATGTTGCCCAACAGCTTAAGGATAACCCAAACGTCATTCTGCCAGAATCGGTCAGTGTGGATTCCCAGTTAGTTATTTAACTGGGAACCCCTCGGGGGTCCCGCGACCCCCCCCCCCCCTCGGGGTCCCGTGACCCCCACTTTGGGAACCCCTGCTGTAGACCACCACCCCCACCATCACCACCACCATTCGAAAATTCAGTTGTTCTAGTCAGACGGACGTCACGGAGGAGTCACTTTATGCCTTATATCATTTAGAAAGATCAGATTGTCGCAGCCAATTTCCAAGTGTACCATAGTTGTAAAGCAGTGTCCATGTAGTGAAGTAACAGACCACCACAGACCACCACACACAGGCTATCGGTGAAAGGGACGGTCTAACACGCTTCACGTGAAAAGGCTTAACGTAACTTTGGAACTTTAAGTTCCAAAATAGCGATCAATATTCACCAAATGTCTCTGGCATATGTCTTGTCATTAGCACTTTCACCTGTCAAAATGAAAGTGAAAAGGTGAAAGTGCTAATGACAAAACATATGCAAATTAGGTGATTATTGATCGCGGTTTTGTAACTCTTAGTTACGTAAAGTCTTTTCACGTTAAGCGATGCAAAGAAAGATCAAGTCCAAACTCTCAATTCAAATGCACAACAATGCTTAACAAACCCAAGTCAGCCATTAATTAATCAGTCAACAAGTGTGTGGAAACAAAATGCAACAACCAGCTCAACGAGACGCAACACTGAGACAAAACCAGCAAAGACAAATGAGTGTCACTCACCAATGATGTTCACTTAAAGACCAAATCCATTCTTCTGTCCTTCTGGATGAATTGTTCGACCACCATCAGGTCATAAAGATGATCGCTTTTCAGATCCAAAATAAGTTCCAATTCCCTGCTCTCTTGTCGGTCCCAAACAGCAACACATCAGTAGAGCCTCTTGTGGCTAGTAGAGCCCGTTAGCCACGGGTATCGTTCCCAGTTGCTACTCTGAAAATGGCGAACATAGCCTGCTTTAACTACTTGAGTCAGCTCCAGATTGTCAGGTGTTGGACGACCTTTTTTTATAATGTCCATCTTAACATTAAATGGTCGTCTTGAAAATGGTTCAGACAATAAATCCGCAACGACATCATCTTCACCTGTTGCCAGTTTGACGTAAAAAAAACAACGTAGAAAACGTAACACTACGCTAGATCCACTCTCGTGCCAGCCACCACCTTGCACCTTCTAGCTCCATATTGAGCTGCGTGGAAATCTAAAAGAATACGCCCATTGGCTACAAATCACGATATGATTGGTTGATCAAATTGTCAATCCAAACGTACGCTCTCATTCAGTCTAAGGGCCAATGTCAGCGGGAATACTTTGGTTGAAGGATATTCTTCCCAGAATAGCAACCCAGAAAAATATCTGATTGGTTGCATTGTTTTTCCAACACAAAACCACTCAAGTGCGTCGTGCATGGACCGAGAAAGACAAACAAATCAACGTAACACTGTAATATAACACAGATACGATTCTCATTTATTCATTTTATTAAAATTTTATTAAATGTTATTAAATTGTATTACATTTTATTAATACAATTAATTCGAGTTTTTGGTTTCATCTGAGAGTTCCAGGGTCTTCTCTGAATACCTTGAAGGCCCTGACGCTTCACCACTGGTTAATAGTCTCTCAAGACAGATTAGTGTTTTAAACAGTCCAGCCTACACGTCTGTTCTTTAGGTAGTGTGGTGGAAATTTACGTGAATAAGAAGGCAAATTATCAATCAATAAGAACTGTCACGCATGAACTCAATTAAGTTTGAAGATTTATCAAGCAAGCAGAAACACAATGAACATATCCAAATAGACAAGTAGACAAGTAGTCAAGTAGTCAAGTAGTCAAGTAGTCAAGTAGCAAAACAGACATATAGACAGACAGTCAGACAAAACAGACAGACAGACAGACAAAGCTTTGTCGGGAGCCCCGAATCCTATGAGGTGAGGATAGGGAAGTCCGCCGCAATGCTGGCAACACTCAGTATTTATCCCTCCTTAGGACTGCCCCTAAGATACTGTCTTTCACCCCAATGATGCAAGTCTTGACCACCTGGCTCCACCAGCCCCATCCCCAGCACGGGAACGGAGGAACTCTCGTGCAGGCAGAGGAAGCCAGAGGTGTTGGACCAGGAGCGGCCAAGCCTTTGATCCAGCTCAATAGTTGTATGCCAACCCCCCCTCAACAGCTGTAGACTGTAATAGCCACTGTCCCCCGCTGTGAGATAAACATTACAGTTGGTCAAGCAGGATGAGGATAAGGATAAGGATAAGAACCCCTCAGGACAATGGGACAAAAGGGTGATAGGGAGAATTACATAGGGGGGTCACAAGGTCAAAGAAACAGAGAGTGATAGAAGGGACAACATATGATTTTTCCATTACAGTAGCCAAACTTTAGTGAGTGGATTTCTGTATCCCATAAGTTTCTTAAGTGGTGCAAACCACTAGCGAGCAGTGTATGCTCACACACAGGCGGGTCTGAAGGAACAGGCAAATTGCAATTCCAAAAAACTAATAATAATATACCACACCACTCATCTGTCTTGAGAGTCAAGTTAGTTCACAAACAAATCTCCAGATTTGGATGCCAAGCTAAATAAAAAAATACCAAATGTTATTTAAATTGACAGGTTGTTTTTTTGTTTTTTTTGCAGACAGTGACAGCCAGCTTTTCCCTAACAATGGTACATGAAACATTTATGTCGTGCAAATGTTAAATCAAGGAATTCCCTCAAATAAGTTGTCACCCAACACTTACATTTTGCCCTAGAATATGTCAGGCATTCACTCCAAGTCGTCCAAGACGGTGATCAATGATGGTGATGCGGATACAGGCAATGTGATGCTGGACATCTCAGAGGGTCTGGCTTCTTCCCTGGTAGACCCCAGCAAGACCGGAACCAACAAGACTATAAATACTCCAGCAGTAGGTAGGAAACTTACTTCTACTACTTAGTACCCGAATAAAAAATAAGAAATCCTAATTTACAATGAAAACATGCGGAAAACTTTTCCAACACATGACAACGACCATCTCTTAATAGTGATGTTTCTTGTTTACCAACAATGACGTAATTTCCACAAATGCGCAGTTTTACAGTTGGCAAAAGGTCCTTGTTATTGCCATCTTTTATATTGAAAGTATGGTGTGCTTAACACGATTTTCTAGTCTCTAAATACGTAAAAAAAAACAGAGGCCCTAATGTAGTCATTGTTGTTCAAAAATAATTAAATTACATTACAACACATGTAATGTTCAGACACAGGCTTGAGGGAGCACATTCAATTAGACGATTTATTTACTTTTGTCTGTTATTTTCCTTCTAGAATTGAATATACAGACCTTCAGTCCCGGCAGCAGTAACGGCAGTAATGTCCTTTCGGTCAGAGGAATCAACATGGCAGTCAACCTTGAGGCTCTGGCTAAGGACAACAATGGTGAGGAATAATGGCCAACACCGTGATGGGGGTGTTTTTGGTGGGGAAACCATGAATTACTGCTACATTCCTTAACCAATATGGCCACTAGGTAAACAAGATCCATAGTTTGGTGGTTGAATGGTTGGCTCATGATTGTCTATTCTATTTTTGTATGTATGGGCAATGTAGTCCGTTTTGTTTCCTGTACGTACAGTCTTAACATTACATTTTTGTTAAAAAACGACATATTTCTTGATGTGAATGGTCTTCAAGTTAGACAAAGTCAGGATATGGCCAACACGAGCTCTCTGAAACGGGACCTCTCAAAATACATAATATAGTGATGAGCTGGTGGAAAACTATCGTCTTTGTATAAAGAGAATGACATTTTCACATTTTTCCCATTGACTAAGAATGATGGTGTTTGTCTCCTAAGCTGATAGCCACAGTATATTTTAGAACATAATTGTACATGTGAATGCATGTGTGGATCTCCAATTGTACTGCAGCTGATTTGTAAAATCTGTAGATGCACACATGGCACACCTGTAAATGGCGATATGCTCATTTTAGTGTTGTTTTTCTTAACTTTATAAGAATGGAGTTTGAATAAAATCGCATGGCTCATTTTCTTTCAAGTGAGGACAAGTTCTATGTTGGATGTTTCATAAAGTAATTTCGAAAATATTAAGAATACTACAATGTAGTGACATATCTGCTCCAGTGTTCATTGTCCTTGACCTTCAGTCCATAGCTTTTTCCTTCATCAGTTTACAACACTTGTGTGTAAAGTTAGAATGATTTATTAGTGCATGGTGAAATATTGGTGTGGATATCATTTTACAAGGCCCAAGTACACAATATTTGTGGATCGAGGTACACACAATATGAATATGTTTTATGTGGGTTACAAATATTAAAGGCCAATAAAAACATTTGTATTTTTGAACATGAAAAACCTGTTCACTCTGTAATAGACTTTTGACCCAGAGGTGTCCTCGATGGACAACTTCACTCGTCCTATGAAAATGGTCCATTTTCTTGGCATATCATCAAAAAGGTTGACAAACCTATTTCTTTTAAACTTTATTTCCAGGATCTGCAGCAGCTGCGGTCCTCATCCTTAGTGGCATGGAGGGCCTCCTCAGTGACCGCTTCTTCAAGACAGAGAACCAGACTGTGATGAACTCTGACATCATCACCGCCTTCCTACCCAAAACCAACCACTCCAACTTCTCCCAACCTGTCAACTTCACCATTCAGCACAAGAAGGTGAACCGTCAAGCCATGGAGAGTGCCATGGTCACTGACTCATCCACCCATCCATCCACCTATCTTACCTATCTTACCCATCCATCATACCTCCATCATTGTCACCCATCTACGTGAGGACCAAAAACGTGACAGAGTGCGACCAGTGCTTCAATGATGTGAGGGCCAACCCTGTGAGAACCATTCCCGCATTCAAGATTCAAGATTCAAGAAACTTTATTTATCCCGAGGGAAATTAATGTGACAGTTGACACAGGGGGAATAAATGCACACACAAATATACTAATACTTAAGCTAAAAACTAAATAACAACAACAAATTAAACAAAACTAGTATAAACAAAATATAACTAAAATAACTCTAAATGAAATCTAAATGTATTGATAGATGAATAGATCAATTGCACAATTTACAGTATTATTACAGTAATACGTAGGTATATACAATACACAACAATACGTATTGTGCAAATTGGCAGTAATAATATATTAATAAATAACTCAGATGAATACTGAAAAAGTGAAAAGTGAAATTGAATTTACAGTGCAAAATTACAGTGAAAGGATTTACAGTGCGTTGACCAAAAAATAATAATAATAACAGTGCGTTGGCCTCAGGTCACTGAGTCTCCACTGTCCCTCTCACGACCCGAGGTAGATGAATTGAAGAGACGAATTATAGAGACTAATGGCCACAGGAAGAAAGGACTTCCTGTGGCGTTCTGTGGTGCACCTGGGTGGAATGAGTCTGTTGCTGAAGGTGCTTCTATATGAGGTCAGCACCTGATGGAGAGGGTGAGAGTTGTTGTCAAGGATACTACGCAGCTTGCGCAGCATCCTTCTCTCAGACACCACCAACAAGGAGTCCAGCTGGACCCCCAGGACAGCGCCAGCCTTCCTGACAATCCTGCTGATCTTGTTGGCGTCTGCTGACCTCAACCTGCTTCCCCAGCACACGACACCGGAGAAGACGGCACTGGCTACCACCGACTGGTAGAACATGTTCAGCATCTTGTTGCAAACGTTGAAGGACCGGAGCCTCCGCAGGAAGTAGAGACGGCTCTGGCCCTTCTTGTACACAGCGTCAGAGTTCTTGGCCCAGACCAGTTTGTTGTCCAAGTGAACTCCCAGGTATTTATATTCCTGAACAACTTCAGCGGACACACCCTTGATGGAAATGGGTGTGGGGGTAGATTTCCTCCTGCGGAAGTCCACCACCATCTCCTTCGTCTTGTCTGTGTTGAGCTGCATGTGGTTCAGCTCACACCACTCAACGAAGGAGTCCACGACGCCCCTGTACTCCATCGTTTCCCTCGCTGACACAACCAACAACTGCAGAGTCGTCGAGACTTCTGCAGATGGCAGGACACAGAGTTGTACTCGAAGTCTGAGGTGTGAACAGGAATGGGGAAAGAACCGTTCCCTGTGGAGCACCAGTGCTGCTGACCACAGTGTCAGACACACAGTCCTGCAGTCTGACAAACTGTGGACGACCTCAAAGTCAGACCAGGACCAGGAAGAGTCCACCTTCATCGCCGTCAGCTTACTCCCCAGCAGGGCAGGCCGGATGGTGTTGAACGCACTGGAGAAGTCGAAAAACATGATTCTCACAGTGCCCGGTCTCAAGGGGTAGGCACGATGAAGAAGGAAGATGATGGCGTCCTCCACTCCCAGTTTCGGCTGGTAGGCAAACTGAAGAGGGTCCAGCGATGATCTGACCAGGGGCCGAAGAAGCGACAGGACCAGCCTCTCAAAGGACTTCGCCACGTGGGACGTCAGCGCCACTGGTCTGTAGTCAAAGTACATCTGACCATGACAGCCCATGGTGCGGTGTGCTAACATATTATTTAAAAAAAAATGTTATCTTCCAAACGCAAGACTTTGTTTAACTTCGACTTTGCAGGTCTTGGGTTTAGATAACAGAGACAGAAGGACTGTAGTGTTTTATGTTTTAGGGGTTACATAAGCTCTACATTGTTTATCAAGAGACAAGGTAGGATATAATAATAATGGCAACAATGAAAACCTTTTAACTACAAAATGATAGGAACAACGGAATAATTGCGTATCAGGCTATTGAGAGCATATTCCTCATGTATTGCGATGCGTCTCAGACACAAGAACACACTTATTCTATTTAGTGTTAGGGTTGTATATTGCACAATTTGGGAGATATTCATTTGAGAGACATTTCATATATTTAGCAGTGACTTTGTTGAGCTCCTCAGACACACATAACACGGGTATATGTTTGTACAAACCAGTTTATTGGAGAGTAGGCAAGATGTTACAGCCAGAGCAGATGTCAAATGCAGAGGTGTCTTCGTGTGTGTCTTCATGTGTGTGGTGATGGCTGGCTTATCCTGTGTGGCCTTGATACCCCCATGTACCACAGGTGTGCAGCCTCACCCAACCCCAGTCTTAATGAGTCTGACTCGGGCCAGGTGAGGCTGCTTAAACCAGCCACCAACCGCACACAGTCAACAGCATGCTTAATATATTGTAAATAATATAAACAGACGGCACAGTTCTATTTCATGACTGATTTCCTTCGCTGCCAGCGAAGCGTTTCTGTCTGACAAATTCAGGTTTGGTCATTATGGGCATTTCATTTTGCGTGGATGGGAGCTTGCATCCTTTTTTATTTTGCATGGATTGCATGGTTCCCTTTGCACGGTCGTGGTGGATCCCTATCGATGAAGCGATGGTCTGATATCTTCTTTACTCTGATATTGTCTTTGTTTTTTTTGCATCTTCAGAAATCGGACGCTGGCCTGGTGACCTGTGTGTACTGGGAGGCAAATCAGACCGCCGCAAATGTTAATGGTGCCGATGGCGCCGCCCCTACCCCCGACACTGCTGCTGCTGCTGCTGCTGAGGAGGAGGAGGAGGCAAGCTGGTCGGTAAAGGGCTGTTGGGTGGCGTACTCCGATGAGAACTACACCATTTGTAGCTGTTCCCACCTCTCCACCTTTGCCCTCATCCTGCAGATCGGAGACGTACGTACAGAGTACCCCACACTGAGGCGGGGCGACTGCTCTGGTGTGGGCCAGTGTATGTGTTCATGTTCATGCGTAACCTGTGTTCCGTAAGAACACTATGAGTGTTATCAGGTAATGTATGGACCAAATCACCAAACACAAAACAGCTTTGTGTTGAGATATGGTAGCTGTTGCACAACAAGAATGAAGTCACATGATGGAAGCATGACTGTACTTTTCACGCTGCCTGGCTGCTAGTCCTACGTCTGGTGCAGTCGCTCAAAACAAGCGGGACAACCAATGAACAAACGGGAATCATTGTCTCAAGGACAACATAAGACAGCCAGCCAGCTACTTTCTCGATGAACCAAGATCATGAACCACTCCCTCAAACTGGGATGTGAATTCACTCAGTGAACGAGAACACTCAGCGAATGAGAATTCACTAAGTGGACTCAAGTCCAGATAGAGAACAAAAATAGATACCAGTTTTTTGGCTCGTAGGTGAAGCAAATCTACCAGACACTTACATATTTTACCGGCATTTGGCTGGTGGCGGGTGCTCACTTTGTGCCCTGGATGTCATATATACGGAAAGGCCAACTTTGGTAAAAGGAGGAAATGCTTGACAAAGAAAACTGTAAAATTCTCACTGTGGACCTCAAATCACTCCAGACCAAGAACATTGTTTGTGTCTTTAGCACCGTATTTTTTCTTCTTTGTTTCTCATCAGCCTCCTCCACCGAACCCCTTCCTGGAGTGGCTGAACAGAGTGGGTGTGATCATCGGCCTGTTCTTCTTTGCGCTGGCCATCTTGACCTTCCTCCTGTGCAGCTTTAACGCCAAGATCAACAACACAGCGCGCCTTCACCTCTGCATCACCCTCGCCTTATCCCATCTGCTGCTGCTCTGGAACGACCGATACACGGAAAATAAGGTGTTTGTTCACAGCAGGGGAACAGGTCCTCCATATATGCACTCCTCACAATAACATATATGCATTCTTAGCAGCATGTGAGGGGGAGTATTCGATTTCGAGGTATTGCATTATTGATGACTTACGGACTGACCATTAAGGGACCTGACTAAATGTTAAATCGAAACAAAAGTAAGCCAGTGTTTTATGGCTTGGTCTGGCTCTTTTTCTGTTGACAGTGAAATCAATATTTGATCTTGACTATTTCCAATCCTAATCCGGTCGGCATGTCTCTCTGCAGGTGGCTTGTAAAGTCATGGCTGGCCTGCTCCACTTTCTGATCGTGGCCAGTTTCTGGTGGATGTTCCTGGAGGCCATGCAGCTCTTCACGCTGGTCCGGAGGCTTTCCAAGGTCCAGGTTATCCAGAAGGACGGCCTCCCCACACCAGTGCTATACCTGATTGGCTACGGCGCACCCTTTGTGACTGTGGGCGTGTCAGCTCTGGTGTTCTCTGATGGATATGGCGCCACAGATGCAGAGGTGTGAGTAGCACTGCCAGTGACTTACAAAAATATGGCCATGTGTAAATATATATGTACACATATTATATACACATACTTTGTTTTGATAACTATGTAGGTGCTGGCTAACCACGGAGCGCAGCTTTAACTGGGCTCTCACTGGGCCTGTGATTGCTCTCCTTGGTGTGAGTATATTACTTTATTGAATATGTGGATCCAGACACTCATGTGTGTGTTTAGTTCCTCTGTGAGATGGGACATATATAGACACCGACATATACTCACATCATATACTCTTAGTATTCATCCCTGTACTGGAACCCAGTACCCAGGACCCAGCAGTTATCTATTACTTAATCGCTGGA
>CM051012.1:11376361-11411893 GCA_027704905.1 Muraenolepis orangiensis | reverse complement strand
CGTACTCTCTCAACCTTGTGAGTACATTTAACAATCTTTCTTCATGTTCTTCCAGTGTTGACGAAAAGACAATGAGGTCATCAATGAAAACAAGGGCTTGTTTGAGGTTCAGATCTCCCATGCAACGCTCCATGAGCCTCTGAAACGTGCTTGGGGCATTTGTAATTCCTTGTGGCATTCTGTTAAATTCAAAGAATCCAAGTGGGCAAACAAATGCAGTTTTGTGTTTGTCTGACTCTTCCACTTCAATCTGGTAAAAGCCAGACTTTAAATCCAATACTGAAAACCACTTGGACCCGTTCAATGCTGAAAAGGACTCTTCCACGTTGGGCAAAGCATATGCATCTTTCACTGTTTGGAGGTTGAGTTTTCTATAGTCGATACAGAGTCTGACATCACCGTTCTTCTTTCTGACAACCACAATCGGCGAAGAAAAGGGGGATTCTGATTCACGAATGATTTCAGCGCTGAGAAGTTCCTGTAGATGCTTACGTACAGCTTCGACGTCTTGTGGATGTATGGGTCTTGCTCTATGTTTGAATGTTGTTTCGTTACTGAGCTTTATGTGGTGTTTTAATTTGTCAGTGCGCCCAAAGTCGAGATCATGCTGTGCAAATACATCTGACATGGAGCTCAGTTTTTCAGTTATGCGTTCTTTCCATTCATTGGGAACTGAAGACTCTCCAAAGTCAAATTTGTTCTTTGGTTTTTGGTCAGGTTTTGTTTGAGTGTCTGAATTCTTGTGTGTGACAGGCTGGACACTTCGAATGGTATTGACTTCAGCTATCACGCTCTTTGGGGAGATAGTGATATCGTGGTCTGATTCATTTTTGAGGATCACTAGTACACAATGAGGTAGTTTGGGCGGGAGACTTGCTAAGCCATTTGTAACTATCAGGCCACCTGGCAAGGAGGATGTTTTTGACGATTCGATCACCACCCACTTTCCTACATTTGGTATCTTACAGCTGACTGATCCTTCCAACACCTTGGTCTGACCAGGGCCAAGAGTCTCAGGATATTTTCCAGACAGTCTCACAACTCCAATACTGGAGTCCACTTCCTGTTTTTGTCTCAGTTCGAGGGTTTGGAGAAGCGCTCTGTACCCATAGGGCAATGACTGGGAGTTCTGAAGTACAGCACTTGTGTACAACTCATAAAGAGTATCAAGGGTGTTAGTACCTATCAAGACTGTTGACAGGGTTGACTGCATGTCAGGGACGATCAGGGCTAAAGTGGGCACTTCAAAGTCAAGGCCAAGGGAACTCCTGGGGAATGTGATATTAACTTCAACATATCCCAAATAGGGGACATCTTGGCCATTAGCGGCTTCCACTTCGAGCAGGTTGTTCAAAGACTCAATAGGTAAGTGTGACAGATTCAGTTCGTAGAATGACTTGGGGATTGTCGTTACTTGTGAACCTGTGTCTAATAAACAGTTACAATCTTTCTCAGCAATAGTCACTTTTGCCGTAGTTTTAGCTCCAATGAGCCTTTTTGGTATGGTAACTACTCTTGAATTAGAACATGCTAACCATGGACGTTGCTTCCCCTTGGGACACTTAATCAGTTTCTCAGCCTCCATTTGTCCCTCAACAGTGGCTGATGCTAGTTTAAATGATCTGATGGTAAATGACCATTTTTCATCTCCCATTCCATCTGTTTCTCTCTCAACAGTTTCCTTTTGAAGGCTACAAGAGAGGGGTTGGGTTCACCTTCACACTGAGGTTTGATGTGCCCGTCTTCACCACATCGGAAACAATACCAGGGTCTTGGCTGTTTACTATGGTTGTTGTTATTGTTATGAGGGTTGCTGGGCAGTATTTGCTTCTGCTTAGTCCCGTTGGTAGTAGTTCTGGGGTGTGCTTTATTTGAGCTGGTTTTGTCGTCTTTGAGTGAGAGTCGTGACAGCTGAAACTGCAATTTAGCTATTTGTTTTTTCAGGTCGTCTATTTCAGATCGCGACTCATTGCGTCTTTGCAGTAATGCGTTGCATTCTCCTGTGCACTCAGAAGAGGCAGCTTGAAATTGTGAGGTCACTTTCTGTTTTGAAACACCAAAGTACTGTTTCATCCGGCATTCTTTAGAGTTGCGTTTGTCCTCTCCAGTGCGAAGCAGCAAGAGGAGCTCTGCAAAAGTAGGTGGGGTTTGCTTCTTTTGTTCCAACTTTAGTTCTGAAAGTAGAGCATTATCCCAGCAGCCTCTGCAAAATTGTTTCAGAAGCTGGCTGTCCAGATCAATTGCTTTTACTCCACCTCTCCTGAGGGTGGTGTTCAGCATTACTTGTAGTCGTAGAAGGTAGGCTGAAGATTTCTCGCCATTGTTCTGCAGTGTGCTTAGAAACATAGCATAGAGGTCGTCTCCATCTTCGACTGTGCCAAAGGCTGAGTCTAGAATGTTCAAATACATTGATGGGGATGAGTTAGGGGTTAGATTTTTCACTATGTCAACTGCAGGTGACAAGAGGCTTTCTAGTATTCTTCGTGATTTGTGAAGATCTGACTGTTGAGAATCATTCAATAGGAATTCTGCATTAGAGCGCCATGTCTCATAGTCAACTTCGTTGTTTGGACGGGGGCAGCGTCCAGAGAAGGGTCTGAGTCTCAATGAAGCATGCATTTGTGCTGTAGAGTCTTCATGCTTCACAATATGTTCAACAACAATCTTCTGCTGATCAGATGGATAGAGATCAGTGAAAGTTAGAGTAGGCCGTGTCCTTTCTTTGGTGGGTTGTTGATATGATGCTGACCTGGGCTCAGGGATATGAACACTTTGTGGGGGAAGCCCACTGGGCTGTCGACTCACCTGTGTAACACTGTCAAGATCTTCATCAAAGTTTGTTTCAGAGTCTTCTTGTTGACTCTCACGATCCTCTTGTTTAACAGTTTCACTGATGTGATGGAGCTCCCTTCTCAACACATCTGTAAGGTCTTTGCCACTGTGCTTCGCAATTTTCTTCAATTCCTCAATGTACATTTGTGTAGTGGATTGGCCAACTGTAGAAATGTACACTCCTGCCAAGGCTTTGATATCAAAACTAATATCCGTCTTAGTCTTGCTTACAAGTTTATATGGCAACATGTCTAACAGTGACTGTACAGCTGTGCCATATGCAAACTCCACAATCATCTGCCTGTCGGATCCATACTGGGGCAGGTCTACTGGGATTATTCTCTGAATTGAGCCATATTGCTTTAAGAAATCATAAAGTTCCTCGTCTGTCTCTGAATCTGTTAGGCTACTAACTAAGAGCGAGTTAGGTATTTTTACGCCAGATGCCTGAATTTCATCCATATTGATCTATCTGGTCTCTGGTTGCTAGTTTTAAATCTGTTTTGCTAACCGCTCCTGGCTAGCTCGCCAAGTTGTAGCACTCTGTACCTGGGCAAACGTTTTAGGCTACTGTCCAGTTCTAGGTTCTGGTGGAGCGGATATATGGTAAAATAATTGGACCAGAGACCAGGCGGTTTAGATGCAATCCAGCAATTTTAGTGAATAAAGTAATAAATAATTCCTGTATCTAAATCAAATGCAAAAACATTGTACAACAAATCATAACATCTGACAGGAATGATAACCCAAGGTACAAAAAATAAAGTTCCAGTTCAGTCCCACTGTATCACAAATGTTCAGTTCTGGTAAAAAACTTCAACACTCCTACCACTCTGGCAGTGAGGTCGCCTATTGTCCTTTGAGAAGAAAAAACCCAAGTCCTCTCCAACGCTCGAAGGTTTTATACAATTCCAAGGGTCTGGCTCGCCATCTCGCTTCTGAGCGCGTGGGTGTCCTCCCCAACGCGCAGCACAACACTCTCCGTCTAGGATCTAAGTATTTACAATGCAAAAAACATTGTTGACAAAAACACCGTTGGTTTATATCCTGGTTTATATCCTGATCATATCCGTCCGCTTGAGTTGCTGACCGTTTTTAACTATTCTTTACTTTTTAAAAGAAACTATCAGAAAATGACTTGCTCGTACTTCTCTTCCGGGTTTCTCTTTTTCGCGATCTCTTAAAGCGGCAGTGCCATAGCAACTTTTATTAGTTTTATTCTTAAAGGGATGTCATTAACTAATATTAACCTCTATCTTTTAATAACTTTAATGTGTTTTAAACAATATTTAAAACATATGTATACACTTTTACTAATGTATTTACTATGTTTTAATGTGGGTTACACCAGCAATGTACAAGTAAAACAAAACGGTCTGGCAATCTTCATCAAACTCCTAAAGACAACATAGGTGCGTCCTGCTACTGCTTAGAGTTGTGCAACAATAAAGTGTATTTGTATCTTTTTGTTGTACACTTCCAGTCTGAAGTGATAGATACACTTAAAAACAACTGTCAGAAGTGGGATTTGAACCCACGCCTCCAGGGGAGACTGCGACCTGAACGCAGCGCCTTAGACCGCTCGGCCATCCTGACTAACAATTTAAAGAGAAGATTCAAGATTCAAGATTCAAGATTCAAGATTCAAGATTCAAGTTTCATGAATTGTATTTGCCATTTGCAACAAGTACAATGGAACGCTTACTCCCGATTCAATATAGTGCAGACCAGTGCAGAAAGTGTTATGAGTCCAGAAACTCAAGCAATTGTCCAGCAATGTACAAGTAAAACAAAACGGTCTGGCAATCTTCATCAAACTCCTAAAGACAACATAGATGCGTTCTTCTACTGCATAGAGTTGTGCAATAATACAGTGTATTTGTATCTTTTTGTTGTACACTTCCGGTCTGAAGTGATAGGTACACTTAAAAAACCAACTGTCAGTAGTGGGATTTGAACCCACGCCTCCAGGGGAGACTGCGACCTGAACGCAGCGCCTTAGACCGCTCGGCCATCCAGACTAACTATTTAAAGAGAAGATTCAAGATTCAAGTTTCCACAGTCAAGATTAAAGATTCAAGATTCATGAATTGTATTTGCCATTTGCAACAAGTACAATGGAACGCTTACTCCCGATTCAATATAGTGCAGACCAGTGCAGAAAGTGTTATGAGTCCAGAAACTCAAGCAATTGTCCAGCAATGTACAAGTACAACAAAACGGTCTGGAAATCTTCATCAAACTCCTAAAGACAACATAGGTGCGTTCTTTTACTGCATAGAGTTGTGCAATAATACAGTGTATTTGTATCTTTTTGTTGTACACTTCCGGTCTGAAGTGATAGGTACACTTAAAAACAACTGTCAGAAGTGGGATTTGAACCCACGCCTCCAGGGGAGACTGCGACCTGAACGCAGCGCCTTAGACCGCTCGGCCATCCAGACTAACTATTTAAAGTGAAGATTCAAGATTCAAGATTCAAGTTTCCACAGTCAAGATTAAAGATTCAAGATTCATGAATTGTATTTGCCATTTGCAACAAGTACAATGGAACGCTTACTCCCGATTCAATATAGTGCAGACCAGTGCAGAAAGTGTTATGAGTCCAGAAACTCAAGCAATTGTCCAGCAATGTACAAGTACAACAAAACGGTCTGGAAATCTTCATCAAACTCCTAAAGACAACATAGGTGCGTTCTTTTACTGCATAGAGTTGTGCAATAATACAGTGTATTTGTATCTTTTTGTTGTACACTTCCGGTCTGAAGTGATAGGTACACTTAAAAACAACTGTCAGAAGTGGGATTTGAACCCACGCCTCCAGGGGAGACTGCGACCTGAACGCAGCGCCTTAGACCGCTCGGCCATCCTGACTATCGATGTGAAGAGAAGATTCAAGATTCAAGATTCAAGATTCATGATTCAAGATTCAAGATTCAAGATTCAAGATTCAAGATTCAAGATTCATGAATTGTATTTGCCATTTGCAACAAGTACAATGGAACGCTTACTCCCGATTCAATATAGTGCAGACCAGTGCAGAAAGTGTTATGAGTCCAGAAACTCAAGCAATTGTCCAGCAATGTACAAGTAAAACAAAACGGTCTGGCAATCTTCATCAAACTCCTAAAGACAACATAGGTGCGTTCTGCTACTGCTTAGAGTTGTGCAACAATAAAGTGTATTTGTATCTTTTTGTTGTACACTTCCGGTCTGAAGTGATAGATACACTTAAAAACAACTGTCAGAAGTGGGATTTGAACCCACGCCTCCAGGGGAGACTGCGACCTGAACGCAGCGCCTTAGACCGCTCGGCCATCCTGACTATCAGTTCAAAGAGAAGATTCAAGATTCAAGATCCAAGATTCAAGATTCAAGATTCAAGATTCAAGATTCAAGATTCATGAATTGTATTTGCCATTTGCAACAAGTACAATGGAACGCTTACTCCCGATTCAATATAGTGCAGACCAGTGCAGAAAGTGTTATGAGTCCAGAAACTCAAGCAATTGTCCAGCAATGTACAAGTAAAACAAAACGGTCTGGCAATCTTCATCAAACTCCTAAAGACAACATAGGTGCGTCCTGCTACTGCTTAGAGTTGTGCAACAATAAAGTGTATTTGTATCTTTTTGTTGTACACTTCCGGTCTGAAGTGATAGGTACACTTAAAAAACCAACTGTCAGAAGTGGGATTTGAACCCACGCCTCCAGGGGAGACTGCGACCTGAACGCAGCGCCTTAGACCGCTCGGCCATCCTGACTATCAATTTAAAGAGAAGATTCAAGATTCAAGATTCAGATTCAAGATTCAAGATTCAAGATTCAAGATTCAAGATTCAAGATTCATGAATTGTATTTGCCATTTGCAACAAGTACAATGGAACGCTTACTCCCGATTCAATATAGTGCAGACCAGTGCAGAAAGTGTTATGAGTCCAGAAACTCAAGCAATTGTCCAGCAATGTACAAGTAAAACAAAACGGTCTGGCAATCTTCATCAAACTCCTAAAGACAACATAGGTGCGTCCTGCTACTGCTTAGAGTTGTGCAACAATAAAGTGTATTTGTATCTTTTTGTTGTACACTTCCGGTCTGAAGTGATAGATACACTTAAAAACAACTGTCAGAAGTGGGATTTGAACCCACGCCTCCAGGGGAGACTGCGACCTGAACGCAGCGCCTTAGACCGCTCGGCCATCCTGACTAACAATATAAGGAGAAGATTCAAGATTCAAGATTCAAGATTCAAGATTCAAGTTTCATGAATTGTATTTGCCATTTGCAACAAGTACAATGGAACGCTTACTCCCGATTCAATATAGTGCAGACCAGTGCATAAAGTGTTATGAGTCCAGAAACTCAAGCAATTGTCCAGCAATGTACAAGTACAACAAAACGGTCTGGCAATCTTCATCAAACTCCTAAAGACAACATAGGTGCGTTCTTCTACTGCATAGAGTTGTGCAATAATACAGTGTATTTGTATCTTTTTGTTGTACACTTCCAGTCTGAAGTGATAGATACACTTAAAAACAACTGTCAGAAGTGGGATTTGAACCGACGCCTCCAGGGGAGACTGCGACCTGAACGCAGCGCCTTAGACCGCTCGGCCATCCTGACTAACAATTTAAAGAGAGGATTCAAGATTCAAGATTCAAGATTCAAGATTCAAGATTCAAGATTCAAGATTCAAGATTCATGAATTGTATTTGCCATTTGCAACAAGTACAATGGAACGCTTACTCCCGATTCAATATAGTGCAGACCAGTGCAGAAAGTGTTATGAGTCCAGAAACTCAAGCAATTGTCCAGCAATGTACAAGTAAAACAAAACGGTCTGGCAATCTTCATCAAACTCCTAAAGACAACATAGGTGCGTTCTGCTACTGCTTAGAGTTGTGCAACAATAAAGTGTATTTGTATCTTTTTGTTGTACACTTCCGGTCTGAAGTGATAGATACACTTAAAAACAACTGTCAGAAGTGGGATTTGAACCCACGCCTCCAGGGGAGACTGCGACCTGAACGCAGCGCCTTAGACCGCTCGGCCATCCTGACTAACAATTTAAAGAGAAGATTCAAGATTCAAGATTCAAGATTCAAGATTCAAGATTCAAGATTCAAGATTCAAGATTCAAGATTCATGAATTGTATTTGCCATTTGCAACAAGTACAATGGAACGCTTACTCCCGATTCAATATAGTGCAGACCAGTGCAGAAAGTGTTATGAGTCCAGAAACTCAAGCAATTGTCCAGCAATGTACAAGTAAAACAAAACGGTCTGGCAATCTTCATCAAACTCCTAAAGACAACATAGGTGCGTTCTGCTACTGCTTAGAGTTGTGCAACAATAAAGTGTATTTGTATCTTTTTGTTGTACACTTCCGGTCTGAAGTGATAGATACACTTAAAAACAACTGTCAGAAGTGGGATTTGAACCCACGCCTCCAGGGGAGACTGCGACCTGAACGCAGCGCCTTAGACCGCTCGGCCATCCTGACTAACAATTTAAGAGAGAAGATTCAAGATTCAAGATTCAAGATTCAAGATTCAAGTTTCATGAATTGTATTTGCCATTTGCAACAAGTACAATGGAACGCTTACTCCCGATTCAATATAGTGCAGACCAGTGCATAAAGTGTTATGAGTCCAGAAACTCAAGCAATTGTCCAGCAATGTACAAGTACAACAAAACGGTCTGGCAATCTTCATCAAACTCCTAAAGACAACATAGGTGCGTTCTGCTACTGCTTAGAGTTGTGCAACAATACAGTGTATTTGTATCTTTTTGTTGTACACTTCCGGTCTGAAGTGATAGATACACTTAAAAACAACTGTCAGAAGTGGGATTTGAACCCACGCCTCCAGGGGAGACTGCGACCTGAACGCAGCGCCTTAGACCGCTCGGCCATCCTGACTAACAATTTAAAGAGAGATTCAAGATTCAAGATTCAAGATTCAAGATTCAAGATTCAAGATTCAAGATTCAAGATTCATGAATTGTATTTGCCATTTGCAACAAGTACAATGGAACGCTTACTCCCGATTCAATATAGTGCAGACCAGTGCAGAAAGTGTTATGAGTCCAGAAACTCAAGCAATTGTCCAGCAATGTACAAGTAAAACAAAACGGTCTGGCAATCTTCATCAAACTCCTAAAGACAACATAGGTGCGTTCTGCTACTGCTTAGAGTTGTGCAACAATAAAGTGTATTTGTATCTTTTTGTTGTACACTTCCGGTCTGAAGTGATAGATACACTTAAAAACAACTGTCAGAAGTGGGATTTGAACCCACGCCTCCAGGGGAGACTGCGACCTGAACGCAGCGCCTTAGACCGCTCGGCCATCCTGACTATCAATTTAAAGAGAAGATTCAAGATTCAAGATTCAAGATTCAAGATTCAAGATTCAAGATTCAAGATTCAAGATTCAAGATTCATGAATTGTATTTGCCATTTGCAACAAGTACAATGGAACGCTTACTCCCGATTCAATATAGTGCAGACCAGTGCAGAAAGTGTTATGAGTCCAGAAACTCAAGCAATTGTCCAGCAATGTACAAGTAAAACAAAACGGTCTGGCAATCTTCATCAAACTCCTAAAGACAACATAGGTGCGTTCTGCTACTGCTTAGAGTTGTGCAACAATAAAGTGTATTTGTATCTTTTTGTTGTACACTTCCGGTCTGAAGTGATAGATACACTTAAAAACAACTGTCAGAAGTGGGATTTGAACCCACGCCTCCAGGGGAGACTGCGACCTGAACGCAGCGCCTTAGACCGCTCGGCCATCCTGACTAACAATTTAAGGAGAAGATTCAAGATTCAAGATTCAAGATTCAAGATTCAAGTTTCATGAATTGTATTTGCCATTTGCAACAAGTACAATGGAACGCTTACTCCCGATTCAATATAGTGCAGACCAGTGCATAAAGTGTTATGAGTCCAGAAACTCAAGCAATTGTCCAGCAATGTACAAGTACAACAAAACGGTCTGGCAATCTTCATCAAACTCCTAAAGACAACATAGGTGCGTTCTTCTACTGCATAGAGTTGTGCAATAATACAGTGTATTTGTATCTTTTTGTTGTACACTTCCGGTCTGAAGTGATAGATACACTTAAAAACAACTGTCAGAAGTGGGATTTGAACCCACGCCTCCAGGGGAGACTGCGACCTGAACGCAGCGCCTTAGACCGCTCGGCCATCCTGACTAACAATTTAAAGAGAGGATTCAAGATTCAAGATTCAAGATTCAAGATTCAAGATTCAAGATTCAAGATTCAAGATTCATGAATTGTATTTGCCATTTGCAACAAGTACAATGGAACGCTTACTCCCGATTCAATATAGTGCAGACCAGTGCAGAAAGTGTTATGAGTCCAGAAACTCAAGCAATTGTCCAGCAATGTACAAGTAAAACAAAACGGTCTGGCAATCTTCATCAAACTCCTAAAGACAACATAGGTGCGTTCTGCTACTGCTTAGAGTTGTGCAACAATAAAGTGTATTTGTATCTTTTTGTTGTACACTTCCGGTCTGAAGTGATAGATACACTTAAAAAACCAACTGTCAGAAGTGGGATTTGAACCCACGCCTCCAGGGGAGACTGCGACCTGAACGCAGCGCCTTAGACCGCTCGGCCATCCTGACTATCAATTTAAAGAGAAGATTCAAGATTCAAGATTCAAGATTCAAGATTCAAGATTCAAGATTCAAGATTCAAGATTCATGAATTGTATTTGCCATTTGCAACAAGTACAATGGAACGCTTACTCCCGATTCAATATAGTGCAGACCAGTGCAGAAAGTGTTATGAGTCCAGAAACTCAAGCAATTGTCCAGCAATGTACAAGTAAAACAAAACGGTCTGGCAATCTTCATCAAACTCCTAAAGACAACATAGGTGCGTTCTGCTACTGCTTAGAGTTGTGCAACAATAAAGTGTATTTGTATCTTTTTGTTGTACACTTCCGGTCTGAAGTGATAGATACACTTAAAAACAACTGTCAGAAGTGGGATTTGAACCCACGCCTCCAGGGGAGACTGCGACCTGAACGCAGCGCCTTAGACCGCTCGGCCATCCTGACTAACAATTTAAGGAGAAGATTCAAGATTCAAGATTCAAGATTCAAGATTCAAGTTTCATGAATTGTATTTGCCATTTGCAACAAGTACAATGGAACGCTTACTCCCGATTCAATATAGTGCAGACCAGTGCATAAAGTGTTATGAGTCCAGAAACTCAAGCAATTGTCCAGCAATGTACAAGTACAACAAAACGGTCTGGCAATCTTCATCAAACTCCTAAAGACAACATAGGTGCGTTCTTCTACTGCATAGAGTTGTGCAATAATACAGTGTATTTGTATCTTTTTGTTGTACACTTCCAGTCTGAAGTGATAGATACACTTAAAAACAACTGTCAGAAGTGGGATTTGAACCGACGCCTCCAGGGGAGACTGCGACCTGAACGCAGCGCCTTAGACCGCTCGGCCATCCTGACTAACAATTTAAAGAGAGGATTCAAGATTCAAGATTCAAGATTCAAGATTCAAGATTCAAGATTCAAGATTCAAGTTTCATGAATTGTATTTGCCATTTGCAACAAGTACAATGGAACGCTTACTCCCGATTCAATATAGTGCAGACCAGTGCAGAAAGTGTTATGAGTCCAGAAACTCAAGCAATTGTCCAGCAATGTACAAGTAAAACAAAACGGTCTGGCAATCTTCATCAAACTCCTAAAGACAACATAGGTGCGTTCTGCTACTGCTTAGAGTTGTGCAATAATACAGTGTATTTGTATCTTTTTGTTGTACACTTCCAGTCTGAAGTGATAGATACACTTAAAAAAAACTGTCAGAAGTGGGATTTGAACCCACACCTCCAGGGGAGACTGCGACCTGAACGCAGTGCCTTAGACCGCTCGGCCATCCTGACTATCAATTTAAAGAGAAGATTCAAGATTCAAGATTCAAGATTCAAGATTCAAGATTCAAGATTCAAGATTCAAGATTCAAGTTTCATGAATTGTATTTGCCATTTGCAACAAGTACAATGGAACGCTTACTCCCGATTCAATATAGTGCAGACCAGTGCAGAAAGTGTTATGAGTCCAGAAACTCAAGCAATTGTCCAGCAATGTACAAGTAAAACGGTCTGGCAATCTTCATCAAACTCCTAAAGACAACATAGGTGCGTTCTGCTACTGCTTAGACTTGTGCAACAATAAAGTGTATTTGTATCTTTTTGTTGTACACTTCCGGTCTGAAGTGATAGATACACTTAAAAACAACTGTCAGAAGTGGGATTTGAACCCACGCCTCCAGGGGAGACTGCGACCTGAACGCAGCACCTTAGACCGCTCGGCCATCCTGACTATCAATTTAAAGAGAAGATTCAAGATTCAAGATTAAAGATTCCAGATTCCAGATTCAAGATTCAAGATTCAAGATTCAAGATTCATGAATTGTATTTGCCATTTGCAACATGTACAATGGAACGCTTACTCCCGATTCAATATAGTGCAGACCAGTGCAGAAAGTGTTATGAGTCCAGAAACTCAAGCAATTGTCCAGCAATGTACAAGTAAAACAAAACGGTCTGGCAATCTTCATCAAACTCCTAAAGACAACATAGGTGCGTTCTGCTACTGCTTAGAGTTGTGCAACAATAAAGTGTATTTGTATCTTTTTGTTGTACACTTCCGGTCTGAAGTGATAGATACACTTAAAAACAACTGTCAGAAGTGGGATTTGAACCCACGCCTCCAGGGGAGACTGCGACCTGAACGCAGCGCCTTAGACCGCTCGGCCATCCTGACTATCAATTTAAAGAGAAGATTCAAGATTCAAGATTCAAGATTCAAGATTCAAGATTCAAGATTCAAGATTCAAGATTCATGAATTGTATTTGCCATTTGCAACAAGTACAATGGAACGCTTACTCCCGATTCAATATAGTGCAGACCAGTGCAGAAAGTGTTATGAGTCCAGAAACTCAAGCAATTGTCCAGCAATGTACAAGTACAACAAAACGGTCTGGCAATCTTCATCAAACTCCTAAAGACAACATAGGTGCGTTCTTCTACTTCATAGAGTTGTGCAATAATACAGTGTATTTGTATCTTTTTGTTGTACACTTCCAGTCTGAAGTGATAGATACACTTAAAAACAACTGTCAGAAGTGGGATTTGAACCCACGCCTCCAGGGGAGACTGCGACCTGAACGCAGCGCCTTAGACCGCTCGGCCATCCTGACTATCAATTTAAAGAGAAGATTCAAGATTCAAGATTCAAGATTCAAGATTCAAGATTCAAGATTCAAGATTCAAGATTCATGAATTGTATTTGCCATTTGCAACAAGTACAATGGAACGCTTACTCCCGATTCAATATAGTGCAGACCAGTGCAGAAAGTGTTATGAGTCCAGAAACTCAAGCAATTGTCCAGCAATGTACAAGTAAAACAAAACGGTCTGGCAATCTTCATCAAACTCCTAAAGACAACATAGGTGCGTTCTGCTACTGCTTAGAGTTGTGCAACAATAAAGTGTATTTGTATCTTTTTGTTGTACACTTCCGGTCTGAAGTGATAGATACACTTAAAAACAACTGTCAGAAGTGGGATTTGAACCCACGCCTCCAGGGGAGACTGCGACCTGAACGCAGCACCTTAGACCGCTCGGCCATCCTGACTATCAATTTAAAGAGAAGATTCAAGATTCAAGATTCAAGATTCCAGATTCAAGATTCAAGATTCAAGATTCAAGATTCAAGATTCATGAATTGTATTTGCCATTTGCAACATGTACAATGGAACGCTTACTCCCGATTCAATATAGTGCAGACCAGTGCAGAAAGTGTTATGAGTCCAGAAACTCAAGCAATTGTCCAGCAATGTACAAGTAAAACAAAACGGTCTGGCAATCTTCATCAAACTCCTAAAGACAACATAGGTGCGTTCTGCTACTGCTTAGAGTTGTGCAACAATAAAGTGTATTTGTATCTTTTTGTTGTACACTTCCGGTCTGAAGTGATAGATACACTTAAAAACAACTGTCAGAAGTGGGATTTGAACCCACGCCTCCAGGGGAGACTGCGACCTGAACGCAGCGCCTTAGACCGCTCGGCCATCCTGACTATCAATTTAAAGAGAAGATTCAAGATTCAAGATTCAAGATTCAAGATTCAAGATTCAAGATTCAAGATTCAAGATTCATGAATTGTATTTGCCATTTGCAACAAGTACAATGGAACGCTTACTCCCGATTCAATATAGTGCAGACCAGTGCAGAAAGTGTTATGAGTCCAGAAACTCAAGCCATTGTCCAGCAATGTACAAGTAAAACAAAACGGTCTGGCAATCTTCATCAAACTCCTAAAGACAACATAGGTGCGTTCTGCTACTGCTTAGAGTTGTGCAACAATAAAGTGTATTTGTATCTTTTTGTTGTACACTTCCGGTCTGAAGTGATAGATACACTTAAAAACAACTGTCCGAAGCAGGATTGGAACCCACGCCTCCAGGGGAGACTGCGACCTGAACGCAGCGCCTTAGACCGCTCGGCCATCCTGACTAACAATTTAAAGAGAAGATTCAAGATTCAAGATTCAAGATTCAAGTTTCCACAGTCAAGATTCAAGATTCAAGATTCATGAATTGTATTTGCCATTAGCAACAAGTACAATGGAACGCTTACTCCCGATTCAATATAGTGCAGACCAGTGCATAAAGTGTTATGAGTCCAGAAACTCAAGCAATTGTCCAGCAATGTACAAGTACAACAAAACGGTCTGGCAATCTTCATCAAACTCCTAAAGACAACATAGGTGCGTTCTGCTACTGCTTAGAGTTGTGCAACAATAAAGTGTATTTGTATCTTTTTGTTGTACACTTCCGGTCTGAAGTGATAGATACACTTAAAAACAACTGTCAGAAGTGGGATTTGAACCCACGCCTCCAGGGGAGACTGCGACCTGAACGCAGCGCCTTAGACCGCTCGGCCATCCTGACTAACAATTTAAAGAGAAGATTCAAGATTCAAGATTCAAGATTCAAGATTCAAGATTCAAGATTCATGAATTGTATTTGCCATTTGCAACAAGTACAATGGAACGCTTACTCCCGATTCAATATAGTGCAGACCAGTGCAGAAAGTGTTATGAGTCCAGAAACTCAAGCCATTGTCCAGCAATGTACAAGTAAAACAAAACGGTCTGGCAATCTTCATCAAACTCCTAAAGACAACATAGGTGCGTTCTGCTACTGCTTAGAGTTGTGCAACAATAAAGTGTATTTGTATCTTTTTGTTGTACACTTCCGGTCTGAAGTGATAGATACACTTAAAAACAACTGTCAGAAGTGGGATTTGAACCCACGCCTCCAGGGGAGACTGCGACCTGAACGCAGCGCCTTAGACCGCTCGGCCATCCTGACTATCCATTTAAAGAGAAGATTCAAGATTCAAGATTCAAGATTCAAGATTCAAGATTCAAGATTCAAGATTCAAGATTCAAGATTCATGAATTGTATTTGCCATTTGCAACAAGTACAATGGAACGCTTACTCCCGATTCAATATAGTGCAGACCAGTGCAGAAAGTGTTATGAGTCCAGAAACTCAATCAATTGTCCAGTGTAGCACTCTTTAACCTGAATTACATGAAGGCTCTTTAGTACAGAGGGCCTCAGCTCCTCCGGCAGTACAAGTTGATAAAACATGCGTGCACCTTCTTGTCTTCTGCGGTACAATACGCCATTTAATAGTTCAAGTCTGTTCCATTCCCTTAACATCAGATAGATTTCAGGAAGTTCTTTTCTGATAGAGGGTGGAGGTTTTTCTCCAGTCTCCATTTGGTTGATAACTTCCCTGATGCAGGTATCAGCTCTCTGCTTTTGAACCAGCTCGGCAATGGTGAGATGAGGAATGACAGGTAGGCCACCAAGCTGATCCTCTTCTTCATAGCTTACTGGTATGGCTTTTGGACTTTGTGCTAGAGACAAAACTAAGGTGGTACCAGACAATTTATCTGCAGGTTCTCCATTGATGGTATTGTGAACCAGGTGTTTATCACAAATGGCATTGACTGTGCTCGCAGCAATCAAGCATGACCCTTCATTTTCAGGCAAGTGCCTTTGAGCAAATTGCCGTATCCTCTCCATCTCTTTCTGTGAGATAAGATCATCTGCCAACCCATTGTGTGGCCTTCTAGACAACCCATCTGCGTCCTGATTCTGCTTCCCTGCTCTGTATTGTAATTGGAAGTCGAAAGTCGACAGAGCGGCTAGCCATCTGTAGCTTGTGGCGTCAAGCTTGGCAGAGGTAAGGACGTAGGTCAATGGGTTGCTGTCAGTAACAGCGACAAATTGGCCTCCATACAAATAGTCTTGGAATTTGTCTGTGACTGCCCATTTAAGGGCAAGGAACTCCAATTTGTGTGCTGGGTATCTGGCTTCACTTTGTGATAAGCCACGACTGGCATATGCAATAACACGTTTCTGTCCTTGCTGTTCCTGGTACAGGACAGCGCCTAGTCCTATTGTGCTTGCATCTGTGTGCAAGACGTATGGTGACTTGGGATCAGCAAAACCAAGGATTGGAGCTGTTGTTAACTTGTCAATGATAGTATCAAATGCATCCTTGCATTCTGTTGTCCATCTATCACCAAAGGCTTCTTTAGGGTTGTGATATTTCTCTGGTTTCACATTGGGCTTCCGATGTTTCTGTGTAGGTGGATAGCCGGCAGTGAGTGCATTGAGAGGTTTCACAATCTTCGAATAGTCTTTTATGAACCGGCGGTAATAACCGCACAATCCCAAAAAGGTTCTTAGCTCTTTCAAGTTGTTTGGTTTTGGCCAGGTTTTGAGTGAGGTGATCTTTTCAGGGTCTGTTTCAATGCCTTTCTCTGACACAATGTGTCCCAGATATTTGACAGTCGTCTGGAAGAATTTACATTTCTCGGGAGATAATTTCAGGCCGTACTCTCTCAACCTTGTGAGTACATTTAACAATCTTTCTTCATGTTCTTCCAGTGTTGACGAAAAGACAATGAGGTCATCAATGAAAACAAGGGCTTGTTTGAGGTTCAGATCTCCCATGCAACGCTCCATGAGCCTCTGAAACGTGCTTGGGGCATTTGTAATTCCTTGTGGCATTCTGTTAAATTCAAAGAATCCAAGTGGGCAAACAAATGCAGTTTTGTGTTTGTCTGACTCTTCCACTTCAATCTGGTAAAAGCCAGACTTTAAATCCAATACTGAAAACCACTTGGACCCGTTCAATGCTGAAAAGGACTCTTCCACGTTGGGCAAAGCATATGCATCTTTCACTGTTTGGAGGTTGAGTTTTCTATAGTCGATACAGAGTCTGACATCACCGTTCTTCTTTCTGACAACCACAATCGGCGAAGAAAAGGGGGATTCTGATTCACGAATGATTTCAGCGCTGAGAAGTTCCTGTAGATGCTTACGTACAGCTTCGACGTCTTGTGGATGTATGGGTCTTGCTCTATGTTTGAATGTTGTTTCGTTACTGAGCTTTATGTGGTGTTTTAATTTGTCAGTGCGCCCAAAGTCGAGATCATGCTGTGCAAATACATCTGACATGGAGCTCAGTTTTTCAGTTATGCGTTCTTTCCATTCATTGGGAACTGAAGACTCTCCAAAGTCAAATTTGTTCTTTGGTTTTTGGTCAGGTTTTGTTTGAGTGTCTGAATTCTTGTGTGTGACAGGCTGGACACTTCGAATGGTATTGACTTCAGCTATCACGCTCTTTGGGGAGATAGTGATATCGTGGTCTGATTCATTTTTGAGGATCACTAGTACACAATGAGGTAGTTTGGGCGGGAGACTTGCTAAGCCATTTGTAACTATCAGGCCACCTGGCAAGGAGGATGTTTTTGACGATTCGATCACCACCCACTTTCCTACATTTGGTATCTTACAGCTGACTGATCCTTCCAACACCTTGGTCTGACCAGGGCCAAGAGTCTCAGGATATTTTCCAGACAGTCTCACAACTCCAATACTGGAGTCCACTTCCTGTTTTTGTCTCAGTTCGAGGGTTTGGAGAAGCGCTCTGTACCCATAGGGCAATGACTGGGAGTTCTGAAGTACAGCACTTGTGTACAACTCATAAAGAGTATCAAGGGTGTTAGTACCTATCAAGACTGTTGACAGGGTTGACTGCATGTCAGGGACGATCAGGGCTAAAGTGGGCACTTCAAAGTCAAGGCCAAGGGAACTCCTGGGGAATGTGATATTAACTTCAACATATCCCAAATAGGGGACATCTTGGCCATTAGCGGCTTCCACTTCGAGCAGGTTGTTCAAAGACTCAATAGGTAAGTGTGACAGATTCAGTTCGTAGAATGACTTGGGGATTGTCGTTACTTGTGAACCTGTGTCTAATAAACAGTTACAATCTTTCTCAGCAATAGTCACTTTTGCCGTAGTTTTAGCTCCAATGAGCCTTTTTGGTATGGTAACTACTCTTGAATTAGAACATGCTAACCATGGACGTTGCTTCCCCTTGGGACACTTAATCAGTTTCTCAGCCTCCATTTGTCCCTCAACAGTGGCTGATGCTAGTTTAAATGATCTGATGGTAAATGACCATTTTTCATCTCCCATTCCATCTGTTTCTCTCTCAACAGTTTCCTTTTGAAGGCTACAAGAGAGGGGTTGGGTTCACCTTCACACTGAGGTTTGATGTGCCCGTCTTCACCACATCGGAAACAATACCAGGGTCTTGGCTGTTTACTATGGTTGTTGTTATTGTTATGAGGGTTGCTGGGCAGTATTTGCTTCTGCTTAGTCCCGTTGGTAGTAGTTCTGGGGTGTGCTTTATTTGAGCTGGTTTTGTCGTCTTTGAGTGAGAGTCGTGACAGCTGAAACTGCAATTTAGCTATTTGTTTTTTCAGGTCGTCTATTTCAGATCGCGACTCATTGCGTCTTTGCAGTAATGCGTTGCATTCTCCTGTGCACTCAGAAGAGGCAGCTTGAAATTGTGAGGTCACTTTCTGTTTTGAAACACCAAAGTACTGTTTCATCCGGCATTCTTTAGAGTTGCGTTTGTCCTCTCCAGTGCGAAGCAGCAAGAGGAGCTCTGCAAAAGTAGGTGGGGTTTGCTTCTTTTGTTCCAACTTTAGTTCTGAAAGTAGAGCATTATCCCAGCAGCCTCTGCAAAATTGTTTCAGAAGCTGGCTGTCCAGATCAATTGCTTTTACTCCACCTCTCCTGAGGGTGGTGTTCAGCATTACTTGTAGTCGTAGAAGGTAGGCTGAAGATTTCTCGCCATTGTTCTGCAGTGTGCTTAGAAACATAGCATAGAGGTCGTCTCCATCTTCGACTGTGCCAAAGGCTGAGTCTAGAATGTTCAAATACATTGATGGGGATGAGTTAGGGGTTAGATTTTTCACTATGTCAACTGCAGGTGACAAGAGGCTTTCTAGTATTCTTCGTGATTTGTGAAGATCTGACTGTTGAGAATCATTCAATAGGAATTCTGCATTAGAGCGCCATGTCTCATAGTCAACTTCGTTGTTTGGACGGGGGCAGCGTCCAGAGAAGGGTCTGAGTCTCAATGAAGCATGCATTTGTGCTGTAGAGTCTTCATGCTTCACAATATGTTCAACAACAATCTTCTGCTGATCAGATGGATAGAGATCAGTGAAAGTTAGGGTAGGCCGTGTCCTTTCTTTGGTGGGTTGTTGATATGATGCTGACCTGGGCTCAGGGATATGAACACTTTGTGGGGGAAGCCCACTGGGCTGTCGACTCACCTGTGTAACACTGTCAAGATCTTCATCAAAGTTTGTTTCAGAGTCTTCTTGTTGACTCTCACGATCCTCTTGTTTAACAGTTTCACTGATGTGATGGAGCTCCCTTCTCAACACATCTGTAAGGTCTTTGCCACTGTGCTTCGCAATTTTCTTCAATTCCTCAATGTACATTTGTGTAGTGGATTGGCCAACTGTAGAAATGTACACTCCTGCCAAGGCTTTGATATCAAAACTAATATCCGTCTTAGTCTTGCTTACAAGTTTATATGGCAACATGTCTAACAGTGACTGTACAGCTGTGCCATATGCAAACTCCACAATCATCTGCCTGTCGGATCCATACTGGGGCAGGTCTACTGGGATTATTCTCTGAATTGAGCCATATTGCTTTAAGAAATCATAAAGTTCCTCGTCTGTCTCTGAATCTGTTAGGCTACTAACTAAGAGCGAGTTAGGTATTTTTACGCCAGATGCCTGAATTTCATCCATATTGATCTATCTGGTCTCTGGTTGCTAGTTTTAAATCTGTTTTGCTAACCGCTCCTGGCTAGCTCGCCAAGTTGTAGCACTCTTTAACCTGGGCAAACGTTTTAGGCTACTTCCAGTTCTAGGTTCTGGTGGAGCGGATATATGGTAAAATAATTGGACCAGAGACCAGGCGGTTTAGATGCAATCCAGCAATTTTAGTGAATAAAGTAATAAATAATTCCTGTATCTAAATCAAATGCAAAAACATTGTACAACAAATCATAACATCTGACAGGAATGATAACCCAAGGTACAAAAAATAAAGTTCCAGTTCAGTCCCACTGTATCACAAATGTTCAGTTCTGGTAAAAAACTTCAACACTCCTACCACTCTGGCAGTGAGGTCGCCTATTGTCCTTTGAGAAGAAAAAAACCCAAGTCCTCTCCAACGCTCGAAGGTTTTATACAATTCCAAGGGTCTGGCTCGCCATCTCGCTTCTGAGCGCGTGGGTGTCCTCCCCAACGCGCAGCACAACACTCTCCGTCTAGGATCTAAGTATTTACAATGCAAAAAACATTGTTGACAAAAACACCGTTGGTTTATATCCTGGTTTATATCCTGATCATATCCGTCCGCTTGAGTTGCTGACCGTTTTTAACTATTCTTTACTTTTTAAAAGAAACTATCAGAAAATGACTTGCTCGTACTTCTCTTCCGGGTTTCTCTTTTTCGCGATCTCTTAAAGCGGCAGTGCCATAGCAACTTTTATTAGTTTTATTCTTAAAGGGATGTCATTAACTAATATTAACCTCTATCTTTTAATAACTTTAATGTGTTTTAAACAATATTTAAAACATATGTATACACTTTTACTAATGTATTTACTATGTTTTAATGTGGGTTACACCAGCAATGTACAAGTAAAACAAAACGGTCTGGCAATCTTCATCAAACTCCTAAAGACAACATAGGTGCGTTCTGCTACTGCTTAGAGTTGTGCAACAATAAAGTGTATTTGTATCTTTTTGTTGTACACTTCCAGTCTGAAGTGATAGATACACTTAAAAACAACTGTCAGAAGTGGGATTTGAACCCACGCCTCCAGGGGAGACTGCGACCTGAACGCAGCGCCTTAGACCGCTCGGCCATCCTGACTAACAATTTAAAGAGAAGATTCAAGATTCAAGATTCAAGATTCAAGATTCAAGATTCAAGTTTCATGAATTGTATTTGCCATTTGCAACAAGTACAATGGAACGCTTACTCCCGATTCAATATAGTGCAGACCAGTGCAGAAAGTGTTATGAGTCCAGAAACTCAAGCAATTGTCCAGCAATGTACAAGTAAAACAAAACGGTCTGGCAATCTTCATCAAACTCCTAAAGACAACATAGATGCGTTCTGCTACTGCTTAGAGTTGTGCAACAATAAAGTGTATTTGTATCTTTTTGTTGTACACTTCCGGTCTGAAGTGATAGATACACTTAAAAACAACTGTCAGAAGTGGGATTTGAACCCACGCCTCCAGGGGAGACTGCAACCTGAACGCAGCGCCTTAGACCGCTCGGCCATCCTGACTAACAATTTACAGAGAAGATTCAAGAATCAAGATTCAAGTTTCATGAATTGTATTTGCCATTTGCAACAAGTACAATGGAACGCTTACTCCCGATTCAATATAGTGCAGACCAGTGCATAAAGTGTTATGAGTCCAGAAACTCAAGCAATTGTCCAGAAATGTACAAGTACAACAAAACGGTCTGGCAATCTTCATCAAACTCCTAAAGACAACATAGGTGCGTTCTTCTACTGCATAGAGTTGTGCAATAATACAGTGTATTTGTATCTTTTTGTTGTACACTTCCGGTCTGAAGTAATAGGTACACTTAAAAAACCAACTGTCAGTAGTGGGATTTGAACCCACGCCTCCAGGGGAGACTGCGACCTGAACGCAGCGCCTTAGACCGCTCGGCCATCCAGACTAACTATTTAAAGAGAAGATTCAAGATTCAAGATTCAAGTTTCCACAGTCAAGATTAAAGATTCAAGATTCATGAATTGTATTTGCCATTTGCAACAAGTACAATGGAACGCTTACTCCCGATTCAATATAGTGCAGACCAGTGCAGAAAGTGTTATGAGTCCAGAAACTCAAGCAATTGTCCAGCAATGTACAAGTACAACAAAACGGTCTGGAAATCTTCATCAAACTCCTAAAGACAATATAGGTGCGTTCTTTTACTGCATAGAGTTGTGCAATAATACAGTGTATTTGTATCTTTTTGTTGTACACTTCCGGTCTGAAGTGATAGGTACACTTAAAAACAACTGTCAGAAGTGGGATTTGAACACACGCCTCCAGGGGAGACTGCGACCTGAACGCAGCGCCTTAGACCGCTCGGCCATCCAGACTAACTATTTAAAGTGAAGATTCAAGATTCAAGATTCAAGTTTCCACAGTCAAGATTAAAGATTCAAGATTCATGAATTGTATTTGCCATTTGCAACAAGTACAATGGAACGCTTACTCCCGATTCAATATAGTGCAGACCAGTGCAGAAAGTGTTATGAGTCCAGAAACTCAAGCAATTGTCCAGCAATGTACAAGTACAACAAAACGGTCTGGAAATCTTCATCAAACTCCTAAAGACAATATAGGTGCGTTCTTTTACTGCATAGAGTTGTGCAATAATACAGTGTATTTGTATCTTTTTGTTGTACACTTCCGGTCTGAAGTGATAGGTACACTTAAAAACAACTGTCAGAAGTGGGATTTGAACACACGCCTCCAGGGGAGACTGCGACCTGAACGCAGCGCCTTAGACCGCTCGGCCATCCTGACTATCGATGTGAAGAGAAGATTCAAGATTCAAGATTCAAGATTCATGATTCAAGATTCAAGATTCAAGATTCAAGATTCAAGATTCAAGATTCATGAATTGTATTTGCCATTTGCAACAAGTACAATGGAACGCTTACTCCCGATTCAATATAGTGCAGACCAGTGCAGAAAGTGTTATGAGTCCAGAAACTCAAGCAATTGTCCAGCAATGTACAAGTAAAACAAAACGGTCTGGCAATCTTCATCAAACTCCTAAAGACAACATAGGTGCGTTCTGCTACTGCTTAGAGTTGTGCAACAATAAAGTGTATTTGTATCTTTTTGTTGTACACTTCCGGTCTGAAGTGATAGATACACTTAAAAACAACTGTCAGAAGTGGGATTTGAACCCACGCCTCCAGGGGAGACTGCGACCTGAACGCAGCGCCTTAGACTGCTCGGCCATCCTGACTATCAGTTCAAAGAGAAGATTCAAGATTCAAGATCCAAGATTCAAGATTCAAGATTCAAGATTCAAGATTCAAGATTCAAGATTCATGAATTGTATTTGCCATTTGCAACAAGTACAATGGAACGCTTACTCCCGATTCAATATAGTGCAGACCAGTGCAGAAAGTGTTATGAGTCCAGAAACTCAAGCAATTGTCCAGCAATGTACAAGTAAAACAAAACGGTCTGGCAATCTTCATCAAACTCCTAAAGACAACATAGGTGCGTCCTGCTACTGCTTAGAGTTGTGCAACAATAAAGTGTATTTGTATCTTTTTGTTGTACACTTCCGGTCTGAAGTGATAGGTACACTTAAAAAACCAACTGTCAGAAGTGGGATTTGAACCCACGCCTCCAGGGGAGACTGCGACCTGAACGCAGCGCCTTAGACCGCTCGGCCATCCTGACTATCAATTTAAAGAGAAGATTCAAGATTCAAGATTCAAGATTCAAGATTCAAGATTCAAGATTCAAGATTCATGAATTGTATTTGCCATTTGCAACAAGTACAATGGAACGCTTACTCCCGATTCAATATAGTGCAGACCAGTGCAGAAAGTGTTATGAGTCCAGAAACTCAAGCAATTGTCCAGCAATGTACAAGTAAAACAAAACGGTCTGGCAATCTTCATCAAACTCCTAAAGACAACATAGGTGCGTCCTGCTACTGCTTAGAGTTGTGCAACAATAAAGTGTATTTGTATCTTTTTGTTGTACACTTCCAGTCTGAAGTGATAGATACACTTAAAAACAACTGTCAGAAGTGGGATTTGAACCCACGCCTCCAGGGGAGACTGCGACCTGAACGCAGCGCCTTAGACCGCTCGGCCATCCTGACTAACAATTTACAGAGAAGATTCAAGAATCAAGATTCAAGTTTCATGAATTGTATTTGCCATTTGCAACAAGTACAATGGAACGCTTACTCCCGATTCAATATAGTGCAGACCAGTGCAGAAAGTGTTATGAGTCCAGAAACTCAAGCAATTGTCCAGCAATGTACAAGTACAACAAAACGGTCTGGAAATCTTCATCAAACTCCTAAAGACAACATAGGTGCGTTCTTTTACTGCATAGAGTTGTGCAATAATACAGTGTATTTGTATCTTTTTGTTGTACACTTCCGGTCTGAAGTGATAGGTACACTTAAAAACAACTGTCAGAAGTGGGATTTGAACCCACGCCTCCAGGGGAGACTGCGACCTGAACGCAGCGCCTTAGACCGCTCGGCCATCCAGACTAACTATTTAAAGTGAAGATTCAAGATTCAAGATTCAAGTTTCCACAGTCAAGATTAAAGATTCAAGATTCATGAATTGTATTTGCCATTTGCAACAAGTACAATGGAACGCTTACTCCCGATTCAATATAGTGCAGACCAGTGCAGAAAGTGTTATGAGTCCAGAAACTCAAGCAATTGTCCAGCAATGTACAAGTACAACAAAACGGTCTGGAAATCTTCATCAAACTCCTAAAGACAATATAGGTGCGTTCTTTTACTGCATAGAGTTGTGCAATAATACAGTGTATTTGTATCTTTTTGTTGTACACTTCCGGTCTGAAGTGATAGGTACACTTAAAAACAACAGTCAGAAGTGGGATTTGAACACACGCCTCCAGGGGAGACTGCGACCTGAACGCAGCGCCTTAGACCGCTCGGCCATCCTGACTATCGATGTGAAGAGAAGATTCAAGATTCAAGATTCAAGATTCATGATTCAAGATTCAAGATTCAAGATTCAAGATTCAAGATTCAAGATTCATGAATTGTATTTGCCATTTGCAACAAGTACAATGGAACGCTTACTCCCGATTCAATATAGTGCAGACCAGTGCAGAAAGTGTTATGAGTCCAGAAACTCAAGCAATTGTCCAGCAATGTACAAGTAAAACAAAACGGTCTGGCAATCTTCATCAAACTCCTAAAGACAACATAGGTGCGTTCTGCTACTGCTTAGAGTTGTGCAACAATAAAGTGTATTTGTATCTTTTTGTTGTACACTTCCGGTCTGAAGTGATAGATACACTTAAAAACAACTGTCAGAAGTGGGATTTGAACCCACGCCTCCAGGGGAGACTGCGACCTGAACGCAGCGCCTTAGACTGCTCGGCCATCCTGACTATCAGTTCAAAGAGAAGATTCAAGATTCAAGATCCAAGATTCAAGATTCAAGATTCAAGATTCAAGATTCAAGATTCAAGATTCATGAATTGTATTTGCCATTTGCAACAAGTACAATGGAACGCTTACTCCCGATTCAATATAGTGCAGACCAGTGCAGAAAGTGTTATGAGTCCAGAAACTCAAGCAATTGTCCAGCAATGTACAAGTAAAACAAAACGGTCTGGCAATCTTCATCAAACTCCTAAAGACAACATAGGTGCGTCCTGCTACTGCTTAGAGTTGTGCAACAATAAAGTGTATTTGTATCTTTTTGTTGTACACTTCCGGTCTGAAGTGATAGGTACACTTAAAAAACCAACTGTCAGAAGTGGGATTTGAACCCACGCCTCCAGGGGAGACTGCGACCTGAACGCAGCGCCTTAGACCGCTCGGCCATCCTGACTATCAATTTAAAGAGAAGATTCAAGATTCAAGATTCAAGATTCAAGATTCAAGATTCAAGATTCAAGATTCAAGATTCAAGATTCATGAATTGTATTTGCCATTTGCAACAAGTACAATGGAACGCTTACTCCCGATTCAATATAGTGCAGACCAGTGCAGAAAGTGTTATGAGTCCAGAAACTCAAGCAATTGTCCAGCAATGTACAAGTAAAACAAAACGGTCTGGCAATCTTCATCAAACTCCTAAAGACAACATAGGTGCGTCCTGCTACTGCTTAGAGTTGTGCAACAATAAAGTGTATTTGTATCTTTTTGTTGTACACTTCCAGTCTGAAGTGATAGATACACTTAAAAACAACTGTCAGAAGTGGGATTTGAACCCACGCCTCCAGGGGAGACTGCGACCTGAACGCAGCGCCTTAGACCGCTCGGCCATCCTGACTAACAATATAAGGAGAAGATTCAAGATTCAAGATTCAAGATTCAAGATTCAAGTTTCATGAATTGTATTTGCCATTTGCAACAAGTACAATGGAACGCTTACTCCCGATTCAATATAGTGCAGACCAGTGCAGAAAGTGTTATGAGTCCAGAAACTCAAGCAATTGTCCAGCAATGTACAAGTAAAACAAAACGGTCTGGCAATCTTCATCAAACTCCTAAAGACAACATAGGTGCGTCCTGCTACTGCTTAGAGTTGTGCAACAATAAAGTGTATTTGTATCTTTTTGTTGTACACTTCCGGTCTGAAGTGATAGGTACACTTAAAAAACCAACTGTCAGAAGTGGGATTTGAACCCACGCCTCCAGGGGAGACTGCGACCTGAACGCAGCGCCTTAGACCGCTCGGCCATCCTGACTATCAATTTAAAAAGAAGATTCAAGATTCAAGATTCAAGATTCAAGATTCAAGATTCAAGATTCAAGATTCAAGATTCATGAATTGTATTTGCCATTTGCAACAAGTACAATGGAACGCTTACTCCCGATTCAATATAGTGCAGACCAGTGCAGAAAGTGTTATGAGTCCAGAAACTCAAGCAATTGTCCAGCAATGTACAAGTAAAACAAAACGGTCTGGCAATCTTCATCAAACTCCTAAAGACAACATAGGTGCGTCCTGCTGCTGCTTAGAGTTGTGCAACAATAAAGTGTATTTGTATCTTTTTGTTGTACACTTCCAGTCTGAAGTGATAGATACACTTAAAAACAACTGTCAGAAGTGGGATTTGAACCCACGCCTCCAGGGGAGACTGCGACCTGAACGCAGCGCCTTAGACCGCTCGGCCATCCTGACTAACAATATAAGGAGAAGATTCAAGATTCAAGATTCAAGATTCAAGATTCAAGTTTCATGAATTGTATTTGCCATTTGCAACAAGTACAATGGAACGCTTACTCCCGATTCAATATAGTGCAGACCAGTGCATAAAGTGTTATGAGTCCAGAAACTCAAGCAATTGTCCAGCAATGTACAAGTACAACAAAACGGTCTGGCAATCTTCATCAAACTCCTAAAGACAACATAGGTGCGTTCTTCTACTGCATAGAGTTGTGCAATAATACAGTGTATTTGTATCTTTTTGTTGTACACTTCCAGTCTGAAGTGATAGATACACTTAAAAACAACTGTCAGAAGTGGGATTTGAACCGACGCCTCCAGGGGAGACTGCGACCTGAACGCAGCGCCTTAGACCGCTCGGCCATCCTGTCTAACAATTTAAAGAGAGGATTCAAGATTCAAGATTCAAGATTCAAGATTCAAGATTCATGAATTGTATTTGCCATTAGCAACAAGTACAATGGAACGCTTACTCCCGATTCAATATAGTGCAGACCAGTGCAGAAAGTGTTATGAGTCCAGAAACTCAAGCAATTGTCCAGCAATGTACAAGTACAACAAAATGGTCTGGCAATCTTCATCAAACTCCTAAAGACAAGATAGGTGCGTTCTGCTACTGCTTTGAGTTGTGCAACAATAAAGTGTATTTGTATCTTTTTGTTGTACACTTCCGTTCTGAAGTGATAGGTACACTTTAAGACAACTGTCAGAAGTGGGATTTGAACCCACACCTCCAGGGGAGACTGCGACCTGAACGCAGCGCCTTAGACCGCTCGGCCATCCTGGCTAACAATTTAAAAAGAAGATTCAAGATTCAAGATTCAAGATTCAAGTTTCCACATTCAAGATTCAAGATTCAAGATTCAAGATTCAAGATTCAAGATTCAAGATTCAAGATTCAAGATTCAAGATTCAAGATTCAAGATTCAAGATTCAAGAAACTCAAGCAATTGTCCAGCAATGTACAAGTACAACTAAATGGTCTGGCAATCTTCATCAAACTCCAAAAGACAACATAGGTGCGTTCTGCTACTGCATAGAGGTACATTTTGGAGGTGCAGGTCTCTGATAAACACAACGAGATCTTTCAGAATAAGGGTCATCAATGGAAAGATCCACTAACCAGATCATGTGATGAGCCCTTGGCAATGGCCACTTTGGTCCTTTGGGGAAGGTGGGCGAAGAAGAAAACAAGTATTACACATAAATAAATAATTCTCATAAAAAAAGTTTCAAAAATATTCACAAGAAAAACATAAGCGTTTATAAAAAATATATGCTATAAATGATCCTTGCATGCAGATCGAAACTCGGCATTCCTGTAAGGTGCAGGGAATAACTTTGAATGGTTATTATTTTGTTACATTTCTCATTCATTGCCGTGTTATTTACAACTTCAGCCTTTGGAGTCTGTGTCAGGAGCTTTATTACGGTCACTCAGTCTCAACGCAGGGTGTGAGCGACCTCCAAATCCATTAACAGCTTATTTTAAAGACTATTTGTGTTCAGGCAGCTATTAATACATTTACAAAGAGAGATGAATAACAAATAGCGACATTTTTCTTTCCACAAATTCCATTTTCTATCTTTACCCCTTTCTTTTCTTCTCCCCCCTCCTTCTTCCCCCTCTTTGGCGCAGTGCCTTTCGACCACTCGGCTGTCGTGACTTACCAAATGCAATATATCCTGTTCCCTAGGCCTGCCAGTGCAGCCGTATATAACTGCCGCCCGTGCTGTATACAAATGTATAATGCATGAATGTGTTTTTGAATCGCAGTAACTCATGTTTACCGTTAAGTATCGGGGGAGGGGGGGGAGGGGGGTTGCAGCAACACATTAACAATGTGACTATTTATAGCGCGTCCGGGTGGCTTGCTGCAAAACAACGGCGTAGGGCATGTGTCCTTTAAACGGATTCACGTTACAGTTTTCTCAATCTGGCAATCGGCTCAGGCGTCACTTAAGAAGTCATACAGGCTTGGAAAACCGAGCGGATATACAGGACTTAATTTGAATTAAATGTGCTCTCTAACAGCCTATAGGAATGTATGCCTGTGCCCCTGTGCCACAATTTATACGGGTTTGTGTTGCCATTAAGTGCAACATTTATTTGCATAAATGTTAAGTTTGCAACATTCATACTCATTTAAACCGGGACATCTATACCTAGAGTTTTTTGTATATCTAAATCAGTGGTTCTCAAACTGTTTGGGGCCAAGGACCCCTTATAGGGGAAACAATTTTCTAAGGACCCCCTCAAAATTGTTACACCAATTAAACATAGACTTTATTTCAGAGACACACAACAGAAACATGTTTAAATTTGAATCATGTTAATACCACTTATATACTTTCTATAATTATATATATTGTATATTTATAAATATATTATATACTTAAATAACAGTAACAAGACATAGTCCTATGATTATGAACAGTAACAAGATGAACAGTAACATCAGTAACAAGACATACTCCTATGACTATGAAAAGTAACAAGATGAACATTAACATAACATAGTCCTATGACTAAGAACAGTAACAAGATGATCAGTAACAACAATAACAAGACATAGTCCTATGAGTTCGAACTATAACTGGATGAACAGTAACTACAGTAACAAGACATGGTCCTATGATGAATGTTCTAAATTTAGCTTGTTTGGGCTTAGTGTTAACTTGACGATGTAGACTGACCAGACTGACTGAAATATTGATCCGTATTTAGCTCGCTAGCTAGCAGGATGTCTAAAAAGCAGAGCTATGCAGCAGCGGAAACGGTCGTTGAGTAACGTGAATGAGTCATGATTGACGTGATGTGTCACAATCACATCAGGGTTTATATTAGCCCAAAGCTAACATAGTTGGGAGTAATGAACACAATACGCTTGTTTGATTGGCGCAAATGGTCCCCGTCTGTAGATGTATAAAGTAGAAGTAGAAGTATTTTTTTTATTAAGAAATATATCGAATTGTTTTTTATTCTTAATTTTACAAATTATTCTGTGGAACCCAGTTTGACAACCCCTGATCTAAATAATATGCCTGAAGTCTCAAGTCATATCCTGGCCTGGTTCCAAAGCACATCTTCCATGCGCAACATGAGACAATTATTAGATTAGATTAGATTAGATTAGATTAGATTAGATTCAAATGTATTGTCATTGCACAGCACAAGTTCAGTACAGCGAAAATAAACTGCCATCTAACCAGAGTGCAAATTTGACAGTAAAGTTCATAGTAATATACAATGTACAGTGGTTAAATGGGAAAATGGGACTTCAAAACTACTAGTCTAGTCTACTAGGTATAAAAAACGTATGGGTGTTTATTTATGTACAAAGATAGAGTGTAGTAGTATACTATGGTAGCCATACTGACCTGGTATAAGGTATAACTATAACTAACTATAACTACTAATAATAAAATATGTACGTCGTATTGCAGGTTACTCAAGTGATTTAATCAGTACAAAGAGTTGAGTGACTAAAGGGCTGGTCCAGATGGATCCGATGAAGATAAAAATTAAGCGTTGGAAAACATGGCTCTGGGTTTGATCTGAAAATTATTTTATCGGTATCGCTCTCGATTTGTTCAACTTCATCATTGGCAGTGGGGACGCTGCCATCCAGGTGACTTCAGAATAATAGTTTTGATCTTGATCTGATCCTGTGGGGCCCTGTAGAGAGCAATCATGTTTGGTCTTTTATCTTATAATGTTTGATTTACAAAGACACATGTGTTTCAATTCAACGCAATGTCACTAATATAACCTGGACAAAAGCTGTGTAAAACATGTGACAAAGTTGTGCAAGTGTGAATATTGATGTATGTGTGTGTGTGTGTGTGTGTGTGTGTGTGTGTGTGTGTGTGTGTGTGTGTGTGTGTGTTTGTGTGTGAACGTGTTTTTGCGAGCGTGTGTATGTGTGTGTGTGTGTGTGTGTGTGTGTGTGTGTGTGTGTGTGTGTGTATACAGTATGTGTGACTGACTGTGGGCATGATGATAAAAAAATATATATTATCATACTTGGAGATCATGGTAAACCTTATATCCTCACCAGCATGACCCTGGGTCACTATAGCCATCAGACATGCTATCTGTAGCCTGTAGCAAGGCCTTTTAACTGATGGTCAAACCATCCCACATTAGTCACAGCCCTGTGTGATAGCTATCTCGCTGCTGGAGGTGGAGCTGATAGGATTCTCAGGCGGGAACAGGTAATAACTGATAATGACAATGAATGAGACTGTGTATGATATCCATCTGCAAATAGACGGTTGTTTACCATCTGTCCTCTCCACCACTGTTGATACACGCTGCTTGCGTGTGCGTGTGATTGTGCGTGTGCGTGCGTGTGTGGGCCCGCTAAAGCACAGAAATGTGTAGGCTGAGAGCAGTAAAGAGACATTTTCTCCAGTCTATCACTGCGATAGGCCATCCTATTCCCTGAGTTATCGATCATCTGGAAGGATTGAGGAGTGCCAGTGAAGCTCCCGTGGGGCCCCTGTGAGGGTGTGTGTATGTGTTAAAGAACACAACATGGACACATTCAACAAGGTGGATGTAGCCTTTGGCCGTTCCTGGGTGTCGGAGCGTCTTGCCGTAGGAACAGTAACATGCCACAAGGCAGAAACATAACGGCAAAACAAGTCGTGTACACAAGACAGAAGAAGATCAATTACTGAATACAATTAAAACAAGAGGGCCTTCCGCCACCAAAATATTTACCCTCTGGGTCTGGATTCAGATCCGGATCTGCGGCAAAATCGAATCGACTGTTTCTTGGCACATAAGTACTCTGTCCAACTGTGCAACTCCGTAACAGATGAAGAAATAAACTAACAAATGGGGGAAAACATAAAAACATAACGGTCCATCTTTGATGGCGGATGTAATTATATGTCTAAAATTAAGATACAGCAACCACAGAGACAGACCTGAGACCCAATAACTTTGTTTAATGTCCCCCCCACACACACACACACACAGACACACACAGACACACACAGACACACACAGACACACTCACTTTTCTGCTGAGCAAGCAACTCGCTTTCAAGTTTGTAAAAAAAAGAGACATATCTTTACGCTTGGATCCCAGCAACAAGAAAATACACGCGCGCGCACACACACACACACACACACACACACACACACACACACACACACACACACACACACACACACACACACACACACACATACACCATGTATCACTGTTGGAATGTGAAGCTGTGTGATGTTCGTAATTACTTCAGAGGCGGACTCGCTTCATCTCTCCACCTCGCTGCAGGCAAGTGCTCTGACATCCACCATTTTCTAATCCTGACTGCGGTGAGCCCCCACCCCAACACAAATAAAATAAATAAATAAAGTGACAGGAGACTTTTAATTGGCCGATCAGAGATTAATACACTCGTCGATAATCTCCTTCAAGCAGAACCCTTTACACTTTCCATTTTAATAAGGTTGAGCAATATCATGAGTTGATAAGCACAGTGAGGTTTAGAGAGAGAGAGAGATCAAGCCCTTTTAACATTTAATCAGTAGGGCAGACGGATGAAATGAATGGCAAAATGATAATTTGAGATATCTGTCAAAGTATTTTGACATGTTCAAGATATATTTTCACGTGTAGCAATTACGTTTCTAGGAGTCAAAACTGATTTACAGATATCTATTAATTGAATTATAGATTTCAGGCATTTATTTTTTCGCTAGAAAAAACAGATATTTACAATGGAACGCAACAAAGCACTGGGACTTACCTGTGGAGATCCGGTGGGACAAAGGAGAGCGGGGGTAAGGGAGCCACCAAGGCCCGGGAGGCAACAACCAACACGCCCGCAGGAGAGGGTCCCACGGCGGCCTACTGGTTAAGACACGCCGGAGGCGATGGAAACCGGCCCTACCGAGCATTCTCCTCGGCAACGTCCAGTCTCTCGCAGAGTGTTGCGCTATGATTTTTACGGAAATGTGGCTGTACACCGTGATTCCTGACGAAGCAGTGCCGGGATTCTCTTTGTTTCGGACCGACAGAACAGCTGAAGAACAAAGGTGGGGGCTTATGCTGCTTTGTGAACAACAGCTGGTGTACGAACGTTCAGATGCTTTCTCAAAAATGCTCATCTAATCTGGAATTACTGACTATCAAGTGTCGCCCTTTTTACTTTGCCGAGGGAAATCTCCGCTAATCTCATGTCGGCGGTTTAAATCCAACCAGGGTCTGATGCGAACATGGTACTTTAACCACTGGTAAGGTATTACCAAAATACTATCAACACTCATCTCATGTCCGACCAGAGAGAACAAGACTCTTGATCAGTGTTATACCACCATTAAGCACGCTTATCGCGCTGTTGCGCGGCCGGCTTTCGGCAAATCAGACTATGCCTCCTTGCTTCTACTTCCCGCTTACAAGTAGAAGTTGAAGTCCATGCCCACAGTTGTAAAGAACATGCGTCGCTGGACAGACAATGCCATACTACACCTGCAGGGGGGGCTAGAAATCACTGACTGGAGTGTATTCAAGACCACTGACCTTGATGTGTATGCAGATCATGTCACAGCATACATTATCAGGCTAGTGGAAGAATGCATCCCGACCAGCTCTGTTCGCTCATTTCCGAACCGCAAACCATGGATGAATGCTGACATACGGAAAACAAACAGAGTACTGCTTTCATAACAGGCGACTCCGATCACTACAAGAAGGCCAAGTATGAACTCAGAAAAGCCATCAAGAAGGGTAAATTGGATTACAAAAACAAATTGGAATTACAGTTTGGGGGCTCTGACACCAGACGTATGTGGCAAGATCTGAGGGTCCTCTCCAACTACAAGGGGAGCTCAGGGGTAGTCACCAACAATGACCCTAACCTACCAGACAAGCTAAACAAGTTTTACGCTCGCTTTGAAAGGGACCATGAGCCGAACAACAACTTGAACATCAGCCCAGAGGACTACGTTCTACAACTGTCTGAGTCCGAGGTCCGCAGAATCTTCAGGAGGGTGAAAGCAGGGAAGGCAGCCGGCCCAGACGGAGTTTCATCCCGCGTATTCAAGACCTGCGCTTACCAGCTGGCTCCTGTGTTCACCAACATCTACAATGCATCACTGCAACAGTCTGTCATCCCAGCCTGCTTCAAAGCGACAACCATTGTGCCGTTACCCAAAAATACCAAAGTAACATGCCTCAATGATTATCGTCCAGTTGTTTTAACACCCATAGCCATGAAGTGCCCGGAGAAACTTTAACTCATTTTACTCATTGACTACAGCTCGGCGTTCAACACCATCGTTCCCTCTAAGTTGGTCCTGAAACTGCTTGGTCCTTAAGCTGGATTATGAACTTCCTGACGGGCAGGCCTCAAGTGGTGAAGATTGGGAACAACATCTCATCCACTCTGGTCCTCAACACCGGAGCACCTTGGGCTGCTGCCATAGTCCCCAGCTGTACTCGCTGTACACACATGAATGTACTGCCACGCACAGCAATAATCGGATTATCAAGTTTGCAGACAACATCACAGTCATCGGCTTTATAAGCGAGGGCGATGAAACAGAGTACAGAGATGAGGTGGTCCAGCTGGCGCGATGGTGTGAGGATAACAGCCTCGCACTGAATGTCAGCAAGACCTAAGAGCTCATCATGGACTTCAGGAGCCACCGGGGCACCCACTCCACCATCAGCCTGGACGGGACACCGGTGGAAGTCGTCAGCTGCTTCCTTGTACTACAGATTTCCGATGACCTGGCGTGGACCCGCAACATGGAGGTCATGCTGAAGAAGGCACACCAGCGCCTCTATGCTCTGCGGTGCCTCAGAATAGGCCAGAAGTGGCTAGTGAACTTCTACCGTGGCACAATAGAGAACGTCCTGACAAGTGGCGTCACTGTGTGGAACGGCAACATCACTGCACGGGACAAGAAAGCCATCCAGAGGGTCGTAAGGACAGCAGAGAAGATCATCGGGTGTGCACTTCCATGCATTGAGGAGATCTTTAGGACCAGATGTCGGAAGAAGGCCATGTCCATCATAAAGGACTGCAACCACCCTGGGCACCATCTCTTCTCCCCCCTACCGTCTGGTCGCCGGTTGCAACCAGAAAAACAAACAAAACATATACATATCATTTAAGTCACTTTGCTGCAAATTTTTGGTTTATTTTATTTTATATATTATTGTTATTATTATTA
>CM051012.1:11358861-11371361 GCA_027704905.1 Muraenolepis orangiensis | reverse complement strand
TCTCTCTCTCTCTCTCTCTCTCTCTCTCTCTCTCTCTCTCTCTCTCTGCTTCAGGAGACCTGACACGAGATGGAGGAGCAGCAGGGAGAATAGGAGAGGAGAGGGGAGATGAGGATGATGATGATGAGGATGATGATGATGATTGAGGAACATGACCTCAATAAGGCGTAAGGTTTGCACCGGTTGAACGCTCACCGTGATCCTGACACTATAGTGTCAGGCAGGAGTGTAGGAGTGCACACAGCATGTGCTGTTTTTTATGTTTATCTCTCCTACACAAGCTCCAAAGCTCAACAGTGGAGCCACATAGGGACATGTCGAGAGAGAGAGAGAGAGAGAGAGAGAGAGAGAGAGAGAGAGAGAGAGAGAGAGAGAGAGAGAGAGAGAGAGAGAGAGAGAGAGAGAGAGAGAGAGAGAGAGAGAGAGAGAGAGCGCGAGAGAGCGAGCAAGAGAGCGAGAGAGAGAGAGAGAGAGAGAGAGAGAGAGAGAGAGAGAGAGAGAGAGAGAGAGAGAGAGCGCGAGAGAGCGAGCAAGAGAGCGAGAGAGAGAGAGAGAGAGAGAGAGAGAGAGAGAGAGAGAGAGAGAGAGAGAGAGAGAGAGATAAATAGAAACAGAGAGAGAGAGAGATAAATAGAAACAGAGAGAGAGAGAGAGATAAATAGAAACAGAGAGAGAGAGAGAGATAAATAGAAACAGAGAGAGAGAGAGAGAGAGAGAGAGAGAGAGAGAGAGAGAGAGAGAGAGAGAGAGAGAGAGAGAGAGAGACGCGAACGCGACATTTTCAAGAGATGGCGAGAAATAGATAGAGAACACAAGATGGTGGCTGATAAGAAGAACTGAGAGTACCTCGGGGTTGGGGGGGGGAGGGATGACATGGCCAGGACCATGACAGCTGCAGCTACAGCTGCACGGTGTGAGGGAGCAACAGAGGAGAGGAGACGAACAATGAAATAAAAGGACTGACAGAGACAGTGGTGGACAATGCAGGGACCACGATCACAACCATGGTAATGAGGTGGGAGGGGGGGGGTGAAGGATTGAGAGAAGGGAGAGGAGGGGGAGATCAGAGGAGAGGAGATGTGGTGAAGGTGGGAGGAGCGTGGAGGATATGAGGGGAGAGGAGACGAGCGGAGATCAGAGGAAGATGGGAGGCGCATGGACAAAATGAGGGTAAAAGAGAGGAGAGGAGGGGGCAGGAGAGGAGAAGAGGTGAGTGGAGAGGAGAAGAGGGTAGGAGACGAGGAGCTGAGGAGTGGAAAGGAGAAGAGGAAAAGAGGGCAGGAGACGAGGAGCTGAGCAGTAGACAGGAGTGGAAAGGGGAAAAGGAGAAGAGGGCAGGAGACGAGGAGCTGAGCAGTAGACAGGAGTGGAAAGGGGAAGAGGAGAAGAGGGCAGGAGACGAGGAGCTGAGAAGTAGTGGGGGAAGACAGAAGGTAAGAAGGCAGAGGAGAGACTAAGGGGACAGGAGATGAGAGGAGAGGAGGAGACAGTTGGAGAGGAGAAAAACCTCCTTTGGGGTGTAATTAGGGCTGTGAAATCTGTCCGCCGTCGAGCCTCTGGGAGCACCAGGAGAATAACAAAAAAAAGAGAGAGATAGAGAGAATGAAAGATGTGATATTATATGGAAGATGGATCGAATAGACAAAGAGAATAGATGCAGGGAGAGGGACCCTCTCAAAGGGAGAGAAAGACATAGGGGGAGAGGTTTGAAAATAAGGGAATACATCACGATATGGGACTTGATTTGGAACTTCTTTGTTGTTCCCCATCCATGACACAACGTTGGTCATAAAAATATGGCCCTTTGTTGATTTGTTTGATACATTTATTTAGCTGACTTGTGCTGTCCCCGACTATTCTCCCGTCACCCGCCAACAGTGTCTGTCCTTCTATGAAGAGGACAGCGAAAGAGCACTTGAATGATAGAAAACGGTATAGAGGAAGAATGAGAGATTTCAAAGTAAATTCATTAAAAAATTAGTATAGGAGCATGAATAATGAAAATGAACATGATACGCATACGCATAAGTATAGGAACATGTATATCCATGTGTGCTTGTGTGCGTGTGTGTGTGTGTGTGTGTGTGTGTGTGTGTGTGTGTGTGTGTGTGTGTGTGTGTGTGTCTGTGTGTGTGTGTGTATGCGTGCGTGCGTGTGTGTGTTTGTGTTTGTGTTTGTGCATGCGTGCGTGCGTGTGTGTGTTTGTGTTTGTGTATGTGTATATGTGTGTTTGTGTTTGTGTGTGCAAAAGAAAAATATGCAAACGCCAAAGACGGGAGAGAGAGAGAGAGAGAGAGAGAGAGAGAGAGAGAGAGAGAGAGAGAGAGAGAGAGGAGGATGAAGGCAGAGATGGGAATATGAAGTCTGGAGGCTATGAATAAAATAAACATCCTGAGGGAATATCTCTCTCTCTCTCTCTCTCTCTCTCTCTCTCTCTCTCTCTCTCTCTCTCTCTCTCTCTCTCTCTCTCTCTCTCTCTCTCTCTCTCTCCCCACACACACACCAACATTCATATCATGATCATACATCTTTATGTACTCTCAGTCATTTAGAACTCACACCAGAGGAGAGGCGAACAGACAGAACAAAGCAGAGAAGGGATGATCGAAGAGGAGTAAAATGACGATGGAAGGAGAGAATGGGACAGGGGCACGGAGGACAATAGAGCGGAGGAGAGGAGAAGGAGAAGGAGAAGGAGAAGACGGGACGCGGGGGGAGGAGACAGGAGGAGAGGGTAGAGGAGGAGACAATGACGGATGCCTACACCTCGGGTCGGCCGACATTTCGGGGTCGAAAGAGCGTGCTTGGAACACCTCAAGCACTCGACCGCCCTGGCCCCCCCCGTTTACCCGTATCTTTAAAAGGGGTTTTAAATCGGTTTGAGATCAGACCCAAGTATACACGAGGTCATCTGTTGGGACTCCCCCCACTCTACTACCGTAGGCCCACCTACACCATAGTTAGCCTGCTCCGATGACGGCATGCGCCACTGCAGACGACAACTAACGTCTATAATTGCTGTTGTCGTTATCGCCAATAACACCACTGGAAGTAGGCCAGCAAGAGAGAGAGAGAGAGAGAGAGAGAGAGAGAGAGAGAGAGAGAGAGAGAGAGAGAGAGAGAGAGAGAGAGAGAGAGAGAGAGAGAGAGAGAGAGAGAGAGAGAGAGAGAGAGAGAGAGAGAGAGAGAAAGAGAGAGACATAGAGAGTGCTCGCCGCCATTATGTCACACCGACGGTAGACGAAGCGAAGCGTGAAGATGATTTTCAAACTAGTCTCGGTAATTGCTGCTGACAGCGGCGGGGATGTGGAGGGGTGGTGTGTAGCTGAGGGTGCGGGGGGAAGAGGTGGTCGGTGGGTGACGGTGGGGGGACGGGGGGGTGGGGACTGGCCCTGATGCTGGGCGTCCCTGGGGGACAGGGTGTAGGACTGAGTCAGGTCCCCTGTCCAAACACATTCTGCACAACACACATGGGGGGAGAGGGGGGGGAATCGAAAGAGAGAGAGAGAGAGAGAGAGAGAGAGAGAGAGAGAGAGAGAGAGAGAGAGAGAGAGAGAGAGAGAGAGAGAGAGAGAGAGAGAGAGAGAGAGAGAGAGAGAGAGGGATGAAGCCAGGGGGAGAGATTTGATACAAATAAAAAAACGTTATTCTTTCGATGTTTCATCACGCTACACAAGCCTTGCCATCTCTTTTCCTTCTTTAACAGCGTATAAACAACATACTCAAAAACGTATCCAAGCAGGTTGGAGTTCATCTCCCAAGCCCAAAAGCCCGCCAGTGTGTGTCAGCCCGCATGTTTAGCTCGTTCATCGTCCAGTTCAGTTCCAGTGAGGTTCACTAGCGATCCCAAGGCTAGTATCCTTGATTTTGCAGAACACTTCCATGATGTCCAAACGTCCTCCGTAATCCCCAGGCTCTCGTAGCAACCGGTACAGGGAGACATCTTGTTCAGTCCTCTCCTTCACCAGCCCACTCCACATTGTGAACACTCCTAACCGTTGCACCAGTAAGTGGGCCAGTGGTCTCCACACCAATTCTTTAGCCCAACAGAAGTCTTTGAAAGAATTGCCGTCGAAAAACAGAAGAGAAAAAAATGATCACTGCCACAAATCTTCCCCGGTTAAGCAAAGTCTCACTTTTGCTTGGATTTTTTTTAGCCGAAAGACCTCTAGGTCACTCAACGCACCCTCCTGCTTTCTTAGTAGTGCAACAGACCTGAGAAAATCTTGCAAATCTGGAAAGAAAGCCTCAACATTGACTGCGCTAATACCTTTAGTTACTGCTAAAAAGTTCTTTATTTTTTCAAGCGGATAAACAATTACACAACTTTCTTGTGAAGGCGTCACCTCACTGTCCTCATCAGAGTAATCCTCCAGCACTTTTTTGGCCTTAGCCCCTCTCTGTTCTTTGTCATTATTTTTCCTTTAGTTTTCTGTATTCAAAATGCCACTTTCATCCTGCATGTCCACAGACATCAAGGCCTCCTCAACCGCCCTATCAACACTGTCACTGCAGCTTTCCTCATGAATATTAACTACTTTAATTTTCACCTTCTGATTTTTTACTGATTTCTCACTGGCCTGTGTACTTATTTCACAAGTGACTTCATGTGCACAGTCAACATAATCCTGTTCTACGTTCTGCTCTCTATCCTGCACGACCGTCTCTAACACCTGCGCTTTTACAGCAAACTGCTGTGCGCCAAGCAATTCAGACGCCACTACAGGAGTAGCGTCAGGTGAGCTGGAGCCGCTCGCCTGCCGCTCCTCGGCACGCTTGGCTGGTCGGTCCGGGCCCGAGCCACCCGCGACCGATGGCCGCTCCCCGGCCTGCTCCCCAGGCCCGGCAGCGCGTGGTTGACCCGCCGCCACCGGCCGCTCTCCGGGCCGACTCGAGCCCAAGCCGGGTCCGCTCCTCAGCCCCAGGGCAAGACCGAACCAAATGACCCTTCCGCCCCGCAACCGAAACATTTCATTGTTGCAGAGGTTGCAAACACAATGTAACTGAATCCGTCTGAAAGTCTGAAAACTGAAAGTCACTTTTAAATCATCGGTGCTGTCTTTGGTAATCATAAAGACCTGTCTTCTATGACACACAACATGCTTTAACTTTCACCCCAAAATAACCATTTTTACAGGAGACACTAGTTGTCCGTAACGTGACAGCTCTCTCGCCAAATCATAATTTTTAATAAACGGGAGGAGCATTTGAAATCCTAATTATTTTTGCAAATGTCCACCAGCGGAAGAACAGGGGTTAACGTATCGCGAAGCATGACACTGTTTTCAACGACTGTTGTCTCCACTTTGGCCTCATGGTCCAGAGATATGACGGCCACACCATTCATACGAGAGGCTGATTTTATACTTTGGTACCTGACCACCTCTCCAACACCCCCCCCCCCCCCCCCCCCGCCCCCCGCCCCCCCCCCGCTGACCTCCTCCACCGACACGCCGACACTTGATGTTTCTATCTTTAACGGCGTGGCGGCGAGTCAGCTTCTCTAACTCCCGCGTGGCCGTTGACAACGGGCATAATGCCAGGTGGTCAAACACCACTAACTAACAACAGATAACACTCAACACACACTAACAAAACACAACATACAAGACTTCAACACAGATAGAAAGAGTCAAAGTTGGTCAGTACCCCACTCCCTCCACACTCACTCCACACTCCCTCCACACTCGCGCATGCGAGAGAGAGAGAGAGAGAGAGAGAGAGAGAGAGAGAGAGAGAGAGAGAGAGAGAGAGAGAGAGAGAGAGAGAGAGAGAGAGAGAGAGAGAGAGAGAGAGAGAGAGAGAGAGAGAGAGAGAGAGACCAAGACATAGAAACAGAGAGAGAGACAGAGAGACAAAGAGAGACAGAGATAGTTAGAGCACCTTGAAATTGGAATTTAAATTAACTAAATGTCTGTGTCCTCATGTGTTCTTTCCCCGACACGAACATCACTCCCTGCTAAATTCTGTAATAAGAAATTCACACAAATTCCCTGCTAAAGTGATTATGACTCTCAGACATCCCCACAGTGAGCCGTGTGTGTGTGTGTGGCGGGATCAAAACAACAACCACAACAACTGTAATGCAAACGTAATGGCAACACTGACATCAAAACAAAAACCACACCACGAACACACAACCGATCAAACGGCTGCATATTCACGCGTATTTTCTACGCTGAGCCCGCAACAACGCATCCAGTTACAGAGCTTCACAGAGATCGCTCGGGCTGCAAATTGTCTCCCGAGGAAGAAAACGCCAGGCGTGGAGATGAGTGGATGAGAGGAGATGAAGGATGGATGTAGGGAGGGAGGGAGGCACACACACTGAAGGAGAGAAGAGGAATCGGAGAGAGAGAGAGAGAGCAACGTGAGATTCTGGGATTATGGAGAGGGTATCTAATGGATAGAGAGGGAGGAGAACTGGTCTCCGATTAAAGAGAAATGCTGATGGGGGGATGAGAGATGGCTCGGGGGAGAGAGACACTCAGAACGTGTACGAGAGAGAGAGTGAGAGAGAGAGAGAGAAAAAGAGAGAGAGTTAGAGAGAGGATCTGCCACAAGCAGAGTGTAATGAAGCCCATCTCTTCTCTCGGGTCAGCTATATATCTGACTCTAATGCGTCTCGAGCACAGACTATGATCTCAGCCCGATGGAGACAGATTACATTCTCCCCTTACCTGACGACGGGGCCTCTGCATTATATCGTGATAAGTCCTTTTCAGGGGTATCATACAGAACCGTGGGCACATCGCTATAACAGAGTCACCTTCACCTGCTTCAAGCCCGACTATAAATGGCCCAATTAAGATTTCTAATATTTATTCAAATACAGTGAATAGAGCTGAAACTTGAATCGACTTTGGTCGGGGAGCTCAAGGTTTGTTTCCGCGGCAATTCAATTTGGATTGGTTTTTTGTAACCGACTAAACTAAAAGAGATCATTTGCGAGGACAGAGAGCCATCACACACACACACACACACACACACACACACACACACACACACACACACACACACACACACACACACACACACACACACACACACACACACACACACATCAGCAAATCACACCAGCGGTTTCGACAACTCTGATCGGAAAAAAAAAAAGACTGAATTATTCAGTTTCAGACGAGGCCAGCAAAAATGCAAGTGACTTTCAAAAACAAATGTGTTCTTGCAACAGCAGCCAATGGCACTCAAGGGAGATGCAGTATTTATTAGCTGTCTAATGCAGTATGTTCCTAAAACCCTTGTTGGGCTTTAAACAAGTTATGAAATCAGTTTATCTTGTCATTTGTACACAAGTACAATGTTACCTTTGAGAAAACAATAGTTTTCTCAAAGGTACAAACATGTTATTATGTCCAACAAGCTATACTATACGCTACTGCTTACACACACACACACACACACACACACACACACACACACACATTTAAAGCTTTTACAGGGTTGTCTGGCAGTGGATGGAATTTAATAACACATATATTGAATAATAATTCATCATAATGAATTCATGAGAAACCTTAGTCCGGCAAGGGCAATCATGTATCACAATTCTAGCATTCATAGTACTGTACACCAACCCAAAAATACCAATTTCCATTTTCAGTCAGCATAGCAGAAACTTGTATCCAAAGTGACTTTACAAGTGAAGCTAGACAGCTACACAGTCACAAAGCATAGCCATCAAAAGTAGGAGAGCGGTGAGACTAGCGTGCACTATAGTGCTGCACCACTAACTTTGTTAAACAATAGCTGCAGCAATCAAGGTGAGTAGAAACACAGGGTAATTGGAAATTATGAATTCAATTTGTATTTAAATATATTACATTACATTACAGTCACTTTTATACAAAGCGACTTACAATAGTGTTTTTCAACAAAGGTTGGTAAAATAACCACTCGTCACCAGAAGTCAAAAGTGCATTTCATTCCTAACAAGTCGCCAAGAACAGGTAAAAGTACAATAAGGTACAAGTACAATAAGTTGGCAAACAATATAGAACAATATCTACCTAACAATCTACTTAGACAATCTACATAGTAAGACACTAGTACGCTAGTAAAAAGTATATATATATATATATATATATATATATATATATTTGTTTCAGCAATTATTAGAGTGTATTTAGTTAGAAATGGCATAGCCACCAGTCAGCTATTGGTGAGTGAAATGCAGAGAGAGAGAATATCAGTTTCCAGTTGACTCTCTGACCATTTAGATTTTAGAGCGTTCACGGCTCAATTCTGACCAATCAGGAATTGATCGCGCCTGTCGTCAAAATGCAACACTCCTCAATGAGGGAGAAATGCAGGGAGGGAGCAGAGAGAGAGAGATGGAGGGGAGGTTTTTTTTGGGGTTGTTTTGTTTCTGAAATCTAGCTCCGTTCTGCAACTACAACTCTCCTAAATCTGACCCACAGCAGCTTCAATTAAGCCAATCAGAAGCTGAATCAGATGTCAAGTCAAGTCAAGTCAAGTTTATTGTCACTTCACAGTTTACACAAGTATAAAGCAGTGAGTGAAAATCTTATGTGCAATACCCGACGACAGACAGCAGTTATACAAATAAGATAAAATAAAAACAGAATAGAATAAAATAAGTAAAAAAAGTACAAAACTGTATAAAGTTAAATATATAAAAGTAAAAATGCAATTTATAAAATGCAATATATCGGCACAGAAAAAGAGCAATATGTATATATAAATAAATGGAATAAAATATACATTGTTATTGTTCAGCAGCCTGATGGCCTGACTGTGGAAGCTATCTCTAAATTTGTGCGGCACTTGATACTGCGGTATCGCCTGCCTGACGGTAAAAGAGAATACAGTTTGTGGCTGGGGTGGGCATTGTCTTTTATGATGCGTTTGGCCTTGGCCACGCACGGCTGGTTGTATATATCCAGGAGGGAGGGGAGCTCACCTCCAACGATATACTGGGCCGTCCGCACCACCCTTTGAAGCGCTCTGCGCTCGAGTGCGGTGCAGTTCCCATACCAGGCGGTGATACATCCTGTAAGAACACTCTCGATTGTCCCGGTGTAGAATGTTCTCAGGATGCGGGGGCCCATGCTGAATATCCTCAGACGCCTGAGGAAATACAGGCGTTGTTGGGCCCTTTTCCCCACGTGTGTGGTGTGCGTCGTCTGTAACCCCTGCCACATACCTCTCGCGTCGTGGCTCTTGAATTTCTCCTCCACTCTGTCCTTGTACTCCCGCTTGGCAGTGACGATGGTCTTACGGAGGTCGTAACGGGCTCTCGTATATTCCTCCATATTCCCGGAGCCTAAGGCGGCGTTACGCGCGTGGAGGGCAGCGTGAACATCGCCGTTAATCCACGGTTTCTGGTTGGGATATATCCGAAACGACTTGGACGGTCACCGAGTTCCTGCAGCAAAGAGTCTGATTGGTCCAACCAGCATTGGACCTCCCTCACAGTGATTGGTTGCTGCTTCAGTGTCTGCCTATAGGCGGGGAGTAGCTGGATAGAGCGGTGGTCTGATTTGCCGAACAGTGGGCGGAGGAGGGCCTTGTAGCCATTACGGAAGGAAGTGTAGCAGTGGTCGAGGATCCGCTCACCCCGTGTGTTGCTCGTTATGTGTTGGTAGAACTTCGGGAGAACCTTCTTCATGTTCGTCTTGTTGAAGTCCCCCGCCACGATGAGAGCAGCCTCAGGGTGAGCCTCAGGGTGTGCCGATGGGGGAATGTAAACCGCTGTAAACTCCCGAGGTAGCCAGAATGGACGGCACATAAGCATCAGGTACTCAAGGTCCGGGGAACAGAAAGACTTGAGGGTTGCACCAAGATGTGTTTATCATGAGACATACCGCAATATTTACCGGAGAGAGCCTTTGTACTGTCCACCCGGTGGACGGAAAAATCCAGTCAGCTTGATAGCTGCGTCGGTAACCCCCTCCGCCATCCATGTTTCCGTAAAGCAGATGATACAATTGTCCTTAGTTTCCCGGTGGAATTGAATACGAGCCTGTTGCTCGCTTAACTTATTGTCCAGAGACTGTACATTAGTCAGTAGAATGGTGGGTAGTGGGGGGCGATCGGATTGACATCTCAGCCTGAATAGCACGCCGGCTTGCTTCCCTCGCTTCTTCCTGTGACGCTTGCGTGTAATCGTGCCCAAGATGGTCGGAGATATTCCAGCTGTGACTTTGGGCGGGACGTCCGAGTCGAAAGAATGAAAATACTCCGGTAGGCGGCGAGCGACTGTCGATCTGATCTCCAGAAGTGTGCAAAAGTCATAAATGAATGTGCTGCTAGCTTTCTGTACAAAGATAGTCGAGATAAAAATAATAAATAACAAAAAACTGCGTCGTTGCGCGGGAGCTTGCAACACGGCAGCCATCTCGTACGGCACCATACTTCACTCTATGTTAGTTCCCTGCAGAGGAGGGAACCATGATTGCATTGCTTGGGCCCATACCTTTTAATCCGCCCACTTGTACCAAGTTGACTGAAGGTAACATCGTGACACGAAACAGCTATATCTCCGTTGAACATTTGCCAATCGGGCATCTTGGTCTCTAGTGATTGGTTAGGGAAAATCAAATCTCCCTCCCCCACGGAAATCGTTAGAGTGGATGCAATATCAAAGTGGAAAATTAGTCTAACAAGTTGTAAACTCTGTCTGATATCAGGCTAATGATTGCAGGGAGGTGCACAAAGCAATGTCTGCCCTTAGGGAGAACACAAGTTTGTAATAATAGAATAATAAGGAAGGTCCAGAGTCCACTTACTAGGCACAGTGTGTGTGGAAACTGTATTCAAAAGTAAAGCAGAATGTGCAAAGCAAACATAGCAATAAAATAAAGCTGGTTAGGAGTAGCACCGCATTATAAAGCAAATTGGATGATTTCTATGCTAAATAAAAGGTTCCATGTGGTTCATTGTGACCTGCCATCAGGTTGTGTGGTGAGCGAGTGGCAGGTGCATAGCAACGGACCACAGTTGCCATGTTTCCTTGAGTTCTCCAAGCAATGCATTGGGCATTTTCCATGTCGACAAGCAACACAGGTTAGAGGGGAAAGTAATGCCCTCGCCCTCCCCACGGGGGCTCTGCAAGATACGGCCGAGCAACAAAGTAGTTTCACTTTGCCTCGAAAAAGCTATCCGAGAAAACATGGTGGATGCCATGTTTTGTCGCTCCTACACTTAACAGTGTCGGTGTGTTTTTAATGCAAGCCACTGAATCCATTTCTCAACAGATATATGCTACATATCACTCCCTCTCTTCAACCCATGTTCCATTCTCTCTTCACTGTCCCGTCCATAAAAGCCACAACAACAACAACAACAACAACAACAAAACGATCCGCCAATTTTGATCAGAATTCAGCGTCTGTGAACCCCGACAAGGTGGGTTTATATTGCACAAGCAGCTCTCGCTGCCTTGGCAGAGGGGAAAACACGATTTGACTCGTTTCCAAAGCTTGAAGTCTCAGCCCATGTCTGCCTTGTAGCAGGAAAAACACGTAAATTCTCCTTCCCAGTCCCACAACCTCCGGAGACTGACACTTTATGGCTCTCTTCTTTTTCTCCCCACCCCCAACAAAAATGATGATGATTGATGATCGAATGATGATTTGTTAGAAGTGTTTATTTGTGGAATGTGCCAGCCCTCAATGTCACACCGTGATCAGCTACTCAGAGAATCAGTCAACAAAAACAACGTGAAACTGTCATCGTTGGAGCCAATGAAGATGGCAAGAGTTGAAAGATGAATCTGTGTGATGCCGGTTCAAATCCAGCCTTAAAAATGGAAACTAGGACTATGCTAATGCAATTCAGTGAATGTGAAACCCTATCAAATCTGAATTCTTATGCTCTTGGAGGAGTACAATCCGAGACGGTATACTCTTCAGATGTATGTCAGAACATTCATTCAAATGAAAACAAATTGATTGTGACATCTTACTTTGGATTTTCTTTCAGTGCACCACGATGTCTATGCTGTTGTTCCATTCTGTGCGACGCAGAACAAAGTCTTACTTACACCAACAAATGCCATGAAACTTTCGTTTTTTTTAACACTCAAGAGGCTTAGACATAAAAGTGAAATTGGTTGAAAAGGGTGACCGAAAAAGTAAGTCCAGGATGTTGACAATGTGCTCCTGCCTTTTTTGTTGTTTACAGAACTCCTCATTTTATTATTGCTGTACACATCATCCATCAGTCACTTTATTGTTCACCTTGTTGTTCTTTTTATTGTAATATTTATTGTGTACAGTATTTTTATAGTATAGTGTTTTAGAAAATGCATACTGCGGGAGGGACTGGGAAGTAAGAATTCCATTGTTGTGTTCGGCAAATATAAATCTTAAATCTTGAGTCTCTTGGATCCTATGCTGAAATAATTATACTATATTATACTTTCCCATTAGAAGCACACAGACGGTCCCTGTCTTGAAGGACACATTGTACGGTGAGATGTCCTCAAATCTTTTCTCTCTAGCATTTCATGCTGTGATGTC
>CM051012.1:11348861-11353861 GCA_027704905.1 Muraenolepis orangiensis | reverse complement strand
GTTCAGATAGCTCTCGGGGGAGGAGGGAAGCTGGAGCGTTCAGTTAAATTGTCACCAAATGGTCCACAGTCACTTCCTCCCAGTTACATTCTCACCTCGCTGTTATTTTTTTATGGACATTTTTAGCACTGATACTGATGCCACACTCTCACAGCTGTTAATATAACCGTCTTCGGCACGAAAGGAAACAACTAGAAACCTGTTGGAAAATGAATATTCCCAGGCAAAAACATGCAACTTTGGCGGATCATAACTTTGGCAAGCCGCTATACTCTATTCACTATTTAGTATTCACTATATTCAATATTTACACTTTCATCCAAAGAGACTTTACAGTGAATCCAGACACGTCACTTAGTAACAGGTCATCTTAGGGAATCTAACCCGAGTGCATTTGGGAACATACCCAGTGCTTTCCGGCTGGAATTTGAACAACCTAGCCACTGTCCTCCAAACCTCTCTCATTGCCACCATGCCTAGTCAAATTCTCCCAGGATTATGGCATCAGCAGTATGGTGCAAGTCTTTTCCAAAGCTCCGCTCGCCTTCTCCAAGAAGGCTCCCAGATAACTCTGAAGTGTCTCAGGATGCAGTCTCTGTGTGTGTGTGTGTGTGTGTGTGTGTGTGTGTGTGTGTGTGTGTGTGTGTGTGTGTGTGTGTGTGTGTGTGTGTGTGTGTGTGTGTGTGTGTGTGTGTGTGTGTGTATGTGTGTGTGTGTGTGTGTGTGTGTGTGTTTTCTGACTCTCCGGGACAAACGCCCAACAGCAGCAGCATCCAGCCAGGGACTGTAACCCCTGTGAGTACCCTCCACTCCTGCTGTGCCCTCCTCTGATTGGACAACTGAGCCAACGCCATGTCTCGAGGGGTGCCCAGCGACAGCGAGTCAAGCCCCTTTGAAAAAACTCTCACTCCACTTCTGGCTCCTCACACCCCCGCAGAATTGGCAAGTATAATATTGTGTATTCAAAACACATAGACACAATTTATAGTACATTACATTATACAATTTGTCTGATAAATTGCATTAGGTTCTTGGATCCCTAGAGAGATGGATTTTTCTATCCTACCATAACATAAAACAGTTGAATAAAGAACAAGAAAAATATCAATGTTAAAAAGAAAATAAAAACATTGCATTGCAATTTTAAGTTGGCCAACAACTTTCCAAATGTGTTGTTTTCTATGGATGTTATTCTCCTAGAGGGCATCTTGGTTGTGAAAGCTTAATGGCTTGTATTCTGCTTGAAGGGTCTATGTGATCACTTTTAAATCCTCACATAGAAGAAGTGTTCCACATCTCAGCTTCTCCTTGAATGAGATCCAGATCAGATTCACACAGGGAGGGAGATCTGAACAGAGATCTGAACAGTCTTGGCCTGGATTTCGTTCCTCCCGACCTCCTACCTGTGTCATCCTTGAACCTGATGCCCTAACCCCTACTCTGCTCTTTTCATGACCTTCTTATTCTTATCTGAACTCACTGTTAAGATAAGAGCCATCCGCTAAATGGCTAAACAGTGAATAGACTAGTTTCAGTCACCACAGTCGTGGATCTCCCTCATCCACGCCTCCTTATCCACTGGCCGTCCACACCAGATATCCTGCATGTATTATATCAGCATCGTAAAAAAAACGTATGCTCGTGAAGCAGCAGTTAATGACGCTGCTGAAATACACTTTAGATTAGAGCACTGCTACCGAAAGGGACGCCAGTATTTCCTCATGACACGATTAGTTTCCCCATCGTTCAGAGAGTTTATGCCACATCATGTCAACACGCATATTTTTGGTTTCATTGGTGAGACTTCTGGAATTTTCTTTCGGAATGTCGACCTGGCATTTGAATTAGGGAGCTGCCTCAAATAAAAGTTATATTTGATCTTGCAATCCTATAACATGAGCAAAGCTTTTTAAGTGTATATTTATATGTGTGTATTTATAAATATATACATATATATATTTTTTATATAAACACCCCTTTTTGGGCGGCAGTAGCTCAGTCTATTGGGACTTGGCTTGGGAACCGGAAGGTCACCGTTTCAAGTCCCCGAAACACTGGCAAGGTGCCCTTGAGCAAGGCACCAGACCACTGCTACCACACTGCTCCCCGGACCCTCTATATAAAAAACGCTGCACACTGCTCCTAATATTAGGATGGATTAAATGGATTTCACTGTGTGTGTGTGTGTAAATGTATATGACCAATAAAGAGGATTCAATCCTCCAGATTGACATAGATTTATATATATGTTCAAGCATTCAAACTTGGATTACTAGAGAGAAATGGTACCTTACAACGCTTGTTTGTTTGTTATTAATATACATACACACACCGCCCACTAAAACTGTCATGAACGTCGGCGAATTTGCTTCTGGTTAATACAAGAAAAAGATTAGCTAAAACAAAGAAAAATATCTAATTTCAAAGACATATGGGATTTCAATTTAGTTTGTCCGCTGTGTTATGAATGCCTGACCACATATTAAAATGATAAAGGAATCCAAGTTTGATACAAAGTGGAATATATTCTTTAAATTCATTCATCTTACTTGAATAATTTGCCCCACTCTGACATTTGACATATATGGACACGCACGCACGCACGCACGCACGCACGCACGCACGCACGCACGCACGCACACGCACACACACACACACACACACACACACACACACACACACACACACACACACACACACACACACACACACAGGTTTCTGTGGCGGCAGTAGTCTGGAGGACTAGGACTAGGACTTGGCTTGGGAACCGGAGGGTCGCCCGTTCAAGTCCCCTAAATGGACCGAGTACAGAGTGAGAACTGGTACTTGGAAAAGGGTGCATGTTCGCCTCCTGGACACGGCCAAGGTGCCCTTTGAGCAAGGCACCAGACCCCACTGCTCCTAATACTAGGATGGGTTAAATTTAGAGAAACAAATTTCACTGTGTGTGTGTGTACATGTATGTGACCAATAAAGAGGACTCAACTGTCCACAGTGCACACGCATGCACTTACGCAAGGCCGCACACACACACACACACACACACACACACACACACACACACACACATACACACACAAACGAGAGAGCAAGGGCTTCATAGTGACTAAATGTAAATGGCTGGGCTGGAGGACATTGTTGGGGGAAATGGCTGTAGCTAACCAAACTAAATGAATGGTATCAGACGAAGCCAGCAGCAGCTGTAGTGGCCCTCTGAGGTAGAGCAGAGGCCCTCTCTGGCTTCTGCTACTACTTTATTGCGCTCATAAAATATGCATAAAAGAACACAAAGAATAGGGGAAAAAAGAAAGGAAGACAGAAAGAAAGAAAGAAAGGGAAATAATGTGTACAGCGGTGCCCATGGGGCAATATTGTAAAGTAAAAAATAATAATAATCACAATTAAAAAAAGATCACAATGTCTTATTGGTATTTTAGTCTTCGGGGAAGAGAGAGAGAGGGAGGAGCTGTTATTGGCTCATGTTTGCGCATATGGGTTTGGCCTTGCTGCAGGTGAGAAGGCATACATGGAATTAGTATAATTTGTAATGCTATTTAAATGACTATTAACGAATGACATCATTAATTAAATACTACATTTCATTCCATTCCATTCCATTCCAGTCATTTAGCGGATGCTTTCATCCAAAGTGACTTACAATAAGGTGTTTCAACAAAGGAAGGTAAGAGAACAACTCGTCACCAGAAGTCAAATGTGCATTTCATTTCTAAGAAGTCTCCAATAACTGAACCAGTGCTCAGGTAGAAGAATATACTAAGTTCAGATAAAAGTACAGTAAGGAAAAAGTACAATAAGTTGGCAAACAAAAAAATATAACAATATCTAGAACAATATCTACCTAATAATCTACTTAGATAATCGATTTAGTACACACTACCCGGATCCTTCCGGGTAGTGTGTACTAAATCGATTATGTGTGTCCTGAAGAGATGGGTTTTCAGCCTGTGGCGGAAGATGGGCAATGACTCTGCAGTCGTGACCTCCGTGGGGAGTTTGTTCCACCAAATTGGGGCCAGGACGGAGAAGAGCCGTGACCGCGTAGATCGGCCACAAGGGCCCCTAAGCGAGGGGGCAAGCAAACAGCCTGAAGAAGCAGAGCGAAGTGGACAGGTTGGGATGTAGGGCTTGACCATTGCCTGGAGGTAGGATGGAGCAGTTCCTTTTACTGCCTGGTAGGCTAGCACCAAGGTCTTGAACTGGGAGCAGCTACAGGTAGCCAGTGTAGAGACCGAAGGAGGGTAGATGTGTGGGAGAACTTTGGTCGGTTGAACACCAGGCGAGCTGCAGCTTTCTGAATGAGCTCCTGAAGGAAAATGCCGGGGCGCCAGCGAGGAGGGAGTTGCAGTAGTCCAGCCGGGAGATGACAAGAGCCTGGATGAGCACTTGCGCAACCTTTTCAGTGAGAAAAGGCCGAATCCACCTGATGTTGTCGAGGAGGAATCTGCATCACCAATGCAACGTTTGCCGAGAACGACACTTGGTCATCCAGGGTCACACCCAGATTCCTTGCGGTCCGAGTGGTGTCACCACAGCATCATCAAAGGTGATAGCCAGGTCTCGGTGCAGACAGCCCTTTGCCGGGAAGAACACTAGCTCAGTCTTGTCCAGGTTGAGCTTTAGGTGGTGCATCCCAGTAGTCAGTCTGCGTGGTACAGACCAAGACCGGGGTAGGATGCAAACAAGGAGAGAGAAGAGCCCGAGACACCCATCCCCTCAAGGGTGGAGAGGAGAATCTGGTGGATTCATCAACTATGAATTATTACTACTTTGTGATATACATTTCCTTGAATGGCTAGAATGGTGACAGATGTTCAGAGTGACATATAGTAAAGACAGTTAGAAATTAAATGCATTTTTGACTTCTGGTGACGAGTTGTTCTCTTACCTTCCTTTGTTGAAACACACTATTGTAAGTCGCTTTGGATAAAAGCGTCTACTAAATTACTGTAATGTAATGTAATGTAATGTAATGTAATGTA
>CM051012.1:11333861-11346361 GCA_027704905.1 Muraenolepis orangiensis | reverse complement strand
AGAAAGTCCAGTTATATGAAAAGCTCTACACTTTCCATTTGAAAAAAATAGTCCATTCAGGCCCACGCTGTGAAAAAAGACTTTTTTTTCTGGAAAGTAGGATTACGTATATACTACCCCCCTCCCCCATTCACACACACACACACACAAACACACACAAACACGCACACCTCACAGCACACAAACAGCCACAGTCAGACCTAATTAGCGGCCTGCCTCGTCTCTTGGAGGATTCTGTCGATAAGTATAGGCTGTAATATGTACCACGTGGTGGGGGCCACTCTAATGGCACAACACAGGAGAAGCAGAGAGGGAGAGGCAGAAAGACCGTCTCTGTTAAGTGCACCGGCCCATAATGGATTCACGCTGCTGCTATGCTCTGAACCCCTTATCTAGGGCAGCACAAGGGACGGATGGCAGGTCGGCGGTGTTTACAGCAGCTGAAACAGACACACTTTTTCTTTCTCATGGCATTTCTAGTGCCCCTTTATATGTAATGAATATGTTAGATGATCGCCGTGCACCGTGCCACCCATGGCACCGATGTCTTTCAATTATGAATATATATGAATATGATGACAGATGGTAACACGGTGGCATGGGACTTATAGAGTGTATTCATTTGAGATTTGGGGAAATTTGACTGTGAAATGTCTAATCTAAATTTGGAGAATCTGGAATCATTTTTATTGGACACGTACAGTACATGTATACACACAGTGAATTTTCTTTCATTTAACCCATCCTAGGAGCAGTGGGCAGCTATTGTATCTACAGCGCCTGGGGAGCAGTGTAAGGGGGTCTGTTGCCTTGCTCAAGGGCGCCTTGGCAGCACCCAGGAGGCGAACTGGCACCTTTAGTACCAATTCTCACTCCGTACTTGGTTCTTTTCGGGGACTTGAACCTACTTGACCCTCCGGTACCCAAGCCAAGTCCCTGAGCTATATATATATATATAATAAATATATAATATAATAATAATAATATATAATAAATTGGGCACAGCTAAAACAAAAATAATGATGGATACGATCTCCGTTTGCTTTCCTAACTGTAAATTGTGTTTTAATGTGAGCCCCATTAGCAGCTATTTCTTGCCTTTGTTTCTCAGACCTATGGGTGATAGAAAACAATTGGCTTATACGCGCGACTCTATCCATCAAACAATGAAGAACAAGAAAAAACGACAGGGAAAAAGCCAGCAAAACACACAATTTAACTTACATCCCCAGTGACAAATCCTAGGTGCATCGCAACCCAATAATGCAGCATTCCACCGGTGGTTTAAAAAACAAACAAACATTTAAACAAACCCCGAGCCAAAAAAGAGAGCAAATTAAAATTTGTTAGCAGGATAGATTAAACTCTGGCGCAACCTCAGCGCATTCAACGAAACAAAAAAACAACAACCACATTACAACTCGCACCCCTGGCTAAAAATTAACGCTTCTCTGATATTAACTTTCAGTGTGTTGGCCTGTAGGGAAGGACGAAGACCCTGGACCTGAATCAGATAGAATCAACGGTAATCCAATAAAGCAGAGAGAGAGAGAGAGAGAGAGAGAGAGAGAGAGAGAGAGAGAGAGAGAGAGAGAGAGAGAGAGAGAGAGCCGGCGGACAGATGGAGACAGATAGGGCGGGGGGGCGGGGGGGGGGGGGGGGGGGGGTGGAGGTGGCCATGACACAGAAATTAATATTGGATCTTATTATTATTCCTGTTGAGTTCATTAGACCTATCTTGTTATTGCTCAACCCCCAATCGAGGTTGAGCTAACATTTAAGACAGAGAAGAGAAGGAAAGAGAGAGAGAGAGAGAGAGAGAGAGAGAGAGAGAGAGAGAGAGAGAGAGAGAGAGAGAGAGAGAGAGAGAGAGAGAGAGAGAGAGAGAGAGAGAGAGAGAGAGAGAGAGAGAGACAGAGAGGAGATGCAGAATATGTAAAGGAGCCTCTAGGAGAGAGAATGAGAGTGTGGGAGGCAGAACACTGCCTTGATAAGTTTTTAAATTGTGTGCTGACATTAACTTAAATGCAGGAGCAGGGATGACAAGTAATATTCAGAGTAGCATAATAGAATAGTTAGATGCAGCCCTGTGCCCGGGGCGCACACCACACACACACACACACACACCACACACACACACACACACACACACACACACACACACACACACACACACACAAAATAAATAGGCAGGATACCAAATGAGCAGTGTCTCACAGTTTAACTATGTTTAATGATATATCTACAAACACACACACACACACACACACACACACACACACACACACACACACACACACACACACACACACACACACCTACACACACACACACACAAACAAAAACACTTCCTCATGTTTCCACCATGTCTGTTTTATACTGTGTTATATAAAGAAAATGTACATGGGTTTGTGTGAAGTATAAACATTTCATTATGTATGTCTAATTGGGTTTGTCAGATTCATCCGTCGTGACTGTGATGTGGGCATAGTGAAACAAAGGGGCTATTTGTATACCTGTGACTAATTAAAAGGCTAGTTTGCCATTAGGATGCAGGTACCCAAAGCAATGTTGGAAGGCTTCAATAACATGGTTGTCACCTGTATGCAACTTTGATTTGACACATGATTTATATATACTGTATATAAATATATTTCTTAGCCAATGAACATTCCAGAGGATTTGTGTAGCCTAGGGGGGAAAAAAACATCAAAACCCCCTAGGCTGCGAAAACAGTCACTGTATCAACAATAAAATTCGACCAATCGTCTTGGCTATAACGTTATCCATTAAGGTGGCTTAATGGCTTTTCAGTAGGCTATGAATACAGTGTTTAGAGAACATCAACAACTAAAATGTCCTGAAAAGGTAATGCAGCTGGCTTTCTGATTCATGATATTTTCCACCACACACACACAAATTCATTCCATGTTTTCCACTGCCTCGACGTTATCAGGGTCTGTGTGGCTATAATATATCATTTGCAAAACAACCATTTTACTTGATGTGTTTATGTCTGTGTTTGTGTCAAAAGGAGGCACATCAACGTCCAAAAATGCCCCCAAGGTTCAAGGTGGTTTTCAAGTTGTGTTACATTTAAATGTATTTGCGAATATATCAACCAGGATGAGTGCGTTGTGTGAGAGCATGCTGGGATTACTGGAAGAGTAAATACACGGGTGTCTGGGTTGGCTGCTAGAATTACCAGACCCCATGCTGAGCCAATTATATTCGTAAGTGACGGTAGACGCACTCTCTGAGCTGCTAAACAGGCATTTCTAATAGCTTTCTAATAGTCTAAAATACAATGCTACCACACTAGCTAGATGTAAAATAGTGACACACTGAATATCGGGGACTGTAGCTATAGCGATGTTTCTCATGATGTCACAGCCAAAGTCAAGTGTGTTTGTTATGTGTTGTGGTTGGCAAAAAAGCGACTCGTGACCTGAACTTTACACACGAATGACTGCCATTGTAAGGAAAAGTAACCATTGTTTTAGGCATCATGCCGGCAAGTTGTGATGTAATTGGTTGCACAAATTGTTTTCAAAGGGGTTCTAGTATAAGTTTCCTGAGAATTTCTGAACGAGAACCAAAACTAGAAGCCTGGATAAATGCAATTCATAGAAAGATCTAAAGTACAATGGAATGCTTACTCCCCTTTTCTCTGCCGCAGTATGAATTTTCTAAAAACACTATAGGCCTACTTTATACTGCACACAATAAAAATAACAATAAAGTGACTGATGGATGATATGTAAATATACACTTCCTGCCAGGTCAGTAACGATTATGTTCAGTTTGTCAACTTTTGATGACAGTTTGCATAAGTCAATGTTTTGGTGCGAATTTACTTTGTTATTTGAATTAAAACCGTTCGAAAACTCTTAATAAAATGCATTTTGCATGAAATAACAGTTAAATAACGGTTTAACCTGACCACTTAGGGAACAACCCGTTAGGGCCTTCAAGGTATTCAGAGAAGACCCTGGAACCCTCAGATGAAACAAAAAAAATCTAATTAATTGTATTAATAAATTTAATAAAATTGTCTGTTTGTCTTTCTCGGTCCATGCACTACGCATTTGAGTGGTTTTGTGTTAGAAAAAATGCAACCAATCAGATATTGTTATGGGTTGCTGGGAAGAATATCCAACCAAAGTACTCGCGAATGCTTTGGCCCTTAAACTGAATGAGAGCGTGCGTTTGGATTGACAATTTGATCAATCATTGGTTTGTAGCCAATGGGCGTATTCTTTCAGCTTTCCCCACAGTTCAATAGTGCGCTAGAAGGTCCCATCTGTTCACCGCTGGAGACAGAGAATCTAGTTTAGTGCTACGTTGTTATTTTTCTAAGTAGGTTTTTAACGTTGAAATGGCAACAGGTGGAAATGATGTCATTGCGGATTTGTTGTTAGTACAGTTTTTGTTGTTAGTAAAGTTTTAACGATCCCCCTCGTCACTGAATCTGTGGAATGGACAAGGACGCCCCCAAACGGATAAAACATATGCAAGGAACCAAACAGGACATAAAGTGACTGCCTCCGTGACGTCCGTCTGACTAGAACAACCAAATTTTCGGGTCTACAGAAGGTCCAGTTGTGATAGACACGGTTCGCCACTGCTCCTTTGTGTATATACTTAACGTGTGTGGAACAGGTGTAACACTGAAGACTGAACACTGAAATCTGGCCAAAGAGTGTGGGTTATTTTACCATATTTTCAATGCGTAAGGGTCTGGAACGGAAGCCGAAACGTTTGCCATCAAACGTTAGTTTCAAAGAATATCTAGAAGTACTGATTGAGAGTATTCAGAGATTACGAATGCAGAGACTACGAAATCACGTAAAGCAGTCGATGGAAATGACGTCAGTGTTGGTAAACAAGATCTCTCCATCTCTCTCTCTCTCTCTCTCTCTCTCTCTCTCTCTCTCTCTCTCTCTCTCTCTCTCTCCTTTTGTCTCTCTCTCTCTCTCTCTCTCTGTCTCTCTCTCTCTCTCTGTCTCTGTCTCTGTCTCTGTCTCTCTCTCTCTCTCTCTCTCTCTCTCTCTCTCTCTCTCTCTCTCTCTCTCTCTCTCTCTCTCTCTCTCTCTCTCTCTCTCTCTCTCTCTCTCTCTCGCAGAAAAATAGCATTCTGCTTTAGAAGATCAAGACGAAGAGAGAAGAGAAAAAGTAACACAAGTGTAATTAATAACAATAATAATACTTAATACTAATATACTACTACTTCTACTACTACTACTACTACTAATAATAATAATAATAATAATAATATTAATACCTATTTGATGGTGTGGCACGCAAGCAACACTATTATGAATCACAGAAGGTGGGACGTCTACACACTGCATACTGTTAAAACGGTGTTTGTGCTTAATGGCAAAAAATACACGTGTCTCTCGCATCGGATTGTGGTCCGTGTAAACCAACACCGGAATGGAGCTGGACCCCACGTACACCTCAAAATGTTGGAGGGCGAGGAGCATCGCCAGCGTCTCCTTCTCGATGGTGGAATAGTTAAGCTGATGATGCTTGAACTTCACCGAGAAGTAGCAAACCGGGTGATGCACGTCGCCCTCTCCCTCCTGTAACAGCACAGCTCAGCCCCAGCAGCACTCGCTCCACCTCCAGCTGAAAAGGACGAGCAAAGTCAGGGGCTGCTAGAACAGGGGCACTGCACAAAAGGGATTTTGCAGTCTCAAAGGCGCACTGACATTCCGTGGTCCACACAAACGGCACAATAGGACTACATAACGAGGTGAGAGGAGCTACCGCCACCGAAAAGTTCCGACAAAAACAACGGTAGTATCCAGCCATTCCCAGGAAGCGCCGAAGCTCACGCCTAGTGGAAGGGGCTGGATACGCAAGAACCGCTGTGACCTTCGCGTCAACTGGGCGGACCTGTCCATGTCCCACCTGTTTTCCCAAGTAGGTCACAGTGGCTTTACCGAATTCACATTTAGCGAGGTTCAGAGTCAACGACGCCTCCGCTAAACGTGCAAATACCACCCGTAAGCTAGCAATGTGCTCCGCCCATGTGTCGGAGTACACCACTACATCATCTAAGTACACGTTGCACTTAGGCACATCCCCCAACACCAGATGCATCAGTCTTTAGCATGACACGCTAGTGTGCTTAGCATGACACGCTGGTGTGTTTAGCATGACACGCTAGTGTGTTTAGCATGACACGCTGGTGTGTTTAGCATGACACGCTGGTGTGTTTAGCATGACACGCTAGTGTGTTTAGCATGACACGCTGGTGTGTTTAGCATGACACGTTAGTGTGTTTAGCATGACACTTTAGTGTGTTTAGCATGACACGTTAGTGTGTTTAGCATGACACGCTAGTGTGTTTAGCATGACACATTAGTGGGGGATGTGCCTAATTCCCCATGGTTAATAAATATAATTTACTAATGAAAAACGCAAACCTACCTGACACGCTCTAATCGACAAGCCCACATGGAACTCTACAATTGGGCAAAGGAACGAGCCCCCATGTCACAACCAAAGGTCTGATGACCAAACTAATTATACCTGGACCGGGCTGTTGTGAAGCCAGCCCGTCCAGTGAGCGCTTCTAAGCACAGGTCCCGGCAGGAATTAGACAAGGCGTTTGTTACAAAAGTAAATGATATTTATTAACCATGGGGAATCAAACCCACAACAACACAACATAGCATCGCATCCACACACAGTGGCAAACAACAGGCAACCTCCAAGTATCCAACTGTTGAAGCCATGAAGTCTGCACACATTTCAGCGAAGTCTCGGCCCAAAACTCCGTAGTACAGACCGTAGAAGAGCAGTGATACGCCAAAATCCATAGCATCTTCTGGCTTTATTCTGAAGATCAAGTTTATACCAAAGAGAGTAAACATGACCACAGTGTACCCAACTATTCCAGTAGCATCGCTGATCTTGTAGAGCAGCAGGAACCACTTATAGACCAACCTGGGCGTTTGTGTGGACCACGGAATGTCAGTGCGCCTTTGAGACTGCAAAATCCCTTTTGTGCAGTGCCCCTGTTCTAGCAGCCCCTGACTTTGCTCGTCCTTTTCAGCTGGAGGTGGAGCGAGTGCTGCTGGGGCTGTGCTGTTACAGGAGGGAGAGGGCGACGTGCAGCACCCGGTTTGCTACTTCTCGGTGAAGTTCAAGCATCATCAGCTTAACTATTCCACCATCGAGAAGGAGACGCTGGCGATGCTCCTCGCCCTCCAACATTTTGAGGTGTACGTGGGGTCCAGCTCCATTCCGGTGTTGGTTTACACGGACCACAATCCGTTGGTGTTTTTAGCCCAGATGTACAACAGCAATCAGCGATTGATGCGTTGGGCCCTACTGGTGCAGGGCTACAATATTGTCATATGCCACAAAAAGGGCGTGGACAATGTTGTGGCCGATGCCTTGTCCAGAGGGTAGGTCTGGGGGTACTAATCTGATGTTGGTTAATAGGTAACAATGTTTTGCTCACCCAATAGGTTCGCTTCTATGGGGGGAGGTGTGACGTCCATGGGTGGGTCATTAACATTGTTATCATGTTTGTAAACATCAGGTTAGTATATGTTATATTTGTTATTTGTATTTGATGTGTGTCACCGTTGTATTGGCCCCTTTTTTGTTTCTCCTTCCCAGGTGCCGCCCGTCTCTCCTCTAGAGAGCGCTGATTGCCTGATGAGCGGCGGCTGTCGGCAATCAGCCTCGATAGGACGGGTGGATAAAGCCTGCCATGTGACACCCATCCGGGCGCCTCATTGTGTCATTGCCACTGACCAGAGTGGAGTGTGGAGGTTGCCTGTTGTTTGCCACTGTGTGTGGATGCGATACTATGTTGTGTTGTTGTGGGTTTGATTCCCCATGGTTAATAAATATAATTTACTTTTGTAACGAACGCCTTGTCTAATTCCTGCCGGGACCTGTGCTTAGAAGCGCTCACTGGACGGGCTGGCTTCACAACAGCCCGGTCCAGGTATAATTTGTTTGGTCATCAGACCTTTGGTTGTGACACACATGGTTCCATTTGATTTGGAATGCAGCACCAGAGGCCGGGCCGGAATCAGCAATCACACTAAAACCTCTCTGACGGCTGATGGAACATTGTGGTGGTGGTGGCGCACCCGCGCAAAATAGGGACCTTTCAAACCCTTAAATTAAGCCATTTGTGACATCACAATGGTAATGGTAATGGCCTGCTTTTATCCAAAGCGCTTTTCAAGTCATGCCTGACATTCACCCATTCATACACACACTCACCACTGACGGCGGAGTCAGCCATACAAGGCGACGTCAGGAGCAAGGTGACTTGCTCAAGGTGTGTCCAACCTTATGTCCGATGGATGGATTTGATAACTCCGCTCCCCGGTCCACCACACCAACCAGTGGTAGAGGTGATGTGTCCACGACGTACACCAGGCACATCCAGGGGTTAACCCACCCAGTAATCCTCAGACGTTGCAGGGCTTAACTTGGACGGAGGTGGCTGTCGAACACTGGCTTATTCACCAGGGAAATCTCACTTTGGCATAGACCCAACTCTCAGGGGAGGTAGGTCTGTTTGTTTGGTCGAGGATGGGAGGGACGAGGGACGAGATAATGGCATTTGATGATCAAACATGCTGTCACTGACAGAGAGAGGGTGGGGGGGGGGGAGAGAGAGAGAGAGAGAGAGGAGAGAGAGAGAGAGAGAGAGAGAGAGAGAGAGAGAGAGAGAGAGAGAGAGAGAGAGAAATAAATGAGTGTGTCTCCATGGGAGTTCTACGTAATACCAATGACTCAATGTCTCAATTGCTGTGGCACTATCCTCTGCGAACATCCTTTTCCAATGAAGCTCATCAAACAATACTATTTTAATATATATTGAATTATGTATAACATTTTATACAATTGACAAATCCCTGGTGATGTGAAACATCCCCTCCACACGATATGATCGCCGCTAAGTGAGGATAAAAGCAGTGAAATAATTTGCCTGTGTTGTTTATTTATTTTTTTATATTTTTTCCCATCAGTTATGACCAATTTACATATATATTTGTTTTACAGTACTGAACAGTGTACAGTAATAAACACTGTGGTATTGTTTTGTTTTTTACAGTAATGGACACTGTGATATCATCTTCAATGCTGCCGCTGCTCTGAGTTACACAGAAATGGACAGCAGTCTTATGTTGCGATGACTAAAAGATTACTTTTGGGATTACCGACCGACCGGCAAGCGGGCAGCCGGCTGGCGACGAAAATCTCCACTTGGTCTCATGGGGAGTCCGAGATTTCTGTCTCTACTTGTCCGGTTAATTTAATTATTGTGTTTGCTTAAGTGGCGCTCAACACTGTACACAACATAACACCCCCCCCTAAACCACCCCCCCTCCATGTTTGGCAGATCTCACTGCCTGAATAATTAAATAAACAGAATAGGACTGAGTTAAACTCAGGCAGTAGAGTGTATGGCCACACCTTCACGTACACAAGATGAGACAAACCCAAATGTCTCTGTCACTTGTATATGTTTCCTGCAGGCCTGCCTCATTTGTGTAATGCTTTTATTGGTTCATGTTAAAAAATGTAACAACACAAAATGAATCTCCCACTCAGTGAATGAGATCCTGAACACATCCACTCTCAGAGAAGTCATGCAAGAAGTGGGGTTTAAGTGTGTTTTTCGGTGTGTCAGCCACACACACACACACACACACACACACACACACACATACACACACAAATTCCAATAAACATTTGTTGTTGGTTTTAGGTACAAATTTATTGCAAATATAGAAATAGATCTTTTGTACAGAAATCGATAGGGAGAAAAATGTCACAGTCAGCAACAGATAATGAAAAAAAAAGCCGAAAGAATTTGTTCCCGTCAACCAAAGAGCCTATGATCTCTTTTTGTTTTTGTCTCTCCTTTGGTCCAAGCTCTGGGGAATGTGTAGAAACCCAAACCCGGGATGGTAGCCGTGTTGTGTACTCGGTCCGACAAACAAACCCTGACCAGGCATCCTTCTCGTTTTCACCTCGCCCATGGGCCCACTTCAGATGACCACCTCATGTTTACTTTCGAATTTTTTTTGAAACGTCCAATTGTTTGGCTTTAGCTTAATAATTTGGCTCATTTGGCTCATCTGGCTCATCTCTCTCTCTCTCTCTCTCTCTCTCTCTCTCTCTCTCTCTCTCTCTCTCTCTCTCTCTCTCTCTCTCTCTCTCTCTCTCTCTCTCTCTCTCTCTCTCTCTCTCTCTCTCTCTCCGGTAACAAACTTTGAGCCCAAATATTACCCGTCAAAATGATGTCTCTCCCAAGATGTGTGCCAGCCAGCGTCCTGTGCCGGCAAAGTTAAAGAAAATAAATAAAACTACAAATAAAATCCACTAAAACAGAGGAATAGAGTGTGTTTAACAAACATCGAGGGTTGTCTCCAGCTCGGAAAGAAGGGAGGTGGGGGATGATTTACCGTAGCGCATTACCGGTCCTCTCCACACAGGAGGGTTCCACTGTAGGGTCCCCCACTTAACATACTGATGCCCTCCTGAATGCTCGGACTCGGCTGTCGCTGGGCAGAACTCAGGAGAGACCTCATGTCTTATCATTGGGGTCATTTGGTTAATGTACATAACACCTCTCTTCGTGTGTGTTTTTCTTTTGTTGTGCTATTGCTCCGGGAGCCAGCGTGTGTAGCCATTTGCATGTGAATGTGACCCTGTGTTTGTGTGTGTGTGTGTGTGTGTGTGTGCATGTGCGTGTGTGTATTTGCGTGCGTGCAGCCGTTGATGCCTGTATGTACGTGCGTGTAAATTATTATGTAAATAATTGTGTTTAAATGATGCGTATGCGTGTAAGTGAGTGTGTGTATATGAGTGCGTGTTTGCTTGCGTGTGTAAATGAGTGTTTGTTTGCACGTCTGTTTGCATGTGTTAGTGTGTGTGTGTGTGTGTGTGTCTTATAGCACAGCTCTCCAGTGTAGCGCCCTCCCCCTGCATCGATCCTGTTCATTTAATTTCCTGGATGTGTGATGGCCCCCCCTCCTCCTCCTCCTCCTCCTCCTCCTCCTCCTCCTCCTCCTCCTCCTCCTCCTCTCTACCCCCCCCCCCCCACCCCCCGCCCCTTATTTTTCACTTCATATTCTGGTCATTCACCACCAGGTCCTCGCTGCTGCTGTCCTGCCTTGGGAATACCAACATACCACTGAGTGTGTGTGTGTGTGTGTGTGTGTGTGTGTGTGTGTTCAGCATGCTGATGCAACATGCTGAACTATGAATACAATAATATATATAAATATGTATATTTTTGACTGATATATTGTATTTGGCACTTTACATCTATTATCTATCTATCTGTCATCTATTATTTCATTTTTAATTGCTGTTCCGTGTGAAAGATTGCCACAACATGTTGTTGTATGCGGTTCCGATTGTGATATAGCGAGCACACCTCCAGGGACGCGGCCCATCTTCAAGGCTAGCGGGCTAACGTTAGCGTCGCCTGGGCTCCCTGGCTAACTAACTAACGCGGGAGGAGGAGGAAGAGGTGGCGCTCGCTTGGTGTTGTGTTTGCGTTGTGTCCCCAACTGTATTCCTTCCATCTCCAGGTCCTGGTTTTGGGGCGGTGCGAAAGGAAGGGCCGGCGGGTAATAAGGGGGCCGATGCAGCCGCCGCCGCCACCGCCGCCGCCACCGCCGCCACCGCCGCAGCCATCAACGCAGCTAACAGATGCTCTCAATCTAATTAATGGGGGACTGCAATTACAATTACAAGTGTGTGAAGAAGAACAGCGCACACGGTCAGTGTTTGAGTTTGGTAATTGATTTGAGGTGGGGGACACTGCTACATCTTGTTTTGAATAGGTTGGTGGTGGTGGCGGTGGTGGTGGTAGCATCAGTGGTGGCAGTGATAGTGGTGGTGGCGGTGGTGGTGGTAGCGTCAGTGGTGGCAGTGATAGTGGTGGTGGCGGTGGTGGTGGTGGCGCCGTTGGTGGCAGTGATAGTGGTGGTAGTGGTGGTGGCAGTGGTGTTGGCGGTGGTGGTGATGACGGTGGCGGTGGCGGCGGTGGCGGTGGCTGATGGCTGGCAGTGGTGGTGGTGGTGGTGTTGGCGGTGGTGGCGGTGGTGGCGGTGGGTGGGGGAGGGAAGTCGTAAAAGGGGCTCATGAGTTACAGCGTGTCGCCAGCTGTGTGGTTAGCAATGCGGCAGCTAGGCTGCTCCGACTGTCCAGATTTTCCCTTCGCTGTTTGGACAGATGCTGTGCATATGTATAACATTTTATTGTTGCCCTGATCGATTGCAATTTTGCTATTTTGCCAGAATAAAAATAAATACGTAAAACGTAAAGATATTTTGTCAACAAGGGGATGTTTGACGTTGAATCAACACTGTGGTGAGTCTCAGTTGGACTGTTCTCCTCCATTTGAATCACCATTTTAATTAATTTAAACGTATTTGTTTTAAATCAATTCTGTGGACTTTGTGATCTTAAGTATCAGGCAAAGGCCAACGATTTTA
>CM051012.1:11313861-11328861 GCA_027704905.1 Muraenolepis orangiensis | reverse complement strand
TGTGGGCACCAGGCACCCCCCCCCCCCCCCCGTGTGACTTGTGTGTAGTTTGTACCTCGAAATTCCTGGGTTGTACCGACCCTATGTGATGGATGTATCTCATAAACAACAGCCCCCCCCACCCCACCAAACATTACTGCTGTAATTGTTATGGATCTCAGCGAAAGGCCATCTACTCCGTACGCACATCTACTTTAAGTCACACACAAGATGAGAAACACTGCTTTATTTACGGCCGGTGAAATGCTGACCCCCCCCCCCCCCCCCCCACCCTCCCAGCGTATTTTTTGTAAACTCGACTCATTTTGATGCCTAGAGAAGATACATTAAATAGTTGCAGACAGTCAGCCATTTTGGGCCTGTACACTCTCCTCTGTAGTTAATTAGTCTGCAGGCTTTTAACGTTTTTTTTTAAATGTTTGCGGTGAGCTTGGCCACCTCCCGGGTGCAAACGTTACGTTTACGATGTCGGCAGAGAACATTGCGATCGGAAAAAAATGCTAATGAGCCTCGACTTGTTGTGGAATTCTGTGAAGGCATCAGGGAAAGGGGGAGGGGGGGGGGGGGGTGTCGAGCAGCAGAGCACTTGAAAATAACGTTATAGTCCTTGTTCCTTCCGAAATTAATAAAAAATGATTAATTTGTGATTCACGTTCCATTCGCTCTGACATTAAATCAAAACATGGCATTGGATCATTGTCTCACAAAAAAAAGGTAGATGCATTCAAATGGCAGCTGAAAGATCTTGTAGCCACTGGTTCATTCACACGTGAAGGGTCGAAAAGGTCACAAAAGCCTCTCATGCTATTATGAACCACTTCTGAGTGTACATTATCAGTCCAGGATTTGGAGTTCAATCCACAGTCCTTTGTAAAAGTTCACATTTTCTTGAGGAAAAAAAAATTAATAAAAAAAACTCACAGCGAGAGATATTCATTTTCTTCTCTTCTTCCGGAAAGTTCAATCAGTGGCAGTTTGGCCCCTCCCCCCCCTCCCCCCCCTCCCCCCCCTCCCCCACCCCTCTTACCCCTCAGCCCCAACCTCTGTAGTGAGGTCTTCTTTAAATACTCGGGGTCCTGCAGGCTCACTTGACAGCCCAGAGATCAGTTTTTTTTTGTTTTAGTCTCCCGCATAAGTAGTGTTTCATCACATCCTGCTCTGAGGAGCAGCCGCCGTGAGGCAGAGTGGTGGGACACACACACACACACACACACACACATCGACACACACCGACACACAAAGGACAGAGGAGGGTTTTTTCTAAGACTTGACATGGAGGCTGGTGGACTGACTGACAGTCTTAATACTGAGTCCAGGGGCGCCCTGTGGCAGCCACACGTCCACCAGCCGGGGTACAACTCAGCCCATCTGAGTCTTAATCCAACATCCCTTGGAGAAGACACAGTGACAGACTCTAGGAGGAGGACAGGGGGGGGGGGTGGGAGGATGGAGTATGCATTTAAATGCTGCAATGTGCGATTGAACTCTGTCGCCTACAGCGTATATTCGACGGACGAAAATCAAAAGGCGCATCCACGCGACTCGCTTGTCACCGCAAACGTGGACGAAACTGTCAAGTGTGATCTTGCACAGAAAAGATGAAAGAGCGTGGCATTAAATAATATAGTTATAGGAGGGACTGTCGAGTAACAGCTTCCATCTTTTCCATTTTTTATACCTTTGTATACCTTCTTAACTTACTTCCTATCAAGGGGACTTGTTTGGGGTTTACCTTGCTGCCACCATGAGTGGCCTAATTTAGAAGAGAGAGAGAGAGCGAGAGAGAGAGAGAGACACTCTTCAAAATGTTCATTCCCAATTTGTGTCAAGCGGCTATGGGTGCATGCGCCTCTATATCGCTTTGGGACCGCGCTGTGTTATGACAAGGGCTTTGAGCAATGTAAAAATCCATTGGCACAGACAGCAACAGCTTTGACGGGGTAAAATAATGATTAACTAAGCAGGACAATCACCACGCAGTCCCAACAGGGAAAACACAAGCTGATGGACACCACGGTGTATTGAGAGGACGGCGACTGTGGCCTCGGTCATTATGCTGCACTACACACACTATGTCACACTGTCTGTTTTTAGTTAAACAACCACCAAACATTGCAACAACCGCTTTGGCTGTCTGGCTGATTATCATGCGTTCACCGAAGACGTTTGTATATTATTTATGCATAAACATGTGCACCACCGTTCCGGGTAATTGGCTAATTATTTTGAAGTAATTAATAATTTAGGTCTACAGGCGGCGGCAATAGTCATACAATCTCACATCATGGTCCGAAGCTCGTAATCTTAGTGTAAAGCTGAGGCTATGGGTCGACAGGACATAAATCGATTCTATAATGCGTTATTATTGTACACGTTTGTGTGGCATCGAACCAGACAAAAGTATTTGGAGCACACCACTGTTCTGCTCATTGATTTTGCTGTTGCATTGTTCTTGTTATCTATTTGTATGAATTTGGCGTAGCTGCGATCAAACTATTTATATCTCCACCTCTACCTTGCTTTCCGTTTTTGTTCCATTGGACTATGTTACTTGTCGATTCTCTTTTAGTTCTTTGCCGTTGAACAAATGGGTCATGATTCTTGGCTCTTCGAGTTTGTCATGTACGGTGTGGCCCTGAATGAGTACATGAACAAAGGATCCCCGGTGGACGGGAAATCTGTGTAAAGCAATGAAAGGCCATACAATGGCATAAATCATACAGGAGTGTAGACACACACACACATACACACACACACACACACACACACTCATTAAGCTATTCCGCTGTAAGTTTTGCAATTACCCCTGGATAAAAAGATGGCACTGAGAGAGATGTCCCAAATAGTGAGCTCCCGATGAGCACTTTGCACTGTGCACTAATTAAAGAGTGCCAAAAATAACACCCTCCAACCCCACTGGTGGATCACTGAAGGACAGAGAACCAAAAATTAATCCTGACGCCAAAGTGTAAAACGAAGCACTGGAACGTTTTCTCTCGCAGACGCAAAAGTCAACGCTCCTCTCGCCACATTCTACACGTTCAACTGAAGACATTGCATGCCTTAAAAAAAATTTAAAGATAAAATTATGCCTTCCTCTTTACCGACGACGGTGACGACGACGCTGGCGGCTGGGTTGGCCAGTCGGGTCAGAGACGTGACAATTCCAACGTCGCTTCCGGCAAACGGGTTTATCCTTCTCGTTTTCCCCCCCTACAACTTCTGCTGCTGTGCCGAAACACCTTTCCAGTAATCGAGGATGTCGTGCAGGTCCTCCCCTTTGGCGAACTGCACCTTCTTGCGCAGGGCGTTGCCCGCTGTCACGTAGCAGGACTCGTCGCGGTGGCCCTTGCGGTAGGGCCGGAAGCGCTCCCAGATCCTCAGGGAGCTCTCGGAGGAGTACTCTGGGCTGGAGGAGTAGCCAGAGTAGCTGGAGTGCTGGCGGGCGGCCGGGGAGAGCTGGGAGTAGGAGGCCGCGTCTCGGCGGGCGCGGGTCAGGGGCTTGAGGAAGGAGACCCTCTGGGCTGGGGAGCCCTGGTGGGAACCCTCGTAATAGAGGGCCGGGACGGAGTGGCGGTGCTCCGAACAGTGGTAGTCCTGCTGCACCTCCAGCTGCTGCTGCTGCTGCTGCTGCTGCTGCTGCTGCTGCTGCTGCTGCTGTTGCTGCTGCTGCTGCTGCTGTTGCTGTTTCTGCTGATGGTGATGATGCTGCAACTTCTGTTTGTCCTGATGTTGGGCACCAACACCACCACTGTCGCAACCACCACCACCCCCTCCATTGAAGCTCCCACTCCCCACCAGAGGCAGCCTTTCCTGGGGCTCCCCGCAGCCCACAGGGCTGGCCCGCTCCGGGTACTGCTGCTGCTGTTGCTGTTGTTTGCAGGCATCCGGACTCCTTGGCTCAGGGACATCAAGGCTGTACACCCTGGCTCCTCCGCGGTCCCGGTCTCGTCCCATGGAGCCACAGGAGGTGGTGCTGCACTGCTTCTTGACGGCGTTGATCACCACGGCCGCATCGGCGCTCATCTGCCGCTGGATGGGTCGTACAGCTGTGGCCGGAGGCGGTGGCCGGTAAGGTGGGGTGACCACGAATCCCCCTCCGCTGATCCCCGGACGCTCCGAGAGTGGGACACTGAAAGTCTGGAGAGGTGGAGGAAGTGGAGCCTTGCTGGAAGGATTCAGCTGGCATGCCTCTGTGATGCCATGGGAGATGGGGATCATGCCTCGGGTAAGAGGCGAAGTGCTGGTGGGGGGAGGGGAGGTGGAGTTGGAGGAAGCAGTATGGTTGGCTGAGGCCCCTCCCGTGGCGACCGCCGCCGCATCAAGCTTCAGGGCGTCGATGCAATTGTTGATGATCTGGTTGACTTTGTCCACTTCCATGGCGATGGTGGAGATCTCTGAGGCGGAGCCCCGCCCATCGTCATCCGAGTCTTCACCAATGTCCGTCGCATTGTCGTCTTCGTCCCTCAGCGGACCGTGACCTCCGTCCCTGATCCTGTCAATACCTGCAGCCCCGGTACGCACGTCCATGTAGTTACCCTTGCTTGTGAGCATCGCCTCAGAGAACGCTGTGGACATCTTCTCCACCTGTGGGATGGACGAGAGCCTGGAGGTACTGGTGTTGGCCGAATGGAGCATGCCGGAGCTGGATGAGGCAGACATGGGCAACTTCCCCCCATGGTGATGCTGGTACTGGTGGTGCTCCCGTGACTGCTCCTGGAGCTTGTGGACGGCAGACGGGTCGTTTGCGACTGCCGCGGCCACCTCTGGTCCGTAGCGCATCTCAAGTATGGTTTTCTTGACACATATGGACTTCTGTTTCTCGTCATGCATCCGTTTCTTGCGGAGGCAGTAGTAGACGATGCCCAACACGATCAGCATGCCAAACAGGCAGCCGATAATCGTCATGATGTAATGGGACGTGGTGGACGGCGTTGGCGGCAGGTCGTCTTCGTTTTGAGCACGGGTGGCAAACTGCACACAGGTGTGGTTGTATCGCTGTGAGTTGCGGATAGACGCCACACAGAAGGTGTAGTTTGTGTGCGACTTGAGCTTGTCCAGTTTGATATTCTCCTTCTTGTTCTTCAGGTTCATGAAGTCCGACACATACGTGTTATTGTACTGTGTCAGGATGTACATCTTGCTGAATGGCCTCGGGATCTGCACCAGGATGGAGGCCGAGGACAGAGAGACATGCTGAAGCTTAATGGTGGGAGTGAAGCTATGTTCGCCGGACGACGTGGTAGGCTGGTGGTAGGGCCCCATGCCGCCAAACATCTCTAGCCCCATCCCAGAGGTTCCGTCCAGGTCAGGAGGAAGAGAGGTCATCCCGGGGATATACTCTCCATCTCTGCAGATAGAGGACAGGATGTTCTTGGCATTTCGGCCCGCGTGACCAGCTGCGATGGGACTGAGTAAAGGGTAGCCAAACATCTCCCGTGGGGTCTCGCACTGCAGTCGGTCATAGGTGTGCGTGACATTATTAAAAGACTCCATCCAGGTGAGGAAGTTATAAAGATCACACCCACAGTGGAATGGGTTTGCCGCCAGTTCACACACCATCAGGCGGCTGAGAACTGTGAACGTAGAGGGGTCGATGCGGGCCAGCTTGTTGGATGACAGGTCAATGCTGCTGAGACTGGGGCACTCCCAGAATGCATTGCTGGAAATCACCTCGACGAGGTTGTGCTGAAGGAAGAGGCACTGCATGCGGCCCAGCCCTCTCATCATGCCTTCAGTCAGATTGGTCAGCTTGTTGTAGCCAAGCTGAAGGACCTGGGGAGATAGAAAGATGAATGTAATGTTATCCACTGTTGAATACTGTGTGAATACTAAGAGAAGTTAAAGATTTTTTTCCCTGCCTCCCACTTGTTGTCAAATAGCCACAATCGCCTCCCAATTGTATTGAAGAGGATCCCCGGCACCAGATTTGGTTCAGATTTTGACTGAAATGGCAGTTAAATTATTGACTTCATTATGTCCTCCGTTACCATTATGCGGTCCAATGTGGATTTTGTTGTAAAAAACCTTGCGCTAAAGACACAATTGAAAGCATTTTCCATAACATTTGATTGAGTATTAAATACTTCATCTTCATCAAAATCAATAAGTCATATACAAAATAGGTACAATATTATTACCTTACACCTATTATAAAATAGGTGTAATATTATAAAGAATATTACATAAAGAGAGCGACGTGGAGTTGGATTTGTTTTTACTGTACGACTTACATACGTACTTCAGTACATACTTAACATTTCAATATTTTTCACTTTATCAACCCTCAGTTAGTCTGTGGAGAACGGTGTTTTGAATTCATAAGTATATCGTGATCTTTATCAACATTGCGTCAAATCCCCCATAAATATCACATATGGCTCCTGATTCCATATCGGCCAGCCGTGTCATTACGTAGCGCTAAAGAGCATCCAATTAGTCAAAACAGCCCCCCACTTCCCACCCGTTACCAAATAGCAAGACTCGGAAAGCAATAACGCATGTAGTCACCTGAAGGTTGGCCTGGCCCGCGAAGGCCCCGTCCTCGATGTAGCCGATCTCGTTCTTGGTGAGGTTGAGGTCGGTCAGGTTGGTGAAGCGGTACATGGATGTGAAGAGCACCGCCTTCAGCTTGTTCTCGTTCAGTCGCAGGTCGTGCACAGTGTTGTTGATGTGCTGGGGGATGGTCTCGTACGGCGGCTGGTTCTGACTGCAGATGGCCAGCCACACGTAGCCCTTGTCCCCCTCGATGAGCCAGCAGTCCCCCCTGACGGTGGCGGGGAGCTGGAGGAGGAGGAGCAGCACGGAGGGCAGGAACGCGAGGAGAGGGAGCGGGGTGCAGAGGGCGGCGGAGGAGACGCGGTGGGGCCGCATGTTTCCGGCGCAAAGGGAGGTCAGCGTGAAGGACGGAGCAGGCGGAACAGAGGGCGGAGACAGGGGAACAGGGCGGGACAGGTGGAAACAATGGAGAGAGAAATTAGTTGTGCTTTGCAGGAGGCAGATCAGGGTTCAGCTCAGGTAGCGAGGAAGGGTTCCCCCGCAAAGTAGCAGAGGCCCGGGTTTGGTTGTAGAAAAAAAAAACAATGGAGATGGGAGCGTGGCTTTCACAAGGGGTGGGTGGGGCAGGGTGGCCGTTCACTGCTCTTGGGTCATCGCGGCGATTAGCAAGGGATCCATTTAATGGCACTTCCTGTCGGGCTGCGGGGAGGCGATTCAGACATGCTCTTCATAATCTCCCTCTGTGGTCTCCAAACCCTGCCGGGGACTCGAGCCGCTGATCTCTGGATTTAGTCGTGAACCTGGTGAGGAAAACACATGATGTCACATGATGAGGAACAAGAAAAAGTAAGAGTAATGTCTATTTTCACACGGATCACTGTGACATTGATTTAACAACAAATACAACTAAAGCCGTGGGGATTATAAAAAAAATAAATACACACTGGGGTTGAGCACGAAACAATAACAGCAACAGAGACTGGCACACATTCATCACAACCGAAAGCATCCATAAAAACGTCAAATGCCTCCCATTAGAAAGATCACCAGATCACCCGATCACTGCACAGTATGTGCGTGCGATACGGATTACTATGCCTATAATTCCTTTTAAAGGCAGCCCCTTTTCATGTGTCAAACTTAGCAAAACCAGAAATGTAATCCGGCGCGATTGCACAGAGCCTCGATATCAAGTAAGCCACTGTCATATGTCAGGCTTTTTGTACGGCAGAATCGCTTTCTCTACGCTCATTTCATTTCACACTATATTGAGTCGTTGAGGCGCAACGTGTTTCATGCCAAGCGACGGTGGCGAGGTGAGGCTGAGGACAAATCGCACAATTGAAAAAACTCCATAACATCTAAGAACCGCATGAGCAAGTTCCCGAAAACACAACAACAAAGAGAGAGAAAGAGAGAGCGGAATAGCTATAGAAGAAAGCTCTGAAGGAAAGGTTAATTACATTGCCATCCGTTCATTCTTTATTTTTTCATACACGTTCATACACTTTTTTCCCCAAACAGAATAATGCTCAAACAAGCGCCTTAAGTCGAGTAAGTCCTCCAAATAAAATATGAGGGAGACAGCGTGTGAATTCTGCTCAATGGAAGTAATTGGAGTCAAATGAGTCTGGTTCACGTAAGGCTAGCTAGCTACACAACACAGTGTGTAACAGTGCAGGCTAAAAATCGTTATATGCTAGCTTGCTTGTGTAACACGACTTTTCTTGAAAAAAATACACTCAAATCGAGTATCTCAGAGTTACTTTGCAAAGCACACACACACACACACACACACACACACACACACACACACACACATACACGTATTATTGCTCTTAGAATTGTTATTATTTCAGTGTTTTAAAAGGATTTTAATGGGCAGGCTTCTACAGCTGTGACTACGCAAAGGTGCTTTAAGTACAATTAACGGCTGGCATGGCCGACGGGCGTGTCAAGCCAATGCCAGAAGCACGTCAGGGTGAGTCGTCTCTCGCTCTGGAGTAACTCGGCGCTCAGCCAGAATCAGAACCATAGATTGAACCCATAATGTCCCCACACACACACACACACACATACACACACACACATACACCAATAGACCAACTGCCCCCCCCCCTCCCCTCCCTCTCTCCAGGGACAGTAACAACAAGGACAAAATGGCTGGCCTCACAGCCAACCTCTGACAGCAATACTTGGCAAGCAACCCTTCTCCCCAACCACCCGCCCTTGTTGTTGTTATTATTATTATTACCACTATGTCAAGATATGCACGACCAAAATATGCACACCGCTATACTGTATATCTCCTCCTCTTCCTCTTCGTCGCGTTTTTTTGCCACGGCATCTCATTTTCCCACCCCATCTCGAGGGGGTCCATCAATCTGCCTCCACCCGGAGCAGACAGCCCCCTCTTCCCTTCACCTGCCTGCTCCCTGCCTGTGCTCCTCTCCCGGGGGACAACAGGAAGGAGGTTTTGGCTTCCTTTCTGACTGAGGCATGTGGCCTTAATTACCCTAATAGTGACAGCGCTGCAGTCCCCACGGACACGCGGTTGTTGTGCTAGCACAAAGCTCCAACCCCCCCCCCGCTACCCGATCTGCATGTCATTTGAATAGCCGTCATCCGTTCACATAAGGAGGGGATTAACTGCCTGTTGTTGTTGTTGTGTTAGCAGCCGGCGCCTGCATTTGCTTTTTTGGAGGTAACAGACACACACACACACACACACACACACACACACACACACACACACACACACACACACACACACACATATATATTCAAACCGATTTGAGTGTGTGCACACACACACAAACACACACAAACACACAAAAACACACACACACACACAAACACAAACTTAACACACCCACAGATTCCTCTAATGAACACATTTAAACACTAAAACACACCCCACATGCAGACACACACACACACACACACACACACATATATTCCAATACACACACAAACGACATGAGTGTTTGCTACAGTAATTACAGAGTATTGAGCTAAACAGCAGGGACACACACACACACACACACACACACACACACACACACACACACAAACACAGAAGAAAAAAATCTCCTACGAAGGAACAGGTAATATTGACAGACAGCAGTATATATCTCTTATCTTTTCCCCATCCGCTCAGTCATTCATTGGCTCTCTCAATCTTCCTCTTTCTTAACCTTCACGCCTTATTTACTTTTACAACCACTGCGCTCCGCCCCCCCCCCCCCCCCCCATCCATCTAAACTATCAAAAACACCCGTAAACACATCCATCTCTAAGTTTATGGTGGCTCCCCCTGACAACTTGCCGCACTCAGAATCCCAACTTTTCTCCCCCCATCGTTCTGCGCTAGACATAAAACGAATTTCGCTCCACCCTGCTTTGTTTCCCCTTGAGGAGTTCACCAAGAACATGCTCCAATTTTCTTTTCTTTTTCTTTTCTTTTTCTGTGTCATTTCTGCAGGCGGCAACGGTTAGACCCTCAGAAGTGGAATACAAAGTAGTGGGCCTACATTATCCCCGGTGGATGTTTTTTTCAGAGGCCAACTGGAGCAGCCTATCAGGGATGACCTGGGCCCATCACAACCACTCACATGTGGACGACCGTGGGCTTAGCCATTGCGGGTCAGCGAACTTAACGCGAACACACCACACAAAGCATACATAGCCTTACATTTGCGTTTGTGTAGTGGAATCATTATTCATCACAGTTTGAATTGTGTAAGGAATGTCTTGTGGCAGCGAGACAGGCGGGATGCACAGAGGTGACCGGAATATCAGGGGCAGCCTGTGCTATTTTGAACTGCTGCTACGCATTTAACCTGGAACCAACTGGCTGGTAATACATGACACACAAAGTACTGGGTTCAAACGTGGAGAATCATGTGTCAGTGAAAGGGCAAAGCATTCTTACTCACTCTCTGTCACACACACACACACGCACGTCATCTCAACCCCCAAAAACATGTACTTATGGGCATTAAGCGTGCACCTCTGGTTCAGTTAGGGTCACCTTGTTAGGGATTCGTATCTGAACATGCATTCATTCAGAGGTGAGCAGGAACAATATGTGAGCATGTAAAATCCTTTAATCGTGGTTTTGAACCAATTACTTTCCCGCCGTGACCAGGGGGGGCCGTCAGGGAGCTAATCCCTAAGCTGGCCCCCGAACGAAACGCTCAATTTGTCAGGGCAATTTAATTCACCGTCTTCACCTTGATGCACACACACTCCACACTGTATCATTGCATTGGTGGTGGTGGGTTTTTTTTCTTCCAAAAATGTGACATTGACTACATTACCCATCAGCTTAAGGGGCCTAAGTGACCTATACTGCAATAACCCTCACTGGGGGGGGTCACTGGGTCGCTATCCAGTGGTAAGAGCATGGTAAGAGTAAACGGTATTAGTAGTAGTTGTCGTTCTACTGTATCTAAACAAGCTCTGGGCTGCATCATTACCTGACTAAATAGTGTTGTTTATAGTATCGTGCTGTTTATAGTATAGCATATAGTAGGTTTTACATAACGTTGTTATAGTATAGTATTGTATAGTATTTCATTGTATAGTCTGGTATTGTTGTTGAACTCCAGAATGCGGGAGTGTAAGCATTCCATTGTACTTGGCAAATAAAAACATCTTGAATCTTGAATCTTGAATGACGTACTTGACTACAGGGTGTTTCAAACATGGCCCTTGGAGATGCATTCACTTGTGTGTTTTCCTCCTCCCACCTAATCCTGACCCCATACAGACCATACAGACATAATACTTCTTCTAATACATCGGCCCAGTCCGTCCTCCCACCTCCTCATTCTCCTCACTGGAAGTACACGGAGTAGAGACCCAGGGTCATCTAAGAAGCCGTTCAATATTTCAAAGAGCCTGTTTGATACACGCATAAAAAAACCATTGAGCCACCCCCCCCACCCCCCCCCCCCCCTCCCTCCCCTCCCCATTCAACAGAGGACACAATGCACTTCTGGACAATGTGTGCCACAGAGCTCTATGTGTATGCTTAGGGGGAAGAACACGCAAGTCTTCTTCTCTATCTATCTCTGTGCCTGGAAGTGGTCATGTGTGTGTGTGTGTGTGTGTGTGTGTGTGTGTGTGTGTGCCTCACCAAGTATGCTTATGAGCCTTCACGGATTCATTTCATGTTGTCACGCGCACCCGGCAGCCAAGCCTTCTGTTTGACGAACGCACGCATGCACAGGTGTGTGTGTGTATGCGCACAGACACACACACACACACACACACACACACACACACACACACACACACACACACACACACACACACACACACACACACACACACACACACACACACACACACACACACACACACACACACACGCACACACTCTCTCTCTCTACTCTACACTCTCACACTATTTATTCACTTCACTATACTTTCCCCATCTGTCACTCTCTCTCTCCCTTTCACACACAAACAAACAGACACACATACACACACACACACAGTCACATACAATACACACACACACACACACACACACACACACACACACACACACACACATACACACACACACATACACACACACACACACACACACACACACACACACACACACACACACACACACACACACACACAGCAGTCTGTAGCTAAAACAACCCTGTATATACTGTCTCCCTTATCCTCCATCCTCCCACCATCTCTTTTTCTTCCCTCTCGCTCTATACAGTCTATTTATCTCTCTCTCACTTGCTCTCACACACGCATGCACATACACACGCACACACGTACACACACGCACACACACACACACACATGTACACACACACACACACACACACACACACACACACACACACACACACACACACACACACACACACACACACACGCACACACACACACACACACACATCCTCTCAGGCTACTGTCTCACTTGTCAAGCGACCGCTAGAGACATGCTCTCATTTGCAGCCCCACATACTGAACCCCCCAAGGTTCAAGTGTGTGTCTGTGTCTCTGTCTGTGCGTGTGTGTGTGTGTGTACATGTGTGGAAAATGTATTATTATATAATTGCCATGTTTTGTGGGTTGTTGCATGTTCTGGGGAAAACCTGGGTTGACATTACATAACACACACACACACCGAGGTACACACACACACACACACACAAGCGCGCACCTAGGCATGCAAAGGTGTCTCCCGCGTGGGTGTTCTCTATATTTAGATGTGTGTTCACCTGTAAAGGAGGAGAGACTGTCAGCACAGGTGAGGACCTTTTCGGGGTTTACAGTTTCCATCTAGGATCATAATGGTTTAGATTATTAGGCAAAGCACAGTGGGAAAAATCTGCGGTGGAGAGCTGAGTCAGTGAACCCAGTCTCAACCCCTGTGGAGGCTGACTGTTTCTACCGGTTGTCTTCTTTTGTATTGTCCTCACACATTTGCAAAGCGGGCCGGTGGACTGCATTATACTGTATACAAAAATGATTCTCTCTACCTGTGTGGCCACTCTGTGTGGCAACCTCACCCAACTAGGTAAGGTTTAGCTGGCCCTGCCAAAGTGCCTTTCAGCAACAAAATGGAATTAGTGGGAAGGTAAGTGATATATGTATATATATATATATATATATATATATATATACATTTATTTATTAATTAGGAATGGATAATTGCCTAGGGGAGAATTTCTCGGCCGTGAATGACAAGCAATTGACATACAAATGCAATTGCCGATTTGCATAATTAGTCCTCCCAGAACAGCGTACTGAACAGCGATCGTCCTTTGCAAGCCACGAGCCATAAGCTGCATCCATGTAAACCATGCCGTTTAGTTTTTTGCAAGGAGAGAATGTTTGTTTTGTGCCGAAGAATCTTTCGGCGTCCCCCTCCGGGCAAACGCAAAAAACACACAAAAATCCAGGCGGCTTGACGCCTAACACTTCCCATCTATCCCTGTGGTCGTCATGGGAACCAGGCACCAGGGCGTGATTGACAGGAGGCAATTAGATGGAGCGTTTACGGTAGATGGACGTGGCCGCCGCTCACCTCAGGTCCACCGGGTTGTCTCGGTTGCTCGATTAGCCGCCGCTGCCTGACTATCCCTCCTCCAGGTTCCGCTCTGAGCCAAACCAATCAGCGTCAGCGATTTTAAGTGGCATTTGTGAATTGGGACCGGTCTTAAACATCGTCTGTCATCAACAATGAGACAGTTAGGGATGAAACACTGTTTATGAACACCCCCTTTTGTTAGACTGTGTGTGTGTGTGTGTGTGTGTGTGTGTGTGTGTGTGTGTGTGTGTGTGTGTGTGTGTGTGTGTGTGTGTGTGTGTGTGTGTGTGTGTGTGTGTGTGTGTGTGTGTGTGTGTGTGTGTGTGCTTGGTGTGTGTGTGTGTGTGTGCGCGTGTGCGCTTGGTGTGTGTGTAACGGATGCCAGCAGGTGGTGCTGTGCAGTGAGTAAACCTCACTCCCCTGCCCCTAAAAGACGTTAGGGGCTATGAACTTGAGCTATGAGCTTTTCACGTAAGAGCGTTGCCTCTCATGCAGAAGGCCATGAGTTTGAGCCCAAGTGCGGGACGCTCACTGTTACGTGTGTGTACCGTGTACATGTGTGTACTAACCCTACTTCCACAATGCCTTAGTTGACAGAGAACTTGACTTGAAAATGCCACATCATTTCAAGCCCACAGCGATCTAGAGCTAAACTCGATTACAATGAGGAAACAAAAGGAACGAAACGTACACATTGTCGGAGAGTCTTCGGTCAATCACTTCAGCTCCGCGCTTTCGCCGAGACGTACTTCTACTACTGCAACTGTCAATCAGTGAACCATGTGTGGATTTATACTCCTGCTTGGTGTTCTGAACGGTCAAAGCAACAGGCGGGGGGTTGCACAGCTGCATGTGCTGACTATAATCATACCAGCAGTCAGAAAGGGTTGTGCTGTTCCCACGTGCTATAGGCTACTCAGTGATCCCGGTTCTTCTTACTGTTATACAAAGCATAATACTTGTTATTTTTATGTTATACATAAACATGAATAAAGTTATTTCTTTAATTGTGATACACTACCCACTCATAAAAACAAAGTATTCTTGGATTTACAATTCTCATTGGATCAATTACATTTTGACGTCAGTTACAAACTGTTTGCTACTGTTTGCTCAGTGATCCCGGTTCTTCTTACTGTTATATGAAGCATATTTCTTGTTATTTTTTGTGTAATACAGTACGCAAACATAAATAAAGTTATTTCTTTCATTTTGATACGCAACACACTAATTAAAAAAAAATCCTCTTGGGTTTTTTATTCTCATTGGATCAATTACATTTTGACGTCAGTTACAAACTGTTTGAAATATCAACAATTCATGCCAATGGTGTATTCCAACGCTCGGCGGTGGAATCTGCAAAGAAATTACCAAGCAGTGAAATCAAATGGAATGAATTTGGCACGCACCAGAGCGTCTTCATTTAGGTGTGGGTGTGATTCCTT
>CM051012.1:11286361-11301361 GCA_027704905.1 Muraenolepis orangiensis | reverse complement strand
GTGTCTGGTAGGTAAAATCTGGTTCAGGGGATGCCAGGTGTGTCTGGGAGGTGGAGGCTGTGAGGGGCTGGGAGCAATGCAAGGCGGTTGTGATAAGAGAACAATCCCCAGGCTTCCCTGATTGCCACTTTTCTCGTTTCCTCACTTTTCAATCTGCACACCACCTGTACTTCTCCATGTAGGTTGTTATGGTTGACTTGAGGCGGTCTCTGAGCTTCGGTCGGAGTCGCTCACGCATGAACAGCAGCAAACAGGCCCAAGATGTCAAGATCTTGTTTCTTCTGGTGTTTTCTTTTAAGAAGATTGTCTCCTGTTGTTTTTGGTACACATATTCCCATATTCAGGCAAATATTTTCCTATAAAAATGGACAGTATATTATTCAAGCATTTGCATCATCATATGCTTTTGCCCTTTCTTTTTGGAACACAATGTTACAATGGGTAATCAGTTTTTGGTCCTAAAAATTCACATAATTTCACTTTAGCACAAACCAGGTGCAGTCCTTAAAAAATAAACGTCATCCTAGTTATAATTCTAAAGCTTTATTTATTGCAATTCGAACTCTGTTGTAATATTGTTCTTTATAATTCTCCTGGGAGACTTAGTTTTGCACTGCAGCGGCCGAGCTGAATAGACTGAATTTGTTTCCAACACCGTTGAAAACACTTGTTACATAAAGTGTTTCATAGATACTTCAGGAGACTCGGCCGAAGGTCCTCCGGTTCTCATCCTTCTTCCCCCACATTCACACACTTCAAACTATTACACGTAGAACAATTATAAAAAAATAAATAATAATAATAATAATAATAATAATGGTATCACCATATGCACAATGTACAGTCACAAGGACGTGACGGTAATCAGTGCGGCGTCTCCCAGCCCTAGGCTTGTAAACAAGGGACGATTGGTTGATTTGCGCGGCGGCCTCGCAGCCATGGGCTTTGCCGCGCGAGAATATGAAACCACCAACCTTGTCGATTTCCTCCTGTATTTTTTATCGAAGCGGGATTTATTATTTCCGGTTTTTATTTTTTTGTTACGTCTCACGGCTCACTTCTTGTACCATCTGGCCGAGTGATCTTGTTCACCTCCAAGCTGTCTTCTCTTCCCTCCGCGCTCGCCATCCACTCCCACTATGTTGTCGCCCCCTGGCCTTTTCTCTTTCCCTCTATATCGCTCTCTCCCCCCCTCTCTTCTCTCTCTCTCTCTCTCTCTCTCCATCTCTCCCTTTATCTCTCGATCTCTCTCCCTCCTCCCTCTCTCCCTTCCCTCTCTTCCCCTCTCCATCCCTCCCTCTCTCTCTCTTACCCTTTCCCTTCTCTCTCTCTCTCTCTCTCTCTCTCTCTCTCTCTCTCTCTCCTCTCTCTCTCTCTCTCTCTCTCTCTCTCTCTCTCTCTCTCTCTCTCTCTCTCTCTCCTCTCTCTCTCTCTCTCTCTCTCTCTCCCCTTCCCTCTCTTCCCCTCTCCATCCCTCCCTCTCTCTCTCTTCTTCCCGTCTCTCTCTCTCTCTTCCCCTCCACCTTCCAACACTCTCTCTCTCCCTCTCTCTGTCATTATTATCTATACATCTTATTAAATCTCAATTTTTTCTTCTCTCTCTCTCTCTGTTTCCTCCTCCTGCTCCCATCTCTCCTCTTTCCCTGCTGCTTTTAACACTCTCTTCCTCTTTTTCTCCCTCATCTCTCCACCTCTTTTTATAATATATTTATTATCATCGTCTTCCTTGTTTTTCTGAGACTCCCACTCTCTCCTTCTGACACTCTCCCTCTCTGTTTCTCCATTATGTTCTGTCTCTCCCTCCCTCCCTCACTACCTCCCTCCATCTCCTACTGACTGTAATCTTGTCTCTTCTCCACACGTTGACATTTCGACTGCTTACCCGACTACTCTCTCTCTCTCTCTCTCCTCTCTCTCTCTCTCTCTCTCCTCTCTCTCTCTCTCTCTCTCTCTCTCTCTCTCTCTCCTCTCTCTCTCTCTCTCTCTCTCTCTCTTCTCCATCCCTACAAACACGCTTCCAACTGAGCCTCCGGTCCGCTCTCCACTTGAACCTTCTATAACTGCATGCATATTGCATTATTAATAGTATAGTAGTATGGTGTTTCTCCCCCCCCCCCCCCCCCCGCCCAAAACGGGGGCACATGGGTTTGCGGCAGATAATGAAAAGATCCGTTGTCGAATATACTGTTTATATTTTCAGCCGGTCCGCCCGTGTCGTCGGTGAGAGGCAGAGAGGATTTAGATTAGGCCAATAACAACATGAACTGTAACTCAATCCTATAGCTGCCAATCACTGGGATGTCTCGCTCGTTCCAAAATTGGCTCTGGCACCAAGCAGGTGCAGTCAAGGGCTGGGGCTTTTTCCAAAAACAAATAGTGCTCTCAAATAATACCTCTTAAATCTTACCTCCAATGCCCCATAATGAATATAGTTTGTCTCTGTATACACTACTACACACTGCATCTACACACACTATAATGAATTACACAGACAGAGATAGTGAGTGGTGTGTACTTGGGGGTGTGTACTTGTGTACACTGTGACATGTGACAAATGGCTCAGCTCGACACTGTGTAAACACTCACACAACAGCCCCTCCATAGCCGTACGCTGAATTTATTTACTCTCTGTGTGTGTGTGTGTGTGTGTGTGTGTGTGTGTGTGTGTGTGTGTGTGTGTGTGTGTGTGTGTGTGTGTGTGTGTGTGGGTGTGTGTGGGTGTGTGTGTGTGTGCATGCACATTTGTCAGGTCTGATGGCAGGGAAGATTGACAACGTGCCGTCTTCACACGACAGATGGAACATTTGTGACATCACAAAAGCTCCAAAAGATACACAAATACCGCAGGGGAAAGGCAGGGAGATGCGGGGACGTCTTGCATCACACGCAGCCACCTCACATGGGTGTGTGTGATGTACAACCGCGTATGTGTGTCTGTGGAGGCGTGGATGTTTACCATTTTAAAGCCCGCTAATGCATATTCCACCAATTCTGTATTTCTACTGGTTTGTTCCTCAAACCTCTGTGTTGCTCGAAACTAGGCCGCTTACTGGCTGCAGGCAGTAAGCAGTAAGAGAGAGAGAGAGAGAGAGAGAGAGAGGAGAGAGAGTAGAGAGAGAGAGAGGAGGAGAGAGAGAGAGAGAGAGAGAGAGAGAGAGAGAGACAAAAACGAAATAGGAAGAAAGTAGAATTCCACACAATGCAGCTTTAATCTTCTTTCAACGAGTAATACATCTATATCTATAATCTATAATCTATAAATATCCGTCTCTCCCTCTATTCCATCATCACACCGTGTTTTTGACACAGGAAGACAATTGAAGTACTCCAGAGAAGGGGGTCTTCAACCTTTTTTTAAGCCCAAGGACGAGAGACGAGAGACTTACCGAACAGGGACCTCTGATTCATTTTAATGTACTTTAATTCAATTTAACATTTATTTCACCCTATTAACCTATTTATACACTGGGTTATATGCATATACAGCCTACATGTGTTTATGATTAATAAAACGTTCATGCATGATTTTTATTGGTTATTAATATGTGGCCTCGGCCGAGTTGGAAGGAGTAGACGTCCGATCTCGAGCTTGAGGCTTCGTTACTGTTACAAATGTATCCATTCTGCTTCACTTGTCAAACTAGTCAAACTAGTAACTAGGTAAGTAACTAAAAGATGGAACTGCAGCATTATTTTAGCCAATTTTGCTAGACAGGTGGCTTTTTTTCTTTCCCTCCAATAGCGGCTGGTCAAGTTATGTTGGAATCATGGGAATCATTTATTTTGTAAATAGTTTTTGTCAAAAGTAGCTCAGTATTGCCTATTAATGCTTGTATTTTACTCAACATAATTTTTGTTATATTTTTTAATTCTCACAAATAGTTTTGTTCTCAGCTGACCCCCTAGGGGTCACGGACCCCACGGTTGAAGACGACTGATCCGGAGAGAAGCACGAGGATGACCGCCGGATATAAGCAGGCCAACATTCATTTCTTGTTTTCGCATGTGGTTTCATTTATGCATCCACTGCATGTCGTGTATCGCATTTGGTTGGTTGCGTTTATGGGGAGTAGGCATTCCATTGTACTTGCTGCACATGGCAAATACAAACACCTTGAATCTTGAATCTCTGAATCTGTAATCCAAGGTCTCATATGTCACAGCCCGACGTGGGAGCAGAAGCCCAGTGGGCCTAGGGAGTCGAGCTAAACCGTACGTCTCTTGCGTTTGCAGACCAGTTACTCGAGATGCAGGCGACCCGCTCATGCATGGCTTCCTAGTTTATGGGTGGATCGGTCTGATAGACCCCGACTTGATTGGCTACAGGGCGGTAGGCAGGACCGGCGCAAACCCAGGGGACAGTTTCCTCTCTCCTTCCTTCCTGTTGGCGTACCCTTACCTCTAAATTCAGACCCAAACGCTAAAGCTTGTCTCTGCTGTGTTGTGGGATGCATTACATTGCACACATGCCGGCACAACGTTAATCGCTTCCCAGAGACCGGAGCTAATCTTATGCGGTATAGCCCCACGTTCAGTCACACTTTGCCGCGGCGAACACCAGACACTAGCGATGCCACCGCCAACAATGATAGGTTACTCGGATGAGACAGAGAGGGTGAGACTGAACTAGATAGACAGGGAGGGAGGCAGCCAGGCAGGCAGGCAGCCAGGCAGGCAGCCAGGCAGGGAGTACAGACGGGAGGAGGGCAGAGGGAACCATAAAGTGGTCAGCAACAAAGACAGAGAGACAGAGAGAGAGAGAGAGAGAGAGAGAGAGAGAGAGAGAGAGAGAGAGAGAGAGAGAGAGAGAGATGAGAGAGAGAGAGAGAGAGAGAGAGAGAGAGAGAGAGAGAGAGAGAGAGAGAGAGAGAGAGAAAGACAGACGCAGAGAGAGAGAGAGAGAGAGAGAGAGAGAGAGAGAGAGAGAGAGAGAGAGAGAGAGAGAGAGAGAGAGAGAGAGAGAGAGAGAGAGAGAGAGAGAGAGAGAGAGAAAGACAGAGGCAGAGAGAGAGTGAGAGAGAGAGAGAGAGAGAGAGAGAGAGAGAGAGAGAGAGAGTGAGAGAGAGAGACAGATAGAGAACAGATACACTAAACGCATTCCAGGAAATGAGAACGACGCCCACAGGAGGAGTGGGGGGGGGGCTGATTTACGTTAAGATGCAGACCTTCAGGTGCACCCTCCTATCGAGAGCCCAAGCCTTGATCAATTGCATTTGTGAGAGACTAATTCCTCTCTGTGTGCAGGCACTTTGAGATTCATTATCCTCCGTGACTAAACGGTGGTGCTCAGTGTCTCTCCAGTGTCTGGGTGCCCGGTAGCAAAACAGTTCGATGCGCGGTAGCCGCTGTAACCAGCATTTTAAACAACCCCGGCGGCAATGGGCGGTGATTAAGGAGGACAGAAAAGTTGAACTGTCCGCGCATTTTGTGGTAACAGGTCGTCATACGGCGGATCACGTGGTAGAAAAGCAGGCCCACACGCACACCATCGACCGCTCTCTCTCTCTCTATCTTTCTTCCGTATGAAGGCCCAGGGTCCCACCGTTCACCGACGCCACCTGCTCAAACACAACGCGTTTGAAGCAAGTGGAAATTATTCACACGTTCACACCGTTTTTGTATCAATTGTAAAAAAAAACACATCTCAGAAACTCATTGACGCAAAGCGATGAAGGCACCGTAGAGACTTTGCTCGTTTGTCTGATCCAGATACGTTAGCTTTGCGTAACGTTAAGCGTTATTTTTACCTTCAAAAAGCGCTCCCAGTGTTTCCCTGCACTAGTAATAATGTATGTGTTGAGGAGAACTATAGTCCCTGTTACCTAATTCATTTATGTTCAGGTGTTTCCCAAAGTAGTAATAGTAGTACTACAGAATACTATAGTGCAGTGCTGAGTGATTCAGTTCATAAAATGGTGCTTGCATTGCTGTACATCATAAACAAATTGCTAATTTGTACAACTTTGTTTAGTTTATTTGGTGTGATAAAATAAATTGATGCTGTATTCAAAATAAGTGTCCAGATTTGTTTTATTTTCATCTGATGGCTGCTTCATTATTTTCATAGTGCTTCGTTGCTAGCAGGAAATAAAAAAAAAACGTTACCTTTAAAAAATAAAAACATCCCCTTTTGCGGACGGAATGAATGTCTTTAGGCTTTACATATTTCCATTGGACGTGCTCATGTTTTGGTCTACAGCCGGGCTCTCTCTGTTCACACCGTACCCCCGTGGGACGTGTAAGGTCCTGTTGCGTTTGTGTCTGGCACCCAGCATGGCAGTCATGGGTTTCACGTCACGTCCTTGTATTTTCTCCCGGCGTCGGTGATCCACGCGAAAATTGTTTCCCCGTGATTCCGAGACCCATTGTGTTCCCGTGTTTCCCATTCACGCCGTTGAGTGTGAAATGTGCTCTCAGACAACCTATACTACACTATACAGCACTCATACTCTCAAGGGAAAGAGGATGGATGCAACGTATGTCTTGTAAAATGTAACTTGTAAATTATCATTTGAATAAATGTGCCATGATTTGTACAAATGCATACATATTTATGAATCCATGTTTTACATGGTGCACAATACTCTCAGATCAGATATGATTCAGATCAGATTTTTTTATTTGTCACATGTAAAGAGGATAAAGATGATATATATATAGTAAAAAGTATAATATATATTGTATGTCTAAACACATTAGCTGCCTACAAAGTCCTTTTGTGGATCAAGTGACATTCATTGACGTGGTTTTGGGGGAATCTCTTTACGTTGTTTTCCGATGTGCGACGCGTTGCCTACTGAGGTTTGTTCTTCTGTGGTGGAGTGGAGCAACTCAACTCGCACACTGAGGAACTCCTGACCATGATAACGGTAAAGCATACCCTCTTGTGTGTAATTATATTGCTTAACTATGTACCTAACTATGGCCAGTTTAGCTTAGCGTTATTTGCTGGAGCAGTAAACTAGGAGGTCCTCTGGATGGGGCTGATTGTTATTCGGGAATTAACGTTAATCGGACCCCTACCTAGCTATTTCCAGGGAATGCGGCGATGACACAAGCAAGCATTACATTTTGAGAACAAATTGCCACAAAATCGATTATTGCCGCCGCCCCATCCACAGACTTTATAATGAAACTGTTAGTTTACTACTACTAGCAAATAAGGCTAGCTAAACTACGTAGTTAAACATGAGATGGTATTCTTTACCGTTGTTATGGTGACAATCGATGTACTTAGTTCTGTAAGCGGGCGAGTTTAGTTGCTCCATTCTATCACCAAAGAAGGAACCTGAGCAGACGCATGTAACTGATCGGTAACAAATGTGTCGCACATCTAAAACATCCTGAAATTTGTGTCAAAATTCAGGGGGTTGAAAAAAAGGCAGGGTTGTCACAACATCAATGAATGCACACCTCTTGATCCACAAATGCATGTCACAAGCTATTTTAAATTGAGACTCTTATTGCACTATAGTGTATGGACATAGCTTTTGTTTATGTATATAGTTTCATAAATATGTATGCATTTGCACAAATCATCGCACATACATTTGAATGCCAATTTACAAGACATAGGTTCACTTTCACAAGTTCACTTTCGCAAGACATGATAAGTTGACCCCTTTTAGTATAAATAATTATGAGACAAACCATACTCCACACTTATCCACACACACACAATCAATTAATCAATGAAAGTGTGTCCAGTTACCGCTGCTGTATCGCCACTGAAACACTTCCCCACAACCCATGGCAAATACTGCACACAATGCAGTTGCAATGCAGGAATACATGCGGAATGCGACAAAGAATTCACACGACTTTCGATCATAGAAATGTCATCACACCAACTTTTTTCTTTGGTGTTTCTCTATTCCTTAAATAAAGTGCAACGTACATGGGCCATGATTACCCATGGTCCTTCTGGGCCATTCATCGCCATGGCAACCTCTCTATCTCTCTCTCTCTCTGTCGCAATTGTGGTTGTGATCCATAATCAATCCCATTTTTCAGCGTGTGATTGATGATGGATTTTAAAGCCTACCACTGAAGCCATGCTTTTTCCCCCCAGAATCAAGCCATTGGTTGTTTGAATGAACAATCTCCCAGTTTGAAACCCACAGTTCTAGAAACTGAGAATCCCCACAGCCCAAGGTTCCGCGGATTTAAGTAAGATTTCAGGTTTTAAGGTTTAGAATTTTCCTAGGCAGCCGTCTGGAACAGGTCCCAGATTGAATTGTAATGCTGTAATCTTTATGCTGTGAATACCTCCACTGCACTATGGATGTAAGACCATGCACACTTTATTATACTCCTCTTACGGCAAAGTATCAATGGACAAATATGTATTGTATTCACATGTTCTATTGTACGGCCCCCATCCCCACCCCTCCGCACACACGTACACACACACTTAATCAAACATGCATGCACACTTTAATACACACACACAGGCACCCCACTGTGCAGAGGTGTCGTGCTGAGAGTTTTAACCAACCCCGGTGTCCCCTGCAGGATTACAGCCAATTAGCATTCGAGAGCAGGCGGGAGGGGCGGGGCTACCAGACGGTGAGCGGAGACCGCAGAGATAAAGGCTGAGAACCAGAGGGGCATTCTCCCAAGTCCATGGCAGAAGCACCAATCACAGAACTACTATAGTACTACATATCACAGTGGGGATTGTGACTTTATTTTCTGACCGATAACTATCGCTCTAGCTACTAACCGTAGTACTAACAGATCATAAATATATACGAATAAAGAGGCTAGAAAAAATGTATAATTAATAATAAAAGTCTGAAACCCGTAAAAAATGTCATTGGACAGGAGGGCTGGCCCGGATGCATACTTTCAAATTTCAAGCTTCCAATAACTGTTACATTTCCGATGGTATATTTGAACAGAAAAACACCTAAACTTGTTAAAATACAGAATTGTCTTGTGCTTTTGGCTTTTATTATAACTAACTAATGACATCAGCTATGAAAGCACTTGATTATGACTTACATATAGCAGGCTAACAGGCTATTGGTTAGTTTAAAGTGCTCCCAGTGACAACAAATATTGACGGCTCTGTCGGTCTCAGACGTTTCTTAAAGAGGTAGAATTTACCAGCGAGAAAAACATAATCAAGAAACATAATCTCAGTTGAAGAGGGAAGAAGCTGAAGCTGCTTTTCGGTGAAAGCGTAGATGAAAACACGGCTTAACAAAAGACAACAACAGAACGCCTTAAGAGTACGTCATTACTGACAGCCTCGCTGATTAAAGGCAACGGAAATCTCAAAGATAAAGTAACATGAACAAATGATGACGTTTTGTTATATAGTCATGTTATATTGTTCCAATACAAAACTAATGAAGGATATTTGTTTATTTGAATATTCAAGGCATTTATTTGGACATGTGCAACGGCAGCAAAAACTACTATATAATAATTTGTTTTTTAAACCATTTGACATATTGTGTTAACCGGTCAAGTACAGTACCACATATCACAGTGCTACTGCAGTATACACTACACTACTACTGCAGAATATACAACAGTACTACTGCAGTACCACGTGTCACAGAACTACTGCAGTATATACACCACGGTACTTCTGCAGTACCACAAATCACAGTACTACCGAAGAAACGTATGTTCAATTGATCGCATCACAGTACTGTAACACACACACTCTCGCTCTCTCTCTCCAACACATGACAGTATTACACACACAAATAAGGAAAACTAATAATAACAAAGAATTTTTTTTTATATATATAGTTATATATATATATATATCATTAATGTTTTCCATATTTTTTTTGTAAAAATATGTATATATATATATATACATATATATATATATACACATACGTGTCTCTTTGTCGTGTGCATGCCGACCAATGCGATCACCAGAGCAGGTGCAGAGCATGCTCTACTTCACCTGGATTAGAGGCACATTAACTCAGGGGTCAACCACACACACACACACCACCACACACACACACACACCCCACACACACACACTTGCCCACACACACAAACACACAGACACACACACATTCATAAACATACACCCACCCAGAAATACAGTAAACACATAGAGTCACACACATACCCACAGACAGACACAGATAAATAAAACACACTCCCAAAAAATACCCACAAACACCCCCCCCCCCCCCCCCTTGCCACACACACACACACACACACACACACACACACACACACACACACACACACACACGCAGTGAGCTGATATTGTCCTGGATGAGAATGTGTGACAATTTAACCCTCTATACATTGTTACCTCCTACTGAGTGTTGCCTCTCATGTGTGTGTGTGCGTGCGTGCGTGCGTGCGTGCGTGCGTGCGTGCGTGCGTGCGTGCGTGCGTGCGTGTGAATGTGAATGACGAATATGAGATTCAATTTCAAAACAGAAAAAAAAACATTCAGGAGATTTATCATCTCTCTCTCTTACTCTCTCTTTCTCTCTCTCTCTCTTTCTCTCTCTCTATCCCTGTCTTTCTCTCTGCACAAACACACTTCAATCATCTGCTCCGCTGCTTCTCTGCCCTCTCTCAGGAAACGATCTCTTAGCTATTTTACACTCTGCACTCGAATCTCTCCAACTTCCATTCCCTTACACACTCCATCCCTCACTTCAGAGAACCCAGTTCATATGTGCTCTCTCTCTCTCTCTCTCTCTCTCTCTCTCTCGTCTCTCTCTCTCTCTCTCTCTCTCTCTCTCTCTCTCTCTCTCTCTCTCTCTCTCTCTCTCTCTCTCTCTCTCTCTCTCTCTCTCTCTCTCTCTCTCCACACACACTTGTACCACAAGAGCCATTCTTTTTCCAGGTGAAAGCTCAGCTCCGGTCACACTTGACGAGAGCCGCCACAATCAAACCCCATTGTGTCGACGGGGGCATTCAAACTAAAGTGATATTTAGTTAACGTTCTTAGCTCCCTGAACTTAAATGGCCCGCAAAATCCCAAAATCGTGGGGGTTTTTGTCGGTATTCACAGAGTATCTGTGGAAACCTATTGTTTTTGTACGGATTCTTCTTATTCTTATTTTATTATTTCAAACGCCCATATCACAGTGTTTCACTGTTAAACGTTTTGCATTTTAGGCACACATACAGTATTTGGATCCCCGCTCATTAGGTGTCCAAAACGTTAGTACCACATTGCCAATAGGGGGCACTACTATATGCGGTCAAAGTAAAAAAACAAACCCGCCCCCGATTGACGAAAATGTCTTATTTAACATGCTGAACATGTGTGCCTCTGTATGGTGAAAGTTCTCCGAAAACCTCATCAATCTAATTCTAAAGAAACTCTGAAAATGATATGGATGTTCTATTGATGTGACGTAAGAACCCAAAGGGATTGAAAAAAATATGTGTGAAATGGCAGAGTTCTGCAGAATTGTAGTTATTGTCTCAATAATTGTTGCAGTTGCTGGCGTGGCGTGTGTGGATGAGGGTGTGTGTGCTTGAGGGTGTGTGTGGTTGGCGGTGTGTGTTGGGTTGACAGTGTGTGGGGTAAGCGGTGTGTTGGGTTGACAGTGTGGGGGGTTGGCCACACACACCCGCAACCCATATTGCGGGTGTGTGTTTTTGACGATGTGTGTGGTTGACGGTGTGTGGGGTTGACGGTGTGTGTGGCGGTTGACGGTGTGTGGTGGTGTCGGCGGGGTGTGTGGGCTGTGAATACCTATCGAGACTGCGCGCAGTTTTAATTTTGATATTCCGATCTTCCAAATTGTCATCTATGCTGTTTCTAAAATAATAGCGTAATTCCGCAAAAGCGGTTGTACACTTACGGTTTAACGCCACAGCGTGTGTGCGCATTTAATTTCGATGTCTCTTTACTCATGCTCGGCGACCTGCGCACTTCTTCTTAGGAGTGTCATCTGTGACAGAGCCACTAGGTTGTTCCTATAAAAAAACAGTGGTTATCGATCTGCGGATGGCAGCCCATAAGTGGGCCGCTGTAGGGGACCAAGTAGGTTGTGGGAGGGACATAATAACCCTTTAATTTGTATGTACCTTTAATACCTACATGTCTTCTCTATTTCACAGGCTGTTTGAAGACTGAATAGGGGGATCAGAATCAGAATTCTTTATTGTCATTGTACAAGTACAATGAAATGATATGGCAATCCTCAAGACACAAAACAACGATTGAAAAATATACAGTAAATGTTTGAAAAACTAAGCTGAACAAAAATAAACAGGTAAAAAAATCTCCATATAAAAACGATATATATATATATATATATATATATATATACAGTATATATACACCAGTGGCAAACCGTGTATATCACAACTGGACCTTCTGTAGACCCCCCCCACCCCCCGGATTCGAAAATTCGGTTGTTCTAGTCAGACGGACGTCACGGAGGAGTCACTTTATGCGTTATCTCATTTAGGAAGATCAGATTGTCGCAGCCAATTTCCAAGTTGACCATAGTTGGCAAAGGTATGAAAGGTATGAAATGTAGTGAAGTAACAGCACAACACAGAACCACCACACACAGGCTATCGATGAAAGGGACAGTCTAAAACGCTTAATGTGAGAAGGCTTAACGTTACTTAAAGTTCCAAAACAGCAATCAATAATCACCAAATGTCTCTGGCATATGTCTTGTCATTAGCACTTTCACCTGTCAAAATATCATAACCTAAATCTTACTATTACGGAAGTTATGTTTCATTAAGAGTTTTCCTCTCATAAAGCTGCGTTAAGACGTTTCCTTACTGGCTCAATAGAGAGGAAAACACTTAACGTCCATAATGGTAGGATTTAAGTTTAGATATTTTGACAGGTGAAAGTGCTAATGACAAGACATATGCCAGAGCAATGATGATTATTGATCATGGTTTTGTAACTCTTAGTTTTATACTTTTTCATAATGTCAATCTTTTCACTGAATGGTCTTGAAAAGGGTACTAACAACAATTCCGCAACAAGTCATCTTCACCTGTTGCCATTTCAACGTAAAAAACCTACGTAGAAAAAACCAACGTAGCACTAAGCTAGATCCTCTGTCTCGAGCCAGTGAACTAAATGGACCTTCTAGCGTACTATGGAACTGTGGGGAAATCTGAAAGAATACGCCCATTGGCTACAAACCAATATATGATTGGTTGATCAATCCAAACGTACGCTCTCCTTCAGTCTAAGGGCCAAAGCATTCGCGAGTACTTTGGTTGAAAGATATTCTTCCCAGCAACCCAGAAAAATATCTGATTGGTTGCATTTTTTTTCTAACACAAAACCACTCAAATGCGTAGTGCATGGACCGAGAAAGACAAACAAATCAACGTAACACTGTAATATAACATAACAACACAGATACCATTCTCATTTATTCATTTTATTAAAATTTTATTTTATTTTATTAATACAAATAATTCTATTTATTTTTTGTTTCATCTGAGGGTTCCAGGGTCTTCTCTGAATACCTTGAAGGCCCTGACGCTTCACCCCCACACACACACACACACACACACACACACACACACACACACACACACACACACACACACACACACACATATTGCCTTGGACCTGTGCTGATGGACAGTCTGACAGATCAGCCATGGTAATGAATGAGGATGTGTTATTATACAGGACTAAATATTTGGTGGGTCCAAAAGTAAATGAGGCTCACAGCATGACCAGGTCTGGGAACCACCAATACAAACCCATCTATGTGTGTGTGTGTGTGTGTGTGTGTGTGTGTGTGTGTGTGTGTGTGTGTGTGTGTGTGTGTGTGTATGGGGCTACAGTCATTCTCAAAAGAGGCAATAAATACAGATTTGTCTAAACTCAGCAGGTTCACCGACTGATGTGACAAATGTGTTTTGTATTGGAAAAGCACTTATTTTGAAAATTAAACTGTCGGATTATTATAGTTTCTGCTAAATTACGCAATGCAATGTAAAATGGAGGCAGCGGGGGGGGGGGGGGGGGGGGACAGCAGGTAGGCCAAAATAAACGTCACACAGAGACACAATGGGAGAGATAAAGAGAGAGAGATACCGAGCGAGCGAGTGAGTAAGTGAGAGAGAGAGACAGGAAAAATAGAAAAGAGCGAGAGAGTGAGAGAGAGAGAGAGAGAGAGAGAGAGAGGAGAGAGAGAGAGAGAGAGAGAGAGAGAGAGAGAGAGAGAGAGAGAGAGAGAGAGAGAGAGAGAGAGAGAGAGAGAGAGAGATTAAATATGAATGAGCACAAAGGGGTTACAGTCGTAGACAGATGAAGACTAATGAAGAACGAGAGACAGAAATGCAACAAGGGAAAAGAGGAGGGGAGAAACAACAACATCTGCTATTCATTTGGTTGCCACGCCCAAAAAGACACAACAGGACAGTTAATGGATATTTAGAAAGCATCCTTACTTGCTACCTATCTCCCAATATCTTCTCTGTCTTTCTTTCTCCTTCCGTCTCTCTCTCTCTCTCTCTCTCTCTCTCTCTCTCTCTCTCTCTCTCTCTCTCTCTCTCTCTCTCTCTCTCTCTCTCTCTCTCTCTCTCTCTCTCTAACAACAACTTGGCAAGCAGACAATTTGTTAACCATATATGTAAATCTAGATCTATATATATATAAATATATATATATATAAAAATATATATATTTCTATATTTCTAAATATAAAGATTTCTACCGCCTATGTGGCATCTGCTCGTCGGATCCTAATTAAAGGGGAAAGACAAACAATATGGAATGTATGTGTAATTTTCTGTTATGTAAATTCTGCCGCCATTGTGTGTTGACAATAGGTGTGACCACACACACACTAGTGTATGTGTGTGTCCATCTGCTTCCTTATTGTTCTAAAGTGGAGTTAAAGTACGCATATGTGTTTTCACCGCCGTTTCTTTCACCAAGCGCGCGCCTGTGTGTTGACCTTAGTAATCCACCCCCACCCACACACACACACCGGTTGCAACGCACACAAATAGAAATGCTACCATACATTGTGCATTGTAACGCTAATTGTC
>CM051012.1:11266361-11273861 GCA_027704905.1 Muraenolepis orangiensis | reverse complement strand
ACACGCTCCTGCATCCTGAGAACTTGTCGCTCACGTGACAAACACTCAATCCATACTAGCTCAATACTAGATCAATACTCCCGCAATGCGTCGCAGTCCCTTGGATTATCATCAACGCATGTGACTGGTGGTAACCGGTGTTTCCGGAAGGAGGCACCCCCCCTCTTCTGAGTTTCTTTCCGAGCTTTTTAGGAATAAGGGAGTGATTCCTCCTAGACCTTCAGAGGGCTGGGAGTGTGTGTGTGTGTGTAGCTGTGTCCCGAAGCCTGGGCTGATGTCTTTGCGGTAAAGGTTCTGGACAGCGTAGTCAGAAATCTAAATCTAGAGGATTGAATCCTCTTTATTTGGTCACACACAGTGAAATTAGTTTCTCTGCATTTAACCCATCCTAGTATGCAGCGGGCATCTTTTTTTATACAGAGCGCTCCTGGGAGCCGTGTACGGGTCTGGTGCCTTGCTCAAGGGCACCATGGCAATGCCCAGTTTGTTTTCGGGGACTCGAACCGGCAACTTCCCGTTTCCCAAGCTAAGTCCTAACAGACTGAGCCACTACTACATGGGGGGGGGGCCAAGTGAGACATATTATATATAAATATATTTAAAAAACAAATATATACTGTATATACCTATGCTAATAAACCACATTATACAAAAGTACGTTATTTTTCCTGTAAGAAAAATATTTTTAGGATTGTAATTAATTAATAAAATAAAAAAAAGGTGAATCAACCAAGTTGTATTTTTAAAACTAGATAGATGTATAATGTACGCTCTAATTATTTTCACTTCATCCTACATGCCATTGTACATGCTATGCAGTATGTATAGGAATGCTAGCAGCCGGCTGCAGCACATCTCTGTGCAGGCTCTCTGTGACATGGCTTGTAACTGTTGATTAAGGACCTGGACAGATAAAACTGACTTGATTGACTTGGCTCGTTAATAGCACCGGGGCGTAGGACGGCCCCTGCTCTGCACCACCTGCCACCTGTCTCTCCGCAGTGCACACACGGCGACAGCTGGTCACCCAGCCGCCTCGATGCGCCTTCACCTGTCTCCCCGTCTCCCTGTCTCCTCCCGCTCAGTTACCGGAGAAAGCGCCAAAGAGCACCGGTGAGTATCGACATTGAGAAAGATCCAATATGGATAGAAGGGGGCAGAGCTGAGGTTATCTTGACAGCTACACATCAGGCTCCACATCCTCAGCCTGTTAAGTGTAAACTGATGTTTACAGTCGCGGCGACTGCCTCGCTTTAATCCGAACAGGAGTTTAAAAGATGAGTGAATTTTTATATGTTTAATCCAGTTCACCCTCACACTTATCTTGGATCCAGCAGGGGGAGAAGGAGAAGGAAGGGAGGGAGAGAGGGGGACGGCCACACAGCCTGGGGCCGGAAACCAACAACTGGCAAGGGGCGGAGTTATACCTTTTGTGTTTGACGGAAGAAAACCCATTCACGCGAGTAGTTAAAACTTTCAGAAGTGTATTTTTAAATTGTATTGTAATACAATTGTAAGTGTATTTCTACACTGAGGCCAGTCTACACAGTGTTGATTAGAATCCTGTACAGAAACGTTTGCTACTGCTGGCCGAGTTTCTGTTCACCAATAGCAACTTGATTGGTCGAAACAGATATGAAGCGAAATAAAGTGAAACGCACGATTTGAGATCTGATTTGATTAGTCAGACTACACTCACACACAAAAGACAAACACACACACAAACACACACACACACACACACAGGCACACACACGCACACACACAAACACACACACACGCACACACACAAACACACACACACAGGCACACACACACATGCATACACACACAAACTGCAAATTGAAAAAAGGTTCCTCCACTCTTTCAATGTAACATCTGAGCTGCACCTCCCACTTCACGGCACAATTAACATGCAGTCATGTGAAAGTCTACATAAAAAAATAAGCTTTGGCTTACATATAAAAACAAAAGAAGAGAAATAGGTAATACACCTCCTCCACTGCACTGTGATTAGCATCAGTGTTGGCTCTCCCTGGTGGTCAGCTCCTTCTGGGCCTTTTAACCATCCCTTGAAAACCACTGAGGTTTTTAATTGAAAAACAGATGCTAAACGGTACCTGCAGGCAACGCGTTCGCTGGTGGAGCGCAACTGATCGCCGACCCAGCGTCACCCCAAGGCCCTGGTCACAGTCCTTTGACCCTCCCCATACCGCCACCTCCAACCCACAATATTATGATTATATAATAATACCTAATGCAGGGATGCATTGTGTTAGTCTTGAATGTACTGGACACACCACTGCGGAGCAAAGCGGGGGGTTTGCTTTGGTGCAGAGTGATATCATCAACTCAGTGCACTCCCATCCAATCTCGACGCTGCGCTAACATGTTTATATGCTAAGCTACGCGAGCAGGCGTGATGGTTAACGTCGACGGCTTAGAAATCATGGTGAGATCGTGGTCTGCATATGGTACACACAAAGCCTTCGCCGCAGTGTCTGGCAGCCGCATGGGTACCCGATATGCCCCTCAACAAGGGCTCATTTGCACAATTATAACCCATATTCCAAAATCCTTAGCTCTGAATTCTGATTGGTTGAATGATTGCAGCGATTCCAGGCAGGTTCTCCATGTACTCAGACCCACTCACACAGACCTTCTTTCCACCCGTTGCTCTCTCTCTCTCTCTCTCTCTCTCTCTCTCTCTCTCTCTCTCTCTCTCTCTCTCTCTCTCTCTCTCTCTCTCTCTCCCTCTCTCCCCTTCTCTCCCCTTCTCTCCCTCTCTCTCTCTCTCTCTCTCTCTCTCTCTCTCTCTCTCTCTCTCTCTCTCTCTCTCTCTCTCTCTCTCTCTCTCTCTCCTCTCTCTCTCTCCCCTTCCCTATCTCTTTCTTAGTTTCTCACGCTTCATATCTCTCTCTCACACACACACATTCTAACCCTCACAAACACACACACATACTTTCTAGGTCTCTCTCTCACGCACACACACACACACACACACACACACACACACACACACACACACACACACACACACACACACACACACACACACACACACACACACACACACACACACACACACACACACACACACACACACACACACACACACACTGTAACAGATTAACTCAAAAAGCACACATTAAAAGACAGCTGCTGCCACAATAAGAGAGAGAGAATTAATCACAGCATATTCATACTTCTCTTCTCAGTAGTGACACACAAACACACACACACATACATACACACACACACATGCACACACACACACACACACACACAAGCGATAGACAAAGGGCGGGAACAACAGAATCATACCGCTTGTGTATTTTGAATGGTTTGTTGTTTCTGAATCTGAAGGCTGAAGCATCAATTCAGGGAGAGGATGAAGCGATTACTGCCAGAGTCTCCTGCCTCCCCACCAGCGGGGGCAGGAGGCTGGCACCAAAGGTGTTCCACTCTCAGCCAAAAATGTGCTCGGTTGAATCCCCAATGTCCACAGACTGTCTGTAGGCATCCTACGTTTATCATGATGCCCCTAACACCCTAACCCTTAATGACCTGCATCTGAATGCACTGTAGTGGAGAGGAGATAGTCATATCCAGCCTGGCCGAGGGCCGGAGGCGGACCACTATCAGATGGCATCCGGTCACTTCTGGTCCCTCCTACTAAACAAAACGCTAAATTTCTATACTAAAAGGGCCACTCAGTAGAGCGCATACCTCCGCCACACCAAGAAGTCCCCTGGATCCGGATTTGGATCCAGGAGACAAACAGCCACAGCTGAACCTCTTCAGTGCTTGATTGGCTCTGGCCAATTAAACCTCAAGTACTTTGAAAAAAATAAGGTTTTTAAGACTTTTTTAAGTACTTTTAAGTATAGACAGACAAACAAACAGACAAGCAGGGATCGAAAACATAACCTCCTCCCATCTTCAATTGGAAGAAGAGGGAAAAGAAAATATTCCAGAAGTCCCTCTCTCTCTCTCTCTCTCTCTCTCTGGCCACTATCCACTATACTAGGTTATATCCAGCCGCCCATTTCTATTGAACCCAAACAACCTTCAAAGGGATGATGATTTAATATGGTTATGTAGTACACCCCCCTTCAGATCCTCAACAATCACCCTCTTTGTAACAGGTTCAAGCTGATTCAATGAAAGCATTTTCATTGAATCAAAAGCCCCATCACCTGGTTGACCAGCTGGGTTAGAAGAGTTTTCGTCGTCGTCAATGATTTTGATGTCAATGGCTATTTGACGCAACTGGTGTTTAAAGACTGTGCCCCCCCCCACTGGGCCGCTGGTCACCCTCTAGAAGCATGACAGGATAGTGTAGTAGTAGCTATGGGGCTGCTCCACGCCCAGCCAAAAAACCCAGCACTGTGTTTGATCTCCAAATGTGCTACATATAGCTACATAAAGTTAGCCTAAAGCAATGTGCCCTAACACTAACCTGCTCCATAATGATATGTGTGTATCTACAAATGAAATATAGCATTAGATCAAAGTGGGGATAAATTACAAAACAGTACAGTAGGCATTAATGCAGTGCATGTGTAACTTATAAAATAACTGTGGTAGATACTGCAATCAATTCTGTGTATTTATTTATTTATTTATTTATTTTATAGATTAAACATTAAACAAGTATTAACGCACAATGACTCCACCAGTAATCAATTGTGATTAAAGGGGAACTTTGTCACTATATCTATCCCTTATACGGATTATACGGACATAGTGTGACAAAAACGCCTGCAGTTGTCTCCGATGCTTTCCATGTCTCTGGGGCGCAGCTCAGCACAGGTGCAAAATTTCCACATTTAAATTTTTATCGTAGTTTGCTTTTTTGGGGGTTTTACAGGTTCTCGTAACCATGGGTTACACGTGGACCAGAGGAACAGTAATAAAATAGGAAAAAGATGAATGAATAGATTTGACTGTCAGTTCTACAATATTTACATATCAGCCTAATACAAATGGCCGTCCAATTGACTCAATTACCTTAATGACAATTATGCTAGTAATAGCTAAGACAAAAATATCATTAGCTAGCAGCTAATTTTTAGCATGAAGTGCTTATCAATAATATTCTGAATGTGTCAGAGCAATAGCCATCAGTTCTGGAGAAAAATGATGATCAGGATTGTAATTTTCTAGTGGACGGCATATCAGCAGGGAACGATGGGTTAAGGCCGTGTTGAAAACATTTATATTTTCCATAAATATGTGTTTACAGAGCATTTCCATTGGTAATGTGGTTTACTAAACACCTAATTAAAAGTATTGCAGCCTGGCTCAGAGAGAGGTCAGGGTTGAGAGAGGGAGACAGATAGAGAGAGAGAGAGAGAGAGGAGAGAGAGAGAGAGAGAGAGAGAGAGAGAGAGAGAGAGAGAGAGAGAGAGAGAGAGAGAGAGAGAGAGAGAGACATACATACAGTAACATAAGCAGAATGAATCATAAATGTTGACTCCTAAATCGTGTTATCCGTAAATTAGAATGCTGTCATAGGCAGTGGTGCATGTTGATCTTTCCCTCTGCCTGTGCGCTCTCTCTCTCTCTCTCTCTCTCTCTCTCTCTCTCTCTCTCTCTCTCTCTCTCTCTCTCTCCGTCTTCCCTTCGAGGCACATGTGATCTTGGTCTAACCCAGTTGCTAAATATCCCCACTGGCGGGAAGCTAAGCTACTGGCTTCAGCATGAGAGACAGAGACAGATAGAGAGACAAAGAGAAGAGAGAGAGAGAGAGAGAGAGAGAGAGAGAGAGAGAGAGAGAGAGAGAGAGAGAGAGAGAGAGAGAGAGAGAGAGAGAGAGAGAGAGAGAGAGAGAGAGAGATAAGCATGCACACACACACACACACACACACACACTCAGAGAGGAAGGATAGCTGGCTTAAGGCTGTTGGCTCCCAGCCCGAAAGAATCCTGGTTTGATACCCCAATGTTCTGAGTTCACTGTAAGACGTTCAGACGAGATCTGCATCTGGTATCAGAACTAAAGACTAAATGGAGAGAGAGAGAGAGAGAGACAGACAGAGAAAACAGGAGGACAAGAAAGGCAGTGGAAGGAAGGACAGCGATAACAAGCAGAGAAGCCACCAGAGCAAGAGTCAGGACAGGTGCTTCCCCCCCTCAGAGGCTCTGGTGACCTCATTCTCACTTCTACCCATGTGTGTTTGTGTGTGTGTGTGTTTCTTCAAATGTGCACCTCACCTCACGTGTTAGCTGTAAAGCCATGGTATATATTTGTACTTCGCCAGACTTACTTTGCTATTCTCGGCGATCAATGTCATGTAATGTACTCAGTCCGCAGGGATTGCACTGCTAATGATATACAGACACACACACACACACACACACACACACATTCAATATGCTGTATAAGTGAATGACTGAATTGTATTTTTCCTTCACTGCTCTACGTAGTAAATCCCCACATGTCCAGAAGTGTATCCAGTGGCATGCAGTGCTCATCAGGGCGTGTTTAGTGGACTTTACCAGGCTGGGCGCTCGCAGTCTGGCCCTCAGGAGAAGAGCTCTGCAGTCTGGCTGATGGAGACAACACTCTCTCCCCGGTAGAACATTGTAGATTAAGGGGAGAATAGGGATAATCCTTCTCTCCTCTCTCTCTCTCTCTCTCTCTCTCTCTCTCTCTCTCTCTCTCTCTCTCTCTCTCTCTCTCTCTCTCTCTCTCTCTCTCTCTCTCTCTCTCTCTCTCTCTCCCTCAGTCAGATGTGGTAGCTGTCAAATTTTTAAATGTCACTGTCAATGTCAATTTTCAATCGTGTTTCCACAGGGAGCTGCTCTGTCTTCAACAGATTATACATTACATTACTTGTAGCCCTGATGAAAATGATTCACCAGAATAACATGTTTTCACAACCCTATAACCTATAACTAACCATTTTGTTGATTACAGCAGTCCACATACTAAGGCAGACGGACAAACAAAGTCTGTGTGTGTGTGTGTGTGTGTGTGTGTGTGTGTGTGTGTGTATCCTTTTGATAACTTGAAACTGAATTACAGCATACATGGTTGATGTTTTTTTCTGCTAATGATATGTGCATGTTATGATTTTAGCATCCAATTTATGCACCCCGACCAATCAAACTTCAGCTAGCAAAAATGTGACCGTCTGCCCTCCAGATGTGTATGTATTGATTCAGCGTGTCTATTGGTTCACGCTCCGTCATCCCTTCGTGATATTTTGGTGATGAACCCTACAGGGTTTTTATTTTTGAGTCTATAATCTCTAATCCTCCTGGAATATTCTAGAATTATTGCTCCCCTGTTTAAGCGCTGCCTACTCACGGTACCTGTGTAGTGTGTTATCACACGTTATTTAAGACATTCACTAACCCTTCTGATGTTTTTGTTTTTTGTCAACAAACACACTCTCGTGTCTGAGTTCTTGGTGCATTTTCAACGGCCAACTATTTCATGTCTTAAGTCTTAAGTGTTAAGGCTTAGCAGGAAGGTTTTACACGTTCAGC
>CM051012.1:11256361-11261361 GCA_027704905.1 Muraenolepis orangiensis | reverse complement strand
TGTTATGGTGTTCTTATGCTGTTGTTATGGTGTTGTATTGTGGTTGGTATGGTGTTGTTATGCTGTTGTTAGGCTGTTGTTATGGTGTTGTTATGTGTTGTTATGGTTGCAATGCTGTGTTATGGTGTTGTTATGGTGTTGCAATGCTGTTGAAATGCTGTAGTTATGCTTTTGCTATGGTGTTGTAATGGTGTTTTGCGGTCACAGTGTTGGCTCCAGGCCGTGTGAGACTGATCAGTTTGCACAGCTGTCATTTGGAATGTTTTGATTTTTGTTTTGTTTTTGTTTGGCTATTATTTTCTTTAGAAGAGGAGAGAATCAATGTTTTTCTCCGTTACAGCAAGATGTGGCGGATGTTGTTCAAAGAGGCAGATGAAATACACCAGATGCAACACACACATGTACACACATACACACACACACACACACACACACCACACACACACACACACACACACACACACCACACACACACACACACACCCACACACACACACACACACACACACACAGAAGCAGATGGTTAGAACTTTGTCTCGTCAGCCGTATGGTGAAATGCAATTATTTGGCTAGATGACTTTTCAAATGTAAAAACTCGCTAATTAAAGTATAGCTTGTGCGGCTAGCGGGCACGCTAGCAAGCAGACAATGGAGCATAAATTCACTCAACTAACTAAACAAGATAATAATGAGCCAGAAACGTCACATCGATTTAAACACTTATTTTAACAATACCTTGCCGTCGGTGACAGATTCTAAACCAGGACACCAGATGCAGGATTATCAGTTGTGTCACACACACACACACACACACACACACACACACACACACACACACACACACACACACACACACACACACACACACACACACACCGAGACACACACCTAGACACAAACACACTCACAGTATTCCCAATGCTCTAAGGCTTGTCATGCTGTTTAATCACCTCATGACCAGCCTCTATAATTCCTCTGCTCCTGCGTGTGCAGCTCCATATACACACACACACACACACACACACACACACACAGACCCAAACACACATGCGTTCACGCACACACACATACACACATACCGCACCAATAAACACACAGACACATTCCGTACATCACACACACACACACACGTACACACACACACACACACACACACACACACACACACACACACAGACCCAAACACCCATGCGTTCACGCACACACACATACACACATACCGCACCAATAAACACACAGACACATTCCGTACATCACACACACACACACGTACACACACACACACACACACACACACACACACACACACACACACATACCATACATCACACACACACACACACACACACACACACACACACACACACACACACACACACACACACACACACACACACACACACACACACACTGTTATACAGCACCCTCCCGCCTCCAGGGCTTCCCTCCCTGTCAGAGAGTATCCTCTATCAAGGGCGGGGTCACACACACTGCAGATTGGGTCCGCTACCTTCCGAGCTTCTGCCACCTCTTATCTCATCTTAATAAGATAAATAGATAAGATAAACAGTATAACCGCGAGACACAGACCGTCTTCTTACACGCTCTGTGGCTGTGCAGGCTGATGCCACGGCTTGAGTATTCATTAGTCTAATGGGACTGTGGTTGGGTTGATTACAGTGAATGGGGAGTGGAAGAGTGTGTGTGTGTGTGTGTGTGTGTGTGTGTGTGTGTGTGTGTGTGTGTGTGTGTGTGTGTGTGTGTGTGTGTGTGTGTGTGTGTGTGTGTGTGTCTGAGTGTGTCTGTGTGTGTGTGTGTGTGTGTGTCAGTCTTGTAAAAACCAGTCAAAGAAATCAGGCAATAGGCCCTGTAGCAACCCAGGTTCAATTCCTGTGCTACACCTCATTCCTTCTCTTCTTCAACCCACTGTCCTTTCTCTCTTCACTGTCCTGTTTCTCTTCACTGTCGTCCTGCCTCTCTTCACTGCCGTCCTCCCCTCACTGTCCTGTCTCTCTACACTGTCCTGTTTCTCTTCAGTGTCGCCCTGTCTCTAGTCATGGTCCTGTCTCTGTTCACTGCTGTCAAAATCCCGTGACAAATATAAATAGTACAACTACAGAGTAGGTCTGCTTCACTGGAAGCTTGACGGTGGAAGTCTGGTCAGTGTGAACGTTTTCACTCACACTGACTGAGGTGAGAACCAGAATCCCTGTGCGTCTGGACACTGGGAGTCCCACAGGGACAACACACACCCACACTTCCTAGACAGGAGGACCCCACCACCATCAAGAAACCAGCACCACCAGCACCACCAGCACCACCACCACCAGCACCACCACCAACACCACCACCACCACCACAACCCCACCACCACCACCACCACCACCACCAAGAACACCACCACCACAATCACCAAAATGCCACCACCACTATAACACCACCCCCTTTTCCATCACCACCACCCCCTCCTTCACCACCTCTTGCATCATCACCACCTCCTCCATCAGTACCTAACTCAATCCCCCCCCCACCCCCTCCCCAACAACCACTACCTCTTGCATCATCACCATCACCACCATCACTACTTCAAAAACCCCACCCTCTATCTCTCTCTCATGGCGGCTGTGGCGTATACCTTCCCCGGCTCCCATGGCGACAAATCACCGGTCCGGTGCCATTGTCTGGGGGGGGGGGGGGGGGGGGGGAGGGGGGAGGGAGGGGGGGGGGGCCGCGACAGAGATGGACGACGGGAGGTATCGGTCCTCCAGATAAGAGACCCTCCAGGCGATGGAGAAGGAGCGAGGGCGGGAGGATTCCCATCCGAAAACCAGAACAAGGAGGCGCCGGGGGTGGCGAGGGTGGGGGGGGCGTGGGTGGGGGGGGGCGTGGGGGGGGGGGGGGGGGGGGGCGGTGAGGAACACATGGAGCTCTCAGCCGAGTGGCACTGAAGACGTTTACGGCCTCGGGTATTACCACGAGATATTAGTAATCCTAAACTAATCCTCCGGATCCTTTTTGTGTCCCCCGTGCAATGGTGCATGCTTGTGTGTTAGTGTGTGTGTGTTAGTGTTTTTGTGTGTGCTAGTGTGCGCGTGTAGGTGTGTGTGCATGTGACTGTGTGGATGTGCATGTGTGCTTGCCTGTGCATGTGGGTGTACGCGTGTGAGTTAATCATGCCTCTGCGTGTGTATGCATACTGTGTGTATGCATGCATTCAAGTGTATGTATGCGTGAGTGTGTGTGTGTGTGTGTGTGTGTGTGTGTGTGTGTGTGTGTGTGTGCGTGTGCGTGTGTGAGGACAATATGTGTTTGCACGTGCACGTGCGCGGGGATGTATGGGTGTGTGTTAAGCGCCCCTGTGTGTGTGTGTGTGTGTGTGTGTGTGTGTGTGTGTGTGTGTGTGTGTGTGTGTGTGTGTGTGTGTGTGTGTGTGTGTTTGAGGGGAGTGGTGAGGTGACGTGGGAGGGGTGTTGGAACCTTGTAAACGACGCAAAGCGTGAAGCGGTAGCAAGAGGTTAACTGATGTGTCACAATCTGCCCGACCATAAAGCGTAACCCTGGGTGAAGTCACCTCGTTTAGACATCCCCGCTCATCCGTTAAGACAACCGTCTGTCACGACCCCACCCCTCTTGTGCTCTGTCGCACACGAGCTACACACATGGGCTACACACATGACCCATGATACGGCACACATGACGACTACGTGTCTATCAGCTATTGTAAACTGGAACAGTTTGGTCATTCAGCGGGATGCTTTTTGCATCCGATACGTGACTGATTCACATGATTTAGGAGCGGGGGATGAGAGGTTTGGACCTTAGGAGAGGTTTGGATGACTCACCGATGACTTCTAGGTGAGGTGTTGGGGTGGTGGGGGTGGGGGGGGGGGTTGTGGGGGGGTGTGGGGCGGTGGGGGGGGGGGGGGGGGGGTCAGTGTTTGAATGAGCAACTCCCAATGTTTTTCCTGGAAGTCACGCGCTATGGCCACTACACCGCCACCCCCACAACCACCACCCCTGAACTGTGTGTGTGTGTGTGTGTGTGTGTGTGTGTGTGTGTGTGTGTGTGTGTGTGTGTGTGTGTGTGTGTGTGTGTGTGTGTGTGTGTGTGTGTGTGTGTGTGTGTGTGTGTGTGTGTGTGTGTGTGTGTGTGTGTGTGTGTGAAAATGGCTTTAATTAAGATTTGGTTCATTAATATCCCGGGCATAACAAGAAACAGGCAAACAAACCAGACGGCTCAGATTGTTCCTCATTAGGGTGGGGATATTAATAACCAAATGTGTCGGATGGATGGATCCCAAGGGAACAGCGGTTCACACCATCACCGTGGTGACGGAGAGAGATGCTGACCGTGACCTTCTGTTTCAGTTCAGTCTTCCCAGGGTTGGATGCTTTACTGTGGTGTGTAACACAAAGGGACATGAACGCACAACGCCTCTGAGATACCCTCAGACAAGAGTGGGACTTTGTGTTATTTTTTCATATATGCCATTTTCAGGGATTGTAACGGGAATCGGTATGAGGTCAGAGTATAGATAATTCTGGTTAGATGCTCAATAATTTTCGCTGTACTGTACTTACAATACATTTGAATCTAATCTAATTACAGCAAGACTTATGTGTGCTTATCAGAAAGAGTATCAGAAAGAACCAAATGTTGCTTTTACTTTTTGGACAGTGCACATTTGTTTTGTTCTACATTGCATTCACCCAATGCATTCATCACGCATTGTACTTTCAAAAAGTGGTGGGGACAAAATCGGCCATTTCAAAAAGTGGGGGGGTCATCAGACCACCTAAAAACCACCAGCAACTCAACATTAAAATGAACATAACAACAACCACAACAACAACAACAAACAGCAACAGCAACAACTGCGACAGCATCCACCCACCCGAAGGGTCCCCTTTAACGTAAGAGAGAGAAATCTACAAGTCCCATCGTCATCACAGCCGGGGGGCGCAGCTCCGTGCGTGCACTGTGCGGGCTCGCTGGTGAC
>CM051012.1:11223861-11251361 GCA_027704905.1 Muraenolepis orangiensis | reverse complement strand
TGCACTTACTCGATAGGTTACTGAAAATCCCATCACGTCTTGAGCGCCGCAACTGCATTTCCATGGCAACCAAGTGTAGTCGTGAGGCGAGCGTAGGGAGAGCAAAATAAAGGGAGAGAGACCATTTAACCCACTGTGCATCGTTTTTTTCTCATGTGGTCCGATTCTTTGCTCTCTTACCAAGGAGCAAACACGCTTTAAATGAGACACGTCATCACAGTGTGAGACAGGACATAATGACATGAGATGAGACAAGACATGAGATGAGACAAGACATGAGATGAGACAAGACATGCGATGAGACAAGACATGCGATGAGACAAGACATGAGATGAGACAAGACATGATGCTATGAAACAAGATGAGATGAGACAAGACATGATGAAATAAGACACAATCAGGTGAGACAAGACATGAGATGTGACAAGACATGATGAAATGAGACACAATGAGATGAGACAAGACATGACATAATGAGATGAGATAAGACATGACATAATGAGATGAGACAAGACATAATGAGATGAGATCTGACATGAGATAACACAATATATAATGAGATAAGACAAGACATGATGAGATAAAACAAGACATCATGAGATGAGATAAGACCAGACATGAGATAAGACAAGGCATGATCAGATTTGACAAGACATGAGATAAGACAAGACATGATGAGCTAAGACAAGACATAAAGCAATAAGATAAGATAATACATAGACGAGAGTTGAGATAAGACATGAGATGACATGAGACACGCTGAAATGATTCATCCAGGCTGGAACATTCAGGAATACAAATCCAGTACATCCTACGCCTTAGGGTATTCAGTTTAACCAAAAAAGAAACCTTTCCAATGTCAAAATCATAAAGAGGGAAAAGTGAAAAAGAAAGCAGATTATGTGTTGGAAGGGGTGGTCTATTGCAGAAAAATGCACACTGAATGTGAATACTTTTTAATGTGTGGTTTTCTGGTGGTTCTCTTACATAGTACATACAGTTAAGTACTGACATCTGGGACACAATCAGCATCCAAGCGGACGAAACAATGTGTGTCCTCATTGTGATCCGAAACAGAAACAACACAACATGAAACAGCCATTAAAAAGCGCTCCAGCTCAGGTAGATAGATGGAGCTTTGAATATGAGCAGTAGTCGCAGATTCAGACTTCAAAGCCATTCATGTGTGTTATATCTGGCCATATGATCAGCAGGAAAATGTAAACATCAGGGGTCCAATGACTTACAGTAGACAAATAATTGCTTAAACTTCCTTTTAAGGATACTATGATGTATCCTCGGACCCCAAGACGATTTCACAGCCGATTAAGCTTCTTGTCGGCTATCAGCTTAAGTAATTTCCCAATTGGAACAGAAGGTACAACGGTGATTGAGGAAGAGGCCTACACCCGGAGGCATGCTCAACCCCAATAGACTGACTATTGAAATCCAACCCATCACTCTGTCTCCCTCTGAAAAACACACACTTGCAGACTGTAGAAGTCCAAGCCCACCATACCTGCCCATGTCATGTCTCCTTTCAGACGACCAAGCATTCAGCAAACCTTGTGCCGTAAGTAAGTGATCCGTGAACCAATTAACAGGCAGGAGAAAATGCAAGGGAGACGATATGGAGAAATGAATCCTAGCCATCCATTCATCACATACGGTTTTCAAAATAGAGGGTTACGACCCCCTTGTGGCTGAGTAAAATCATCCAAATTTCAATTGTTATGCATTTAGTGGTCTTCGACTAGCTATCATCACCTCCACTGTGTTTCCCTGGGGACTTTGACCAATTTCAAATGAAGTTTTGTCAAGATGATCTTGTCCCATGGTGGTCTTTAGGGGAGCTTGTAGTTGGTTATTAGGATCCTGCCAGCTATTAAACTGTGTGTGTGTGTGTGTGTGTGTGTGTGTGTGTGTGTGTGTGTGTGTGTGTGTGTGTGTGTGTGTGTGTGTGTGTGTGTGTGTGTGTGTGTGTGTGTGGTGTGTGTGTGTGTGTGTGTGTGTGTGTGTGTGTGTGTCAGAGAACAGTCAGAGAATCAATAGGTGATTCACATTGGCCCGTGTGTTCATGTGCTGCTCCCTTGTGGTGAAAGTCTGCTAATGCAAGCAGGTTGTCATGGACAATTCATTATTTGATTTTGGGATCGTCACCCACTACCCTGTTCCAGCATGAAATTAAACCATTAAATTAGGAAAGGTATACTACATACAAATAAATATTCTTAAACAGAGTCAGGGCGGCTTCTGGATTAACAATGTATCATTGCAGTGGTATAAAATAGTTTAACAGCAAGACACGTGTTTTTTTTATAGACAATCAAGCGCTTAAACCCTAACGCTAAAATAAGCAACACATATCTTTCTCCATAGGGTTTAATATAGATTAGACTGTAATCCTACCTATCTTATTCCATACTAAACTATGTTAGACAGTCACTATAGTAAATAATTAAAACCTTATTGCTCATGGTGAATTATACATATATTATATATTATATTATAGGTCAATTACATCCAATTATATCCATGTTTATTTTTATTTCTATGCTGTTGTTATGGAGATTTATACTGCGTGAGGGAATGGGGAGTAAGCATTCCTACGTACTTGTTACAAATGGCCAAAAAAATATCTATCTTGTATCTTGTATCTTGTACGTTGTTGATTGTAACCCAAAATTAAAGGAATTTAATTTAGATTTTCAATCCAAAGAAATACAAAATAACTCTTGAGACACATACAATGATCTAATAGCCTTTGTAGGAGCCAAATGTATGTATTATATATGTTTTAATAACTATTAATATCTAGTTATATTAAGTAATCATTAAGTAAATACTAATTTAGTATTCTTGTCTACGTATTTTACTTCCATTATATTTGTCTAGTGTGGGCTTTATTGGGTGCCTTTTCCTTTAAGTTCCTTTTACTAGTTTGATGTGTAACGGTTTGGGCAAGATACAAGTGGATTTAAGTACATGATTTTAACGTTTTTTTAGGATACTTTCGGACTTATATTTGACAAAGCTGTTGGAAGCAATTTGTTTGTGTATTTGTTTTGTTTTATTTCATGTCGTCAGTTCAAGTAAATGTTCAAAAAGGATTTAATTGTTGGAAAACCAGGAACACGAGTCAGCCAATACTAGTCTCATCAAACCCTTATATCTTAAATGAAACCACATGGGTCATCCCTGAATTAAGGTTTGTATATCACAAAACCACCCTCAACTGTAAGGTGGCGTGGTGATGTTTATCTTATTTAATAGCCAATAGAAATATTGTTTTGCAGGTACCAACAAAAACATTCAAATCCCTTGTTATGAGATGATTGTCATCACTGCCTTTCTTGGTCCTCGGTGGCATCAATGTCTTCTGAACCAGATGGTAAGTCTTTCTGAAACGGGAAAACAGGATTGTTTGTTCAGGGTAATTCAATAGAACACAACACTGTTGTTTTCTGTTTAATCATCTTCGTCATAACATACTGCCTACTGTACTACACAAAACAACTTTATTATTCAGGCAGAACTTCTGTCTCGGATAAAGAGTATTTATATTTCTATCAATTTCTATACTCTCTCTATATACTCTATATAGAGTATAGAAAGAATATTTTATATAATTGGTATCTGTCATATTCGGTTTGGATGGACGTGGCATTATCTCGATCGCTGATTGGGTTCGAGCTGTGTACAATCCGGATGGGTTGAATTTGTGATGTGTCAATATATATATATATATATATGTATAGAATGGAGTGTGTCGTGTGCCACTCACTGTGGGTCCACCGTCTGCAGATTTCCTGTATGCACAGCTCAGCCATTTGATGTACTCCTCCCTTACCTTGAAGGTACAGCAACATAACAACAGAATCAGAAAGTTGTTTATTGCCATATACCATTTTAAAAACACGCATAGAATTTGACATGGGTCCGGAGCAACACAGTAATGTGCAAAACATGAATACATATTAAACTAAACCGATTACATCCAATTTATGTATCGCAGGAGGTGTATTTTGTTGTTGCTATAAAAGTGAATTAGAATAGGTAATTTGGTTTCTCTACTGTATATATTCAATAGTTGTATTCACTCATAATAATACAGCTATAAAGTGAATAATATCCCAATTGCACTTATACCAGATTTTAGAAAAATATTGTCATATTCTTAAAACATAATAAATATTGTGGATTTGGACAGGGGGAACCCACCTCCTTGTTGAGCAGACAGTGTACGATGAAGAGGAAGGTTCCCTGCTGGGAGTTGAGGACTATGAAGAGCACCTGGAAGAAGAGGTTGGACTGGTACAGACCCAGGATCCAAGTGCAGCCCAGGATGACAAACTGGGCCAGGATCTTGAACACGATCAACCTGCAAAGACATTCAAGAGAGGCACAGCAAAGCTGATCAGAGACGGGGGCGCCTGCCTGTGGACCAACCGCGTAACTGCACTCTATATCACTCACTGTGTTTGGAGGACCAGACCTTACAAAATATGAAACTATAAAGCTATGACCAAGAACTGAAAGGAGAGAAGGTAGGATTGTCAGGGTCAGCTGGCTAGACAGACATAGAGACTGACAGAGAGAGAGAGACAGACAGAGAGAATAGACAGACAGATCAGACTCTAGTTGAACCTGGTGTCCTTGGACTGCGACGCACCACTCCTCATGCTGGCCAGGGTGGATCTTATGCTCCACAGGGTGGCACAGAACAGCACCCAGTTCATCTGCAACAACACACAGAGTCACATTTTAGAGGATCTAAATCCACATTAATGGTGTGTCATCTGGAACAAACGACTCTTTACGAACAAATATTTTCAGTGAACGAGAACGATTTTTTTCATTCCCAGCTATCATCTAGGTTGTTCGTTCACTTCTTTTTTCTTTTTTTTTATTATTGGTTCGCCGCAAACTTATTAAAGTGTGTGGCGGGCAGGATCGCTCCCTGATTCGACTGTGGAGCAGCATAGGGAGGGCTGTAGCCCAAAATAGTGAAATTAGGCTTTCTTATTGGTCAAGCTACATATCTGACTCATCGAGGAGGCGGGATAACTGTTCTGAATCCACCACTCTTGTTCGTCTTCTCTTTAGGTGAACAAATCAACAAACTACTTAGGAAAGAACTGAGAGTCACTGAGTCAGGTCTGTTATGTATGCGTCACATCAGGTGACCGGAAGTTTTGGGGTGGGTGAACCGGACACAGTTGTTGTTGTTGTTGACGCCATGGCAGTGTGTACAATAAACAGTCAACCTAAAAGTCGTAGTCCATAGTCTTATTAAACACAACACGGCGGGAGGCGTTGGCCTGCGTCTGGGCGAGTGAGCGGTGGCACATGTACGTGTACGGGCGACATTTTACGTTGCGTACTGACCATCAGGCTCTCACGGCCCTGCTTGCTACATCGGGATTTGGGGCACAAACCGCTGAGGATCTACCGCTGGTCAGAGAGACTCCAGCCATATGACTTCACCACACTGTTTACTCCCGGCAGGGAGAATGTGGTGGCTGACCTGCTCTCCTGCGCCACCCCTGCCCCAGCGCCCAGCGCGGGCCTGGACACAACAGAGTCAGAGCTCATACTCATGCTCATACTCATGCTCCACGCTCCGCTCCAGACCGCGGTTTCCCTGCAGGACCTTCGGCATGCGTCGGAGGAGGACCCCATGCTCTTCCGGATCAGGGATGTCCTGTGAAGGTCCCAGAGGACCTTTCATCTTTTCCTCGGGTCAAGGACGAGCTGACCTGCTTGATTGGTGTCTGCGTTGCCCGGGGCCTCCGCACGTTCGTCCCCATCGACATCAGGGCACGCGTCTTGGCTATGGCACACGAGGGCCACCTGGGTATCGTAAAGGTGAAACAGCACTGCAGGGATCTGGTGTGGTGGCCAGGCATAGATCGAGATATAGAGACAATGGTGAAGGAGTGTACGGCCTCCCTGCTCAGTGGCAAAACTGGCCCGCCACCCCCACCACCCCTGCAGCCCTTGCAGTGGCCGCGTGCACCTTGGAAGCACATTCAGCTGGACATCTGTGGGGAGCTCCATGGCGTCCCGCACCACCAACGCTTCCTCCTGGTGGCCTACAACCTCCATTCGATTTGGCCAGAGGTGGTCGCCATGGGGTCCGTAACGGCTCGGGTGGTCACAGACTATCTCTCCTCTCTGTTTGCTCGGTGGGACAGTCCTAACACCATCACTACAGATAACGGCCCACAGTTTGTCTCAGCTGAGTTCGCCACCTTTGTGGAAGATCAAACACATCCGTACAGCTTTCTACCACCAGCAAGCAAATGGGGGGTCGAAAGGTTCAATCAAATCCTAAAGAACGGGGTCAAAGCACACCTGGCAGATGGTCTTCCGTTTTCAGCCGCTGCTCCACATCCTGCTTCAATACCGGTCGACGCCGCACTCAACTACTGGCAGCTCCCCAGCCCTCTTGGATCGGCTACGGGCCCCGGCGGCACGCCAGTAGCAGCAGCACCCTTCCAGAGCGCCAGGGTCGCAGAGGCTCAGCATCGCATGAAGCAGCGGTTCGACAAGAGACGGAGGGTAAGAGCGCCTCCCTTCACAGTGAGGGACTGGGTCAGGATTCACCGTACTAACCGGGACCACAAGCTGCTATCCTTCTGGACGGTGCCGATGAAGGTCACCGCTCAACTGGGGCCAGCCACCTTTCGTCTGGCCAACGGATCACGGTGGCACGCAAGCCGGCTTCGGAAGGTGGCACCGCCCCTCATCGTGGACCCAGGGCCCGGGGAGGACGGGCACTTTGCTTTCCCTGAGGAGCAGTTGCAGGGTCCAGCCAGGTTCCCACCTGAGCTGGTTGAGCCAGTGGTTCGTCCTGAAGCTCGTCCGGCCCGTGTCCGGGTCAGACCAAGATACTTGGAGGACTATATTGTGAGCTTGTGACTCTCAGGGGTAATGTTCAGAGCATAGTCTGTTGCATGGCAGAATAATTACACATGGCTATGCTGGTGACTGGCAGTCTACCCAGTTCATCTAGAGTAGATAAAAGTTAATTGGGTTCCTTGTGGGGGGGGGTAAATGTTATGTATGCGTCACATCAGGTGACCGGAAGTTTTGGGGTGGGTGAACTGGACACAGTTGTTGTTGTTGACGCCATGGCAGTGTGTCCAATAAACAGTCAACCTAAAAGTCGTAGTCCATAGTATTATTAAACACAACAAGGTCGACAGGTGATTTGTGAACAAATCAATGAACGAACAAACTACTTAGGAGTAGTTGGGAGTCGGGAGTCGACAAGTGATTTGTGAACAAATCATATGTCGACTCCCGACTCCCAGTTCTCAATTCTCAGTTCTCCCAATTTATAATTGTAATAATAATAATTATTATTGTTTTGTATTGCATTTGCTGTTCTTTGAAAAAAATAAGACTGACATTACTTGAATTTCTGTGGTAAAGTGCAATTTGTTTTTAAATATTTTTAAAATATTATAATAATATTAATATTAATATTAATATTATAATAATATTTTAAGTAAGTGTTGTGCTCTGCTACATTTTCGGAAGGAACGAATGAACAAGACGTTTTCTCTCAAATTCCGAGTCTGAGTGACCTGGGAGTGGGAACAGGAGTCGAGACATGCCAGAGCCGAGGGAGGGAGGAAGTTGGTGAGTGAGTCAGTGAACTGAACTAGTAAAGAACTAGTTCAGTTCACTGACTCACGACTCACTCCCTCGGCTCTGGCATGTCTCGACTCCTTTACCTCAGTTGTGACTGAACTACACCATCTACTGGCGTAGTATAGAATATAGCCTTCATGTGTAGAACAGAGGGAGGGTTTTAGAAATGTAACAAACAAATTTAACCAAGGTTCGTTAGCGTTTGGACTTATTCTCTGACGAGGCTATGTGATGAGCTGTTTGTGGTTTTTAACAAACAAGCCTAGGAAGGCCTACAATGTTGCCAATATTACGTAGGCTATCAATAACAAATATTATTTCTTATGATTTATTCGTGATATTGAGTAACGGCTTAAAACTAGCTTTTTTATTTATTTAGATATATTTTATGCAAACCGGAAGTGACACTGAACTAGTTCGCGAACGACTCTGAACACAGGTGAACTGAATCAAGTGAACCGTGTCCCAGAAAGAAATCTTTTTTTCAATTTCTCACCCACATGAATGTGATTTCCAAATGTGCACCAACAAGCATGGGAACATTCATGCTTGCGCACTGCCCCACCAAACACCAACACCCAACTTTAGAATGTTGGCCAACATGTATTCAACTTGTTTGCCGAAACAAAAACCTTCACCTTGGTAACAATGTCAATCCATTAAAGATAATATACTCACACCAAGGAGAGCAACCACAGGCCCAGTGAGAGCCCAGTTAAAGCTGCGCTCCGTGGTTAGCCAGCACCTACATAGTTATCAAAACAAAGTGTGTGTATATAATATGTGTACATATATATTCACCCATGGCCATATTTTTGCGGGTCACTGGCAGTGCTACTCACACCTCTGCATCTGTGGCGCCATATCCATCAGAGAACACCAGAGCTGACACGCCCACAGTCACAAAGGGTGCGCCGTAGCCAATCAGGTATAGCACTGGTGTGGGGAGGCCGTCCTTCTGGATAACCTGGACCTTGGAAAGCCTCCGGACCAGCGTGAAGAGCTGCATGGCCTCCAGGAACATCCACCAGAAACTGGCCACGATCAGAAAGTGGAGCAGGCCAGCCATGACTTTACAAGCCACCTGCAGAGAGACATGCCGAGGGTTAGGGTTGGAAATAGTCAAGATCAAATATTGATATCACTATCAACAGAAAAAGAGCCAGACCAAGCCATAAAACACTGGCTTACTTTTGTTTCGATGTAACATTTTGTCAGGTCCCATAATGGGTCAGGTCCCGTAATGTCATGGAAATCCCTTGAAATCGAATAACGCTCTCCCTCACATGCCATGCTAAAAATGCATCTATGTTATTGTGAGGTGCATATATGGAGGACCCTGCTGTTCCCCTGCTGTGAACAAACACCTTATTTTCTTTGTATCTGTCGTTCCAGAGCAGCAGCAGATGGGATAAGGCGAGGGTGATGCAGAGGTGCAGGCGGGCCGTGTTGTTGATCTTGGTGTTCCAGCTGCACAGGAGGAAGGTCAAGATGGCCAGCGCAAAGAAGAACAGGCCGATGGTCACACCCACTCTGTTCAGCCACTCCAGGAAGGGGTTCATCGAAGGAGGCTGATAAGAAACATTGAAAAGAAAAACAAAAGAAACTGGTGAATAATGGTGTCGATAAATACAGCAGCAGTTGCCATTTGGCGCTATATCAACACAAACAATGTTGTTTGTTGACATTTTTGTCTGGAGGGATCTGAGGTCCACGGTGAGATTTGTATAGTTTTTCTTTCTAAATCATTTACTCTTTTTATCAAAGTATATATGACAGACATCCAGGGCACAAAATCAGCACCAGCCACCAGCCAAGTCAGCAAGTGGTTGGTAGATTTGCTTCACTCACAAGCCAACAAAAACAATGGTACTCTACTGAGTGGCTTGGAAAATGTGAACATTCACCTTGCAGGTGGACAATAAAGGACATTTTGCACCCTGCAGACATGCATATATGGCGATGCGGTTCACCTGCACACACATTCCATTCAACCACAACAAATAATTACCACAACTAGTAATTATACAAAGTTTACCTAACACTATTTCTATCTTCTTACACTCAATGACTTGAACCCTTGATCATGTGTGGACTCCCTCTCATAACCTACGACAGACACCCACCCCGCCGCCTCAGCGTGGGGTACTTGGTACGTACTTCTTCAATCTGCAAGATGAGAGCGAAAGTGGAGAGGTGGGAACAGCTACAAATGGTGTAGTTCTCATTGGAGTACGCAACCCAACAGCCCGTTACCGACCAGCTGGCCTCATCAACTTTTCCGACTGTCTGTTTTTCCTTCCAGTACACACAGGTCACCAGGCCAGCCTCCAATTTCTGAGGATGCGAAAAAACAATATCACAGTAAAGAATATATCACTTCACCAGTGATGGATGGAGGAATGGACAGGGAACCAAACCAACCGTGCAAAAGAAACAAATCGCAGGACAAAAAATGCCAAGCGGAAGATGGTGAGGTCCCATAAAGGCAACACCTGCGCTTCTGCCTAACGAGGTCCAGATAACAGCTTCGCCAGATAACAGCTATTTAGCTTGGACCTGTCAGTGTTAACACTCTATTCTCAAAAAGCTAAAAAATTTGCAAAGCTGAAAATACAAAAAATCTAAAACATTTCAGCACACCACTCGTAAATATAACCAAACAAATCACTGTCATTGTCTGATGCGGAGATTAGCTACGGGTGGAGTAGCACTTTCACATGTTGTATAGGTATGATACATGGGTGGATGGAGTGAGATATGGATGTAGGTATTGATTGATGGGTGGTGGTATGGATGGGAGGATGAGTCGATGACCATGGAACGGATCTTGACGGATCACCTTCTTGTGCTGGATGGTGAAGTTGACGGGTTGGGAGAAGTTGGAGTGGTTGGTTTTGGGTAGAAAGGCGGTAATGATGTCAGAGTTCATCTCGGTCTGGTTCTCTGTCTTGAAGAAGCGGTCACTGAGAAGGCTCTCCATGCCACTAAGGATGAGGACTGCAGCTGCTGCAGATCCTGGGGAAAAAATGGCTAAAAAATAAATCTAAATACATTTCCCTGAATAACCTTTGATCAGACACGTCCATAGAACATCTGTACCAAATTGTGTGTCATTTGGGCCGGTATCGTACGTATCGGCAAAGTGGTACCATACATTTTTTATACCAATTTAGCGGGAGTGTTTGACACATTTAAAAACTTTGGCCAGTCACAGGCTGAGTTTAGGCCAGAAGCTACTGGCGGATGGCCATGTAATTCCCACACTCAGAGTGTGCCTAATCTTCAAATTTCAAGCATTGGTGGTGCTCAAGCAATGGTGGGGAAAAATCCTACCACTTCATAAAGGTAATGTGTAAACCAATGAGTGACGTCATAGATGCTACATCCATATATTTTCTCATATTTGATCACGTCAAGTACACTGCAAACGGTTTCATCATATGTCATACGTCCAGAACATTAAGCCAAGACCAAATAGAGAGGCTAAGTCACGCCCACTTCATGCACCGCCTGGAAACCTTGAAAGCAGAAAACGTTTTATGGGAAACGTTTTGAATTTTGATTTGATCTCAACATCCATGAAATGTTCCTGCCGGGGTTTCTCTAATGTAAAGAGAAGTTTCATCCACATCAAGAAATATTTAATTTGTTAGTAAAAATGTCCTTGGTACAAGACAGAAAAGTAGATGGTTTGAAAAACCCTACAGTACCTATACATAAAGAATACACACATAGTCGCTTTTAAATGTGTCATCACAGTTACTCCTGCTGCTTTTGGCTCCCCCTTTGAGCCTGACTTTGAATCAAATAATACAACTATAACTATAAATGACTATATAAATGTATTATATGAACTAAACTATAAACTAAAATTAAAATTATGCTATAAAAATACATAGATATTACAATCGATATATATACATATATTGACTGTTGCCATGGATTTCCTCAAAGTTTATAAAAGTTTACCCACCCAACAAACCAATAATGGCCGCTGGGTCAAAAAGGGCTTGCGATGGTGGCCATTATTCCTCACCATTGTTGTCTTTAGCCAGAGCCTCAAGGTTGACTGCCATGTTGATTCCTTTGACCGAAAGGACATAACTCTCTCCATTACTGCTAACGGGACTGTAGGTCTGTATACTCAATTCTAGAGGGACAAGTTACAGAAGAGACAGGAGTCAATAAATCAAGTTGATTGTGATTCAGAAAGCCTTTCCCTTATTTCTAGGATAAGGCTATCGAATTTTTCTTTAAGTGTGCATTATAAACAAACATTATATGTGATTACAATGACTGGAGATGTACACCTAGTCACAAAAATGATGATTAATACTATAAGCACTATTGTAACTGGAATGAAGATTAGGTAAAAGTTAAATAGCGAAGAGTGGTTAATGAAAACTTGATATCTAAAATGTGAAGCCCTGTAGTATCCAATTAAAATGTTGCTGCATTTTTCACTAGTAAGAACAGAAAAGTGTAGTTTAAAAGACTAGTAAAAATTCTAGTAGTTACTAGTATCTAGTATGTAAGTACTAGTATATATTAAATTTAATTAAGTTATTAATAGTAAGAATTAATAACTGACTAGTATAAACCAGTGGTGAAGCATCAGGGCCTTCAAGGTATTCAGAGAAGACCCTGGAACCCTCAGATGAAACAAAAAATAATTGAATTAATTGTATTAAGAAAATTTAAGAACATTTCAATAAAATGAATAAATGAGAATCGTATCTGTGTTGTTGATCTGTTATATTACAGTTTAACTACAGTTTGATTTGTTTGTCTTTCTCGGTCCATGCACTACGCATTTGAGTGGTTTTGTGTTAGAAAAACAATGCAACCAATCAGATATTTTTCTCAACCAAAGTACTTGCGAATGCCTTGGCCCTTAAACTGAATGAGAGCGTACGTTTGGATTGACAATTTGATCAACCAATCATATATTGGTTTGTAGCCAATGGGCGTATTCTTTCAGATTTCCCCACAGTTCATAGTACGCTAGAGGGTTCCCGTCCCGTTACTGGCTCGAGACAGAGGATCTAGCTTAGTGCTACATTGTTTTTTTCTACGTAGGTTTTTTATGGTGATGATGGTGTTGTTGCGGAATTGTTGTTAGTACCCTTTTCAAGCCTTTTGAAAAGATTGACATTGTAAAAAAGGTGTAACGATCCCTGTCAGCACTGCATCTGTGGTAAGGAAATTTTCAGCCCTCAAACGGATAAAAATATATGCGAGGAACAGAACAGGACAATCCCGATTCACTGCATTAGCTTCCATAGCTATTGAAAGGCAACTTATTTTGAATCTTAAAAGCAGTGATCAGCTTTATGTGTGTTTAAGAAAAAACAAGTAGGCTGCTAGTAGCACATTTTTCTGCATTAATAGGAGGAGAATTTGCATCAGCTTTTTAATCAAGTGACACAGCGCAACATTGCCCCCTAGTGACTCGGGGGCCAAGTTACACATTTCCTAGGACACTACCGTTTCACACTCCCATAGACTGGCACACAAACTCCTTTGCAATGCTTGTGGAACAGCTTGAAAAGCAACACAACACTTTGACGTTGCATATATAAGAATCTAGATTACTACAAAAGTGCGTTTAAGAGACGGTTGTTGTTGTCATGGGTTGGGTGAGTGTGTAGCATGTTTTCATTGTTAATTGATTTGTGTTATTGTGGTCACCCACTTGGGACACAAACATTCACTAAACACAATGAGAGGAGGTACGTCTCCTTTAAGCAGTTGAACCCAGGAGCTTTCTGGGTAATGTTAAGAGTGAGTGGGAGTTTTGATAAGTTTGCGGTTGCTGTTGCAAGCTTCACTACTGCCGCTGTATTACTGATCATGTTGGGAAGTAAAAGTTTTGACTCGACAACATGTCTACTGTCGCCTCGTTATTACTCACTCCCACATTATGGCCAATCAGCTCAGCATGCCTTGTGTCAAAATTCACCTCTTACAACTGGGTTGTAAGTTCCTAGTTCCTACTAATGCCTTAGTGGCACTTTTCCTACCTACTGCTGGAGTCTGTATGGTCTTGTTGCTTCCGTTCATGTTGGGTTCTACCAGAGAAGAGACCAGACCCTCTGAGATGTCCAGCATCACATTGCCTGTATCCGCATCACCATCACTGCTCTTGGACGATCTAGAGCTAACACCTAACACATCCTGGGGAAATATGAAAGTGTTGCTACAATTGGGTGACATCTCGATTCGAGGGAATAGATTGATGAAAGTTTTCCATGATATAAATGTTTTATTTACCACTGATGCGGAAAAGCTGTTTGTCACTGTCTGCAAAAAAAAGCAAAGAAGAAAGTTGACTGTTGTTTATTTATTTATTTTATTATGCTCAGAACCCCAATCAAGTTATTGGTTTGTGAACTAACTAGTCTCAAAGATGAGTGCCTTGCACTTCCATGCATTGAGGAGATCTTTAGGACCAGATGTCCATCATAAAGGACTGCAACCGCCCTGGGCACCATCTCTTCTCCCCCCCCCTACTGTCTGGTCGCCAGTTGCGCAGCATCCGTTCAAGTACTACCAGGTTTAAGGATAGTTTTTATCCACAGGCAGTGCGCCTACTGAACTGCTAGGAGTGCTGCCACTTTCATAACATCGTCATTAACATTTCACCATCATACTTTGCTGGACTTTCTAAACCCATTACAGTTACTGCACTATACTGCACTGTATTCATGATGCTGCTGTACTACTTTTAATGTTACTTTTAATGCTTTAAAATATTTTTGCACAATTCAAAACATAATTTAGAATTGTAAATATCATCTGTCATGATATTGTTCTTTTTATGTTCATTTTATTGTTGTATAGTATAGTATTTTTTCTAGTATTGTTTAAAACAATTTAATTGTTGTCCATTGTACTTGTTGCAAATGCTCAATAAAACCTCTTGTATCTTGCACAATTTGTTTAAAGGCTCCGGCCTACATGTCTGTACTTGCCAGATTTGATGTAACAAAACAGATCCAGAAATCCAGGACCTGATCGAAGGTAGTTTGACCAATCTCAACACAGTGATAAATAAATAAATAAATCCCCCCACAAACATAAGGCTCTCAAGACTTGTCTGCCTTGAGAGACTATTAACTAATTAAATAGGAATCCAAACACTGACCGCTTCTGACAGAATGACGTTTGGATTATCCTTCAGCTGTTCAGCGACTAATCCAAGAAAAGCTCGTTCTTTTGTTTGTCCCTGAAACAGCAAAATAAAATCCACGCTCAGTATTTTCCATTACATTTTAATACATTTTCATTTTAGCTTTGTAACTTGTAAAGAAACCAATCCAAAAATAGTACTTGCCTCTGGAGGTTTAATTGCATCAAGTATGTCCTCAAGACCTATTTGGTTATTGTTGAAACAATAATATATGAATAATAATTACAATTATTATTAATAATATTAATATGATAATGATAACAAATATAAAGTATGTTATTATAGATGGAACAGGATTTTTTATTTTACATGTGGCTCAACAGGAGTTTGCTCCAGCTAGTATATGTATTATGTATCGATAGATACGTCCCTTTTGTCCATGCGGAATCCTAATGTTCCCAGACTTCCTTCAATGTTTTTAATGTAACTCTAATGAAAATGTGATGTTTTTACTACTGATGCCTTTAGGTTGTTTTTATAACTGTAGAAGGGCATTCCTATAACTATAGTATGTTCAACATGTGCTTCTGCTCACTTTGACAGAACGAGACATCCAGTATCCAAAGAATTCCAGTGGAGGGGAAGTATCCGTCGGGACAGGAGCAGTCGAAGGTCCCTGGAACATTGGTACACACAGTGCCGATTCCACAAACATCCTTCGTCTCTCGGCATTCATCGATGTCTGTGATGGAGGAGAAGGGCGGATGTTAGACCCAGACTCGTCATTGAATCATGCCAGTTAACACACACCATTGTTGGACACCAAAACAACAACACACACACACACACACACACACACACACACACACACACACACACACACACACACACACACACACACACACACACACACACACCATTGCATGGATTTACAGAGCTGGCAATCTCATCTGAGATGTCAACGCGGTAACCCAAGTAACAGGTGCAGATGTGGGCCCCAATTGTGTTGTTACAGGTGGCTTCAAGGCTGCAGATGGTGGCGTCATCGGTACACTCATCCACATCTGTCCAGAGAGATATCACATATTTGACATGAATAACATATTATACCACATTCATCATTTACTCTTTCATATTTGGTGATTTGGAACTGTATCCATGATTGGCTGGGTTCGGTAAATGGTACCCATTGTATTCAATAACACAGGATTATTAGCCAAATTAATTTGACAAAATAGTACGGTTCTACTTTGGGTGACAAGCTCATCAAAATTTCACTTTTCACCACCTTTGCAATTTTGTTCATTTCAATTCCATTTGAACCTTTAACCCTAAGGCTAATCCAGAACTAAGTGATCTTGATCTGATCAATGTGCATGATGCATAAGTTATTTCAAACGTAGGCTCCTACGTTGCCTGGTGCCTGTCCCGTCTGTCAGTCTGTCTGTCGGTCTGTCGGTCTGTCGGTCTGTGTTTGTACTGCCTTTATCCTTTTTTCCAAACTATTGACCTTTGTGTGTGCCTCAACAACATCCATCCAATACGCCGCTTGTGCATTTAGCACCCAGGTGCCAGTTGGTTCTGCTCTGCCTTGTGTGTACCTTGTGTTCTGCGACTGTGCTTTCCTTGTGTTTGTGAATTTACATAAAGTAAATCTGCAAGCTTCGCAGTGTCTGAGATGCTGACATTGTTGTTATTGTTATTTGACTGTTGCAAATTGGGATTGGCATGTATCTCAATTTAGAGAACAAAATAAGTTTAAAACAGTCACAATTGGTCCTCAAAAAAATATTTGTCTTAAGAGTTGTCAAGAGTTATGTGCTTTAAGCGCATACTAAACCAATTTTGTAATGTCGATCATATGGAAGCGTTAATTTATCAACTATTCTGAAGGGCAACCTAATTGGTCAACTAGACGGTCAAATGAGCATAAAAGTAGACCTAGCTGTGCTCATCACCGTGAATATTACCCCACCATTTATTTGAACCGTAACACGACGCTACAAGATCAAAAATGAGTGTGACATGTGCGAACAAAGGAGCAAAATCTGTCGATGGAAAAAGTAGTGAAATTGCAATTTGTATTTGTTTATATGTGTGCTATTCATATCGTTAGGGAAATTCCACAATCTCTCGAAAGCAGAAGTGATTGTTTTCAGGGTATTTGTCAACTCCAAGTTATTCCATGAGAGTGACTTAGACCACAATTGGTCTAAGTCACTTAATTAAAAATATCCTCATTCTTTAGACCAAAGGGAGAAATCCAAAGCTTGGTTTCCAGTGAGGTTGGCGGCTCAAGAGGTTTAAGCTATGATAATCCAAATTGCTGTACATGAATGTACATGGTACATCCATGTGAAATTATTGTAGGCATTAACATAACTTCAAGAGTCTTCAAGTCCAGAAAAACACTGACCAGTGTCAGTGACAATGAAAGTCAGACTCTGCACGATGCAGAAGGTGTCGCCACATTTCTAGAAATCCACAGCACCATCCAATGTGTGGATAAAGACATGTCTACTTGATGTGGGGCAAGAGCAGTATAAGAGGTATAGGCATTATTAAGTAAGGAGACAAAAAAACTCTGTTCCACTGGACATAAGCGTTGGTCATTCAGATGACGGTGTGACTAGATACCTATACAGATGTTGATCTCGTCGGGGGGCAGGACTGCCTTCATCGGTATGTATCCCGGTTCACACTGGCAGATATGATCTCCAGGAACATTGGTGCAGTTGGAATTAGGGCCGCAGACAGTGGTATTAAAACACTCGTCAATGTCTAAACCAATTGGTGAGAAGAAGAAACATATCTTAAAACAAACTTCAACCAAAACCACGGCAGGTAATACAAACGTATTGAAATGTTGTATGTCGCAGAAAAATATGAAGGATATGTATTTATATATTCATATAAATATATAGATATTGGCAGGGTGGGGTATGTACATGATGGTGATGAAGTGCTTTCTACAGACCTTGGCATAGTGGAGCTGCAGAAGGCACAACGTGATACCCCGTATGGCAGTCACATGCAAAACTTCCCGCAGAGTTCTGACAATCTCCCTGACCGCAGAGACTTTCAATACACTCGTCAATGTCTGCGAAGAGAGACAAAGACAGCAGTTTAGGTACGTGAATATTGTGAAAGGTTCCTTGTCCATAGGACAAGGAAGGGAAGAGGTGGAAGGTAAGAAGACAAGACTGTGGACTCAGTCTTGGTAGATTTGTATATAGATAGATTGGTGTGTGTGTGTGTGTGTGTGCGTGTGTGTGTGTGTGTGTGTGTGTGTGTGTGTGTGTGCGTGCGTGCGTGCGTGCGTGCGTGCGTGCGTGCGTGCGTGCGTGCGTGCGTGCGTGTGTGTGTGTGTGTGTGGCTATGAAGCCAGCTAACTATCTACTCATAAAACAAAGACAAATGTAAGGGAGGGGTACCTATGCAGTTGTGTGAGACTCCTAGTTTCCCTGCTGGATTTGTGTCGTTGAATCCTGGCTGACAGGAACAGTTGTATATTCCAATATCATTGTCGCAGATGGAATCTGGACCACAGATAGTGGGAGTCACCGTGCACTCATCTATGTCTGCCAGAGGACATTTAACAGGCATAGTTTATACAAGTATACAACAAAAATATTATTATGAATATGTAAGGATTACGGTTTTGACCTAAACGCACAACCCAATAAGAAAGGTGGAAAAGGATGAGTCTAAGAATGTAATGAAAATAAGTAAACTGTCATAATACTGGATCGGAGGCAGGAGAGACATGAGCAGGACAAGTTGAGCTGTGGCAGGTGGGGGTCGTGGAGAGAGAGAGAACACAGACTGGATACTAGAATGCGGGAATCGAGCTATGGGGATCTGGCAGTGAGTGTGGCAGAAGCTTGAGTATTGATAGGGAAATAAGCAGGCGAATTGTAGCAGCAACAGAGAGGGATTGGCTGCAGCTAAAAGGAGGGCGGGGCAGACCTTACCGGTGGGTGATCTCTTGATGGGCGTGACAGAATAATAATTATATTATATATAATTATTATTTTATTATATTATTATATAGAATTATATTATATAGAATTATTATTTATATATATATATATATATATATATATATATAATAAATATATAAATATTGCTGTTGCTGTTGTTTTTTATTAGTATTATTAAGTGCAGATTTCAACCTGCGGTGAACAGCAAAACTAAGTTAAACCTAACTAAACTAAACTCACCAGTACAGTCATAGGTATCATTAACAGGGAGGTGTTTATCTGGGATTTTGTACCCAGAGACACAAACGCAGCCTCCATCAGAGTCACATTCAGCAAGGGCCCCACAGGAGCCGTTACCACACTGAGCGTGATCTAAATGGGGGGAGAGAACACACACACACATACACACACACACACACACACACACACACAAAATATCAGCGCTGTTTTGGGATATTATTATTTATATTATATATATTATACTATTACATAGTATATTATATATATCATTTGTATTTTGCATATAGTGAAGCAGAGAAATGTAAAAAAAATGCTCCATTCTTACAGGTAGCGAAGCCAGACCTCCCCGACCCTGGGCTCAGTGGTCTGAAGACGTGAAAGCCGTCGGGACAGAGCACCAACTCTATATCCATCCTGTCCATTCCGCATGAATCTGCCACTCTGGTGCCATGTACCCTTGCTGGTGTCACAGATTCGGCGGTTGGATACGCCATGGTCACTTGCCATGGGGATTCGAAGCCACCCGTGTTTGAATTACAGGTTATAATCGCTGTATCTCCACCGACCCCTGTGAATCGCCACCACCTGTCCTTCAACAGGCCGTCATGTTTGGGGAAGCCGGGGAAGTCGGTTCGGAGGAAGGCCCGGTTGCGCCATGGATCCGTCAGGTTGGTGTACCCGTTGCAGGAACCTGGATGCATTGGAGAGATGGTGTCAACCACATGGATCTCATTCATGATAGTCATGTGACAAATCTATGAGTGAATGAAATAGCCTTACCATTGAGGTATTCACCACGTGAGAGAATGACAAGCAAACCTGAGCAGAAATCAAATAAATATGGAGGTAGCATATTCAGCTGAAATAGTTTGTGTTGTAATAATAACCAAGCACTAAACATTGTCTATTATAAGAAGTATATGTATGCAAGTGTATACATGTATGTATGCATATATTTATATGCATGCATTCATGCATAGAATTACACATGCATGCACGTCTATGACAAAGACATACCTGAAGGAATGATTGACACTGATAATTACTTCATGCTCAGCTTGAATGATGATTTAAACCAATTTTAAGGAGATCAACTGAAAATGTGATTAATAATCAATTATTCCTAATCTATTAGATGAATAAATCATTAGGCCTACATCTTACAATATGATGATTCTTATCAGTCCTTAGAGTGTGGTTTAAGAGTGAAAGTCAAGAAATGCTTACTCAGATGTAATAGCAGGGCGCAGTAGTGCATCCTGGCAGGTCCTCCTCCTCTAAAAGCCTAAAACACTGACCCTTCCTGTCCAGGGCACACATCTTAGGGAGTTGCACAATCACCAAACAGTGTTATATAGGAGGGTTTAAGCCAAATGCAAAGAGCAATGCAAATGAACAACAGCCTAATCAGAAGACGAAGAATAACCGATCCCAGCAGGCAGCCGGAAGCTGGAAGATATTAGAGGCATCTCCCCGCATGAACTTTGCATCAAACGTTAAGGATACTTCAGCTACCTTTGAGGGTGCTAGTTAATTAGTTAGGGTGTTTGTCTCGCAGCTGAAAGGATCAGAACTCGGCCCACAATAAGCATACCTGTAGACAGCCTAAGCCTTAAATAACCTAACTTGCAAATACCTTCTCGTAAATGAATGTTAAAAAAAATACCTGCATGTTGCTTTGGATAAAAGGGTCTAAATAGTGGCTAAATAGCCAAACTTGGATGAAAGCGTCTGCTAAATGACTGTAATGTAATGTAATGTTTATGATTTAGAAATGGGGAGATCACATTAGGCCAATGTTCAAATATCTTTCTTCAGTTGTCGTAAAACTATTAACACAATTAATAAATGAATATAATATACATATAATAAAAAAAATAAAACATAATAACTATAATAATAATAATAATAATAATAATAATAACAGCTATGGAGATTAGAGATAAGTGTTTCTGGAAAACAATACCATAAAACCAATATATAATATATAACATTATTGAACTGGGGGCAAAGAACAAGACATTTCAAGTATTATTATTATTATTATGATTATTATGATTATTATTATTATTATTATTATTATTATTATTATTAATAACACATTATTATTAAGTATTATTCAAATTCTTATTCTTATCATGATTTCAAGTGTCTGGACTTGTAGGCTGTAGATAATGTAGGCTATATCACTACATTATATCAACTACAATGTGATATCAGATCATTGTATCATGACGATTTCCTTAAAAACTCAGGTTGAACATTAGGAAATTAAATAACCAAAGTGAATGTTAGTTGGTGTTCTTTAAATACTGCAGAGAAAAACTTGTTTGTTTGTTTTGTTTAGCCCTGCATTTGTTTGTGTGAGGGTGTTTGCGTGCTGTCACCGAGTCACTCAGGATTTCGGTCAAACTAACCTGATGCAAATCTATTCAATGTAAATTAAAGCATGTGTTCTTCGCTTGCCAAAGCCTCACATTTGTCTTGTAAAAACTCGCCACCCACCAAAGTGCACCTTGTTGGCTGGATAAGAAAACAAGGACCCCTTTGGTATTCCAATGTTCTTTTTTTGTGTGGCAACTGTGAGCTTATAAAAACCAAGTAAGAACATCACTGGATCTGAACATGTGGTACGGTCAGAACTCCCTGACTCAGGGGGCATGTTGAACCCAACAAAAGGACAGGACCCTGCTGTTCTCATGTGTGTACAATGAATTATAATTTGCATTGCAATACAAAACTGTTCAAAGTGTACACAATCAGGATAATCGATACAAACATCAGATATTCAAATAAAAATGTTTCTACAGCTCCATGAATATTATAAGATAACATGAAATGTAAAAACCTAATACTAAACATGCTGTACTTTAAAGTAAAATACCATTAGATACAATTGCATATCTAAATGTGTGTAACATGCATTCTTGAACATACATTAGGCATTACTGTAGGCCTACCACCAAACATTTTGACAACCAACGTTGTGAGTCCGGGTCAGATGGACCCATTTCATGACCCATTTTCAACTAATTTATGTTAAATAAAGTTGATTATATATATGTTTTATATATATATATATATTTATAGCTCGGACTTGAATTCTACCACGCCATCCATTACGATCCAGCATCAAGTTTAGGAGGTCCTTAGGGAGGCATCCAGTGTCTCTACAGAGTTGGTTAATGGAGGTGGTTGCTGGACGCCCGACTCGGGTGTGGCCATGGCGAGGGGACCAGAGTAAAATGTTGCTAGCAAGTATTTAATGGCGATAAACTCGACAATATTGCACCTCTATGGACAGCTTGGGTCGTCCACTTTGTATCACCATGCCTTTGATTTCACAAAAATCTATGTTTGTCATGTATGAGCCATTTTCTGGGAAGCGTTACATTTTTTTTGGGTTATTTAACACTTCACAGACTTTGTCAGAAGTTTGCAGATGGGCTCGGGGGTGGAAGGGCTGCACCGAGATTCACCCCCTGTGGAGCATGTGTTTATTTCCATAGGGCACAGGGGTGATACCAGCACATGGAACTAGCGGGAGCAAACCAGGATTGTCAAGCTCATTATATAAAGTGAAGAGATTTGCTGCCCGTATGCCCTCTTCTTTTGTCTGTCCAACGTTCCTTTGTGATTTCCACTTAAGGACATCGACAAAGGTGGCGCCTCCTCTGAGATGACAGGTTCCCCTCTTTAGCTTATCCTTTCTGCTTGATATTCATACAGCGGGTGGCTCAAGGGTTTGTTGACTGGACCACATGTTAGTATCACCTTTGTTTGTGTGTGTGTGTGTGTGTGTGTGTGTGTGTGTGTGTGTGTGTGTGTGTGTGTGTGTGTGTGTGTGTGTGTGTGTGTGTCGAGGACAGGTCACGGTCTTACATGAGGTGTAGATCACAAGATCAAACTCGACAGTGAGGTGATTTTCTCATCATCGTTTACTTTGCCAAAAGAGGTGTAATAAAAAATGATTAAATCCCTTGTTATGAGAGAAGGACCTACAAACGCCTTTCTTAGTGTTTTACATGTGTTATGGATACATTCATCTAAGTCATATATTTTTTACATTTGCTGTTTTCCTCTTTTGCCTTTCCTCTTGTCCTCGTCTGTCATCCCTTATGTTCTTGGTCCTCGGCCGCATCCCCGTCGTCCGAACCAGACGGTAAGTCTTTCTGAAATGGGAAAGCAGGACATTGGTTGTTGTTGTTATCGCAGTAAAATACAAAACAATAGTAATACAATAAAATGTAATACTTTTTTAGTTATTTGTTGCTGTTGTCTTTGTCATAACATGTTACATAGCCTAATGTGTGTTGATGGTTGAACGTCTTGCTCACAACACAAAATTGGTTTATTAATCAGGTCAAACTTATGTCTGGTTTCAGACACAATGATTGTAAAGAATATGTATAATTCGTAGTCAGTAGTCATTTTTACCTATCTGTCTGTCATATTCATTTGTGGCTTAGCCACATGATGCAGGGCGGGGGTGACACAAAAAAAACCAGTAACTTATTATGTAGGCCCCCCTTTCTATGACTAAATTATTATGCATAGGCCTAGCTAACACTCATACTAATGCATTGTTCAAACAAACAACAACTTCAAACAAAGCCACAACATCTGCAATGGAGTAAAAGGAGTTTGTATTTTCTGAGCAATAACCCCCTTCTCTAAATAAATGGTTTGATCCATGGTTTCGCGGTCCTCGTTTGAGAACGTGCTGCTCGTAACGTTATTGCTTCCGAACTGCAGCTGCAAGTGATGCCGAAGCAGACAAATAAGTCAGGATGCCAAAAAAAGACTCTGGATGAGAAGGAAAGAGAGGCCTGAACTAACCGCAACGATGAAATTGTATTGCCTGTGCAAACCTTAATTCAACTCCATAACAGGGTAATAGATATTCCTCCAACAATAGCGATGTTTCTCATTACAGCCAAAGTCACGTGTGTTTGTTATGCGTTGTGGTTGGAAAAAAGCGTGACGCGTGACCTGAAATTTCCATTTCAGGGGCCGTGTTCCATTTCAGGGTCTGCATCCTTTTAGGCCGCATTTGAAGGCCGCATACGTCACAGCAGCCGCGACAAGGCTGTCCCATTTCGTAGGCTCCTTCAAATGCAGCCTTCAAATGCAGCTTTATTTTCCAGAAATTGAAGTGTGCATTGATGCAGACTTCCGCAGCCTTCGGTCCCAGAATATCCCAGAATGCATTTCGCACCAACCAGTACAGAATTTGAGTCCGGCTAAAAGCTGTTTTAGATTTCGCTGTAGGACTGTAATTAAGTCACTTTATTAAGTTTTATAATTTTATTACGTGACAATGTACCTATGTACATTATACATATGTTGTCAGTTTATCCAAATAAAGCCTGTTTAGAAATATGCTACGGCGATTTCGGAGATGTCGGGAGCCGCATATGGGAAGCGCTGGCGCGGCCCTGCTGGTCTCCCAGGCCGCCAGTGTGTGTGTGTGTATATATATATATGTATATATATATATGTGTATATACATAAATATGTGTATGTATATGTATATGTGAGTGTATATATATATATGTGTCTATATATATACATGTATATATGTATATATATATATATATATATATATATATATATATATGTATGTATATATGTATATATGTATATGTATATGTATATATATATATATATGTATATTAATGGGAATTATAACTTCACCAATATTAACCAATCTTTATTTACCCATGGTATATATATATATACATATATATACATATATACCATGGGCAAATATATATATATATATTAATATATATATATCATCCATCCATCCATCCATCTTCTCCCGCTTATCCGTAATCGGGTCGCGGAGGTAGCAGCTTCAGCAGGGGACTCCAAACTTCCCTCTCCCTGGCAACATCGACTAGCTCTGACTGGGGGATCCCGAGGCGTTCCCAGGCCAGTGTGGAGATGTAAACACCCCACCTGGACCTCGGTCTGCCCCGTGGTCTCTTCCCAGTTGGATGTGCCTGGAAAACCTTCCTCGGGAGGCGACCAGGAAGCATCCTTACTAGATGCCCGAACCACCTCAACTGGCTCCTTTCTACGCGAAGGAGCAGCGGCTCTACTCCGAGTCTCTCACAAGTGACTGAGCTTCTCACAACTTTCTTCCTATCTCTCCCAGAACAACCTCCTCGACCCTCACCAGTCAGGCTTCAAGGCTGCGCACTCCACGGAGACGGCACTGCTCGCAGTGACAGAGTCTCTTCGTGATGCCAGAAGCTCGTCCCTCTCATCGGTACTGATCCTTCTCGACCTGTCTGCGGCGTTCGAGACAGTGAACCACCAGATCCTCCTCTCCACTCTCGCCGAGCTTGGAATCGCTGGAACTGCGTTATCCTGGTTCACCTCCTACCTTGCAGATCGCACTTATCAGGTCACATGGAACGGTTCCCTGTCCAGACCTTGCACCCTGGACACCGGAGTCCCTCAAGGCTCAGTATTGGGACCCCTTCTGTTTTCTCTTTACACTAAATCGCTAGGCTCTGTAATCACATCTCATGGCTTCTCCTATCACTGCTATGCAGATGACACTCAACTATTTCTCTCCTTTCCCCCCTCAGAAACCCAAATAGCAACACGCATCTCTAAATGCCTGGCCGACATCAGCAGATGGACAGCCGCCAACCACCTGAAGCTCAACCTTGACAAGACTGAGCTCCTCTTCATACCGGGGAAAGACTGCCCTCAGATGGACCTACTGGTCACCATCGAGAACACCCAAGTCTCCCCCTCAACCACAACAAGAGACCTTGGTCTGGTGGTAGATGACCAGCTGTCCTGCAATGCCAACGTCACCGCGGTGGCCCGATCTTGCAGAATTGCCCTCTACAACATCCGCAGGATCCGGCCCTTCCTCACACGTGAAGCGGCACAGATCCTGGTCCAAGTGCTCGTCATCACCCGCCTCGACTACTGCAACTCTCTCCTGGCGGGACTCCCCGCTTCTGCAACCAAGCCCCTCCAATGCATCCAGAACGCAGCAGCACGCCTGGTATTCAACCTACCGAAATTCTCCCACGTGACCCCTCTCTTCCGCGATCTCCACTGGCTTCCGGTAAATGCTCGCATCAAATTCAAGACTCTGGTGCTGACCTTTAGGGCAGTCAATGGAACTGCCCCAGCCTACCTCCAGGCGTTGTAGGTCAAACCCTACATCCCAGCCAGAGCGCTCCGCTCAACTTCTGCCAGGCGACTTGTTCGACCTTCACTAATGTCAACCAAACATCGCTCGTCCAAGACCCAGCTCTTCACGGCTCTGGCTCCACAGTGGTGGAATGAACCCCCGTCTCATGTCAGGACGGCAGAGTCCCTCGCCATCTTCCACAAGAGACTCAAGACCCACCTGTTCAGAGTCCACCTGGACTCTCCTTGAACCCTCCTTCGCCTTTGTGAAACCCCTAAACTTGCTTAAGTCCTGACATTAATAGCTCTTAGCATGTTGTATATGTTAGCAAGTGTATATCCTTAATGTTGATAACACGCTCTTATCACAGCTACTTCAGCAGGTGACCTAGCAGTACGAAATTGTGTTATTCATCTTGTCAATATGAATACTTGTGAACTGCTGTATTTTTGTGTTTGCGTACCCCAGTGTTATGCTATTGTCTGCTTCGACTAATGTACACCTTGTAAGTCGCTTTGGATAAAAGCGTCTGCCAAATGCCCTAAATGTAAATGTAAATGTAAATCCCTCAGGGAGATACCAGCCACCCTCCTGAGGAAACTCATTTTGGCCGCTTGTATTCGCGATCTCGTCCTTTCGGTCATTACCCATTGTTCATGACCATAGGTGAGGGTAGGAACAAAGACTGACCGGTAGATCGAGAGCTTTGCCTTCTGGCTCAGCTCTCTTTTGGTTACAACGGTGCGCCAAAATGCACCCAATACCGCTCCCGCTGCACCTATTCTCCTGTCAATCTCACGCTCCATCCTCCCCTCACTGGAGAACAAGACCCCAAGATACTTGAACTCCTTCACTTGGGATAAGGACTCCCTCCCTACTTGGAGTAGGGAAGGATATGTATATATGTATATATGTATATATGTATATATGTATATATATATATATATGTATATATATATATACATATATACCATGGGTAAATAAAGATTGGTTAATATTGGTGAAGTTATAATTCCTATTAATATATATATATGTATATATATATATATATGTATATATATATATATATACATATATATATATATATATTAATAGGAATTATAACTTCACCAATATTAACCAATCTTTAGCCGAGATAACATTACACGTTGACGCCGGCGGTGAAGTTCATCAATTATAATGACTAATAAACAACACTATATACGCCTGTCTGGGGGCATTTTTTATAATCAATCGATTTCCCTCGTATCAACCTCTCTAAACAAAAGCTTCTAGGACTATCTCCGTGGCTCTGGTCAGCGCGCGACGAGGGTGG
>CM051012.1:11208861-11221361 GCA_027704905.1 Muraenolepis orangiensis | reverse complement strand
TATCTGTATATATATATGTGTATATCTATATATCTATATATATAGATGTGTATATCTATATATCTATATATATAGATGTGTATATCTATATATCTATATATATAGATGTGTATATCTATATATCTATATATATATAGATGTGTATATCTATATATCTATATATATATAGATGTGTATATCTATATATCTATATATATAGATGTGTATATCTATATATCTATATATAGATGTGTATATCTATATATAGATGTGTGTGTATATGTGTATATATATGTATATATGTATATATATATGTATATATATATGTATATATATATGTATATATGTATGTGTATATATATATGTATATATATGTATGTATATATATGTATATATCCTGCTCCATGTCTGCTGTTGCAGATTCTCTCATTTTTTTTTTCATGTTCTCCATTTCTAGATTGTGCTGCGTGCAGTTACACCCGTGCAGTTAAATGGATGCTCCTGTTTGTGTGCTGCTGGAAAGGTGTTGTGTAATCACGTGGTCGCACTCCTATTCCAGACGGCTCACTACAGCATCATGGGGTGAAAAGTGTGCAAACACCACTGGCCTGCACCAGTGAGATTCAGTCATGGCACCGACCAAGGACACAGGTATGTTTTGTCTGGATTCCTCAGATATAGCTATACATACTGTATAGACTACTCAAAGATGTTTAAGATTCTAGCATTTAAGACTCGCAAGACCAACACATCACTTAAAGTGTATACATTTGCATGGAGTTTCCCTCTATTTCTCAAAGCAGCAGTTCCCTGAAGAGGATGTACAATATGACTTGCGTGTTGAATTATCCCGATATTCTCTGACACTTGCAACAGCATCTCATTTATTTTTGTGTCATTCCAGGGGATAAGTCCGGAACCCATGGATGAACTTGTGGTCCGGAAGCCTAAGGCTCCTGGACGCAGCAGTGTCAAATCCACGCTGTATCGAGCCTATGCAGGTATGTTTATCATTTTTATTAATTTCATCACTTATTGTGTAGTTTTTTTTAGAACATGGGCATAATATTAAAACCTTCAGATGGTGCTTTACTGATTTAATTGACTGATGAATGGTTCCTGTTACTTGTGTTTGTAGGACCCCTTCCTGACCCTGCAGTGCTGTCCTTAGGGGCCAACCTACTACACCTTCAACCACAACCTGGAATATGCAAGATCTTGTGTGGCCTGTTAGGCCTATATCACGTTAGATTAGAACGCCGGAAGTACCCGTTAAAAATCGCTGAAGCAGTGTATCCCAAGTTCCGGTTAATGCATTCAGCTTGGCATTCACCATGGAGGACAGTTATTGCTGGACAACATCGCTGCATAACCTTCCAAAAGTCGGTCCAGACGATGTGGTTCAACTAGTGAATGAACACTACAGTGAAGAAGTCTAAATCCGAATCATACAATTCCCCGACATTGTCTTGTGGCTCTATCTGGATATATATCGCCATATAACACATACATTTACATTTCATTTAGTTATATTTTGTTTATACTAGTTTATTTTGTTGTTATTTCGTTTTTAGGTATTAGTATACTTTGTGTGCATTTATTCCCCCTGTCTCAACTGTTGCACCTTAATTTCCCTCCGGATAAATAAAGTCATCTTGAATCTTGAATAACAAAGGTGATTTTGTGTAAAAGCAGAGGTATGCCTATGTATATAATATAGGCGATTTATTTGATGGATTTCAATGTACCTTTTCATTTATGTGTTAATATTTAGTGTGCAGCTGTATATTTTCTAAAAGGGAATGCCTGTTCTTGTGAATATGAGTTGTCTTAAAATAAAAGTGCTTGTGACATACTTGTGGCATTGAGTTAAAACCGAATTTGTATAAAATACCTATAGATAGAGATATGTATATATCTATATATAGATGGAGATATGTATATATCTATATATCTCGTATATCGCGACGCAGCCAAAAAATACCGGGTTTTGGTCCGTATCGCCCAGCCCTACTTTTGGGACCAGTGCTTTAAATCACACACATACCCGACAATATGTGGCTCTATTCGGATGAGAGATGGAGTGTATGTGGGGGTCAGGACCAGTGCTTTTAATCACACACATACCTGACATTATTAGCCTATTCCGCCCACCTTTCGAGACGTATATGCTCTCCTTGTCAAAGTGCAAACTGCAGACATACGCGCTACCCCTGAGAACATGAAACGAGGGACCTTCATCCTCCTTATCAGCCTCACACAAGACTTGCGGAGGAGTTTGTCTTTCGGTAATGGTGTAAACGGAGGTAGGGCTGTCTTTGTTTAGACGTTGAGCAGCCGGTACACTACAATAACAGAGAGGAGAGGAGGCGGCCACAGTTTGTCCCGTATCTGGGGTAACTACCGGAAGAAAGAGTACACTGCTCACGGCTCCGGAAGCAGGAAGTGTGATAAAGGCCTAAGTGGGCCGTGTTCAATTTCAGGACAGAATTTGAGCCCGGCTAAAAGCTGTTTTAGATCTCGCTGTAGCACTGTAATTCAGTAACTTTATTAAGTTTTATTATTTTATTACGCGACAATATACCTATGTAGATTATACATATTTTTTCACTTTATCCAAATAAAGCCTGTTTAGAAATATGCTACGGCGATTTCGGAGATGTCGGGAGCCGCATATGGGAAGCGCTGGCGCGGGCCAGCTGGTCTCCCAGGCCGCCAGTGTGTGTGTGTGTATATATATATATATATATATATATATATATATATATATATATAACAATAAAGATTGGTTAATATTGGTGAAGTTATAATTCCTATTCATATATATAGATATATATATATATATAGATATATATATATATATATATATATATGTATATATATACAGTGCTGCTCGAAAGTATGTGAACCCCTTGAACAGTTAAGAGTTTTCTGTTGTTTTACCATGATTTTCCTATTTTATCATCACAAGTTTTACATATATGAAATGTCAGGTTTATGTTTAACAGTTCCATGTACTTTTTTAGAGGGAATTGTGTGAGTAGCCAAAAAAATACATGAAACATGGAATTAGTGGATGTGCAAAAGTAAGTGAACCCCCAGCTGTATTGGTAAAGTCAAGGAGGTAACAGATTCAGGTGAAACACTTTTGGGTGCTTAATTAGTCAATTAAGCAAACCAATCAAATGAGACATCATTAGGAAAAGGGTTGGACAACACAGATTAAAAGAGAGAGAAAAACAACCAAACGACTGCAGTGCCAGGGTGTACCCATACGAATCAACCATGCCAAGAGGAAAGGAGATACCCGAGGAAATCAAGAAAATGGTACTGACAGCCCATCAGTCTAGAGAAGGCTACAAGACAATCTCCAAACGATTCCAGCTCCATCCATCCACGGTGAGGCAAATAATTTACAAATGGAGGGCGTCCAAGATGACCGCATCTTTGCCTAGAAGTGGACGCCCATTAAAACTAACATCAAGAAGCACCCGTAGAATAATAAATCAGGTAAAGGACAACCCACACATCACCTCTAAAGAGTTGCAGAGCTCTCTGGCAGCGTCAGGTGTAAATGTACATGCGTCTACAATTAGATGAAAATTGAACCAACACGACATTCATGGGAGGGTTGCTAGAAGGAAGCCTCTGCTCTCCAAAAAGAACAAAGCTGCCCGTTTAAACTTTGCCAGAGAGAACTTGGACAAACCAGAGGCCTTCTGGAAGTCCATTCTCTGGACAGATGAGTCCAAAATAGAATTATTTGGTCATAATCGTAAGCGCTTTGTTTGGAGAAAAACCAACACAGCACATGAAGAAAAGAACCTCATCCCAACAGTGAAGCATGGTGGTGGAAATGTTAAGGTATGGGGCTGCTTCTCTGCTTCTGGACCTGGACAACTCCATATCATCCAGGGAAACATGAATTCTGAAGTGTATCAGCAAATTCTTGATAAGAATCTCCAGCCATCAGTCAGGAAGTTGAAACTGGGCCGTAAATGGGTTTTTCAACAAGACAACGACCCAAAACATACCAGCAAATCTACCAAGGAATGGTTCAGAAAAAAGAGGATTCGTACTCTGGATTGGCCAAGTCAAAGTCCGGACCTCAATCCAATTGAAATGTTGTGGCTAGACCTGAAGCGGGGGGTACATGCCAGATGTCCCTCCAACCTTTCTCAACTGGCTGAGTTCTGCAAGGAAGAGTGGGCAAAAATCCCCCACAGCAGATGCGAGAGACTGGTCAGTGGCTATAGAAATCGTTTGATTGCAGTAATGGCTGCAAAAGGAGGTGCCACACGCTATTAACCAAAAGGGTTCACATACTTTTGCACAAGTCATATTTTCAGTTTTTGTGGGAGAAACCACTTTTTTTGAATAAATAATGAAAATACATAATTTTTCTTTGTTTGTGTCCATTATTTGGAAAGTCCTGCTTTACAAATTGGTGTTTGGATATACATTTAATAAGGTTATTTTACATGTTTGTACAATTACAATGACCATGTCTAGGGGGTTCACATACTTTCGAGCAGCACTGTATATATACATATATATATATACATATATATATATGTATATATACATATACATATATATATATACATATATATATATATATATATATACGTATATGTATATATATATATACATATATACACATATATATATATATATATATATATATATATATATATATTAATAGGAATTATAACTTCACCAATATTAACCAATCTTTATTTACCCATGGTTCTCTCTTAGCCGAACGTCGAAGCCGGCGGTGAAACTCCAGCTCCTTAAGTTCATTAGTTAAAAAGAATACTGAATACAAATCATCCATTTTTAACATGCAATTGATTTCCCTCGTATTATTAAACTCTCAAAAAGAAGCTTCTAGTTGGACTATCTCCGCGGCTCTGGTCAGCGCGCGACGACGGTGGGCGTGGCGCTTCGTGACGCAGCTGGTGACGCATTCAGGAAGTACTCTGTAGGCTAGACCGTCCCATTTAACAAGTTTTTGAAGCAGCCTTCGAAGCAGCCTTAAGACTGCAGCCTTCGGATGCAGCCGAAGGATGCAGCCTTAAGGCTGCAGACCCTGAAATGGAACACGGCCACTGTTCCATTTCAGGGGCTGCATCCTTTTAGGGCGCATTTGAAGACCGATTACGTCACAGCAGCCGCGACAAGGCTGTCCCATTTCGTAGGCTCCTTCAAATGCAGCCCTCAAATGCAGCCTTATTTCCCTGAAATTGAAGTGTGCATGGATATGCACACTTCTGCACACTTCTGGCCCAGCATATCCCAGAATGCATTTCGCACCAACCAGTAGAGAATTTGAGCCCGGCTAAAAGCTGTTTTAGATTTCGCTGTAGGACTGTATTTAAGTCACTTTATGAAGGTTTACTATTTTATTACGCGACAATGTACCTATGTAGATTATACATATGTTGTCAGTTTATCCAAATAAAGCCTGTTTAGAAATATGCTACGACGATTTCGGAGATGTCGGGAGCCGCATATGGGAAGCGCTGGCGCGGGCCAGCTCAGGCCGCCACAAACCTATGTGAGGAAGTTCATAAATTAAAATGACTAATAAACTAAACAAAATACGCCTGTCTGAGTCCATTTTTAATTAGCAATCGATTTCCCTCGTATCTACCTCTCAAAACAAAAGCTCCGGTCAGAGTTCGGCGACGGTGGGCGTGGCGCTTCGTGACGCAGCTGGTGACGCATACAGGAAGTACTCCGTAGACTAGACCATCCCATTTAACAAGTTTCGGAAGCAGCCTTTGAAGCAGCCTTCGAAGCAGCCTTCAAAGCAGCCTTCGAAGCAGCCTTCGGAAGCAGCCTTGCCTAGCTGACTTCAAATGCGCCCTTAAGGCTGCAGCCCCTGGATTGGAACACAGCTTAATAATGACATTGCCATTGTAAGGAAAAGTAACCAATGTTTTAGGCATAATGCCGCCAAGTTGTTGCGTTATTTGTTGCACAATCGGTTTCAAAAGGAATGTAGTATACGTTTCCTGAGGATTCCAGAACGACAACGAAAGCCAAAGGCTTGGAAAAATACAATTCATAGAAAGATCTGGGAGCCTTCGGGTCACTCGCGACTATGCGGTATACACTCAAGTTTCAAGAATTGTAATGTCCATATGCAACAAGTCCAATGCAATGCTTACTCCCCATGACCTCCCGCAGGATGCATTTTCTAAAACACTATACTCAAAATACTGTTCATTGTAAAAATAACAATAAAGTGACTGATGGATGATATGTACATCAATTCTTCCTTGCAGGTCAGTATTGGGTAACGATGATGTTCAGTTTATAAACTTTTGATGACAGTTTGCTTTCATTTAATGTTTTGCTACAAATTATCTCAGTTATTGGATTTAAAATCGTATACAATTATATCCCTGGCGTGTCGATCAGGTGGAAATAGGCCAAAAGGCCAAAAGAATTATAAAAGACATTGCCCACCCCAGCCACGAACTTTACTCACTATTACCGTCAGGCAGGCGATACCGCAGTATCAAGTGTCGTACAAATAGGCTTAGAGATAGCTTCCACAGTCAGGCCATCAGGCTGCTGAACAAGGGCGTATAACATATAACAATGTATATTTTATTACATTGATTTATATATATATATTGCTCTTTTCTGTGCTGATTTTTGCATTTTATAAATTGCATTTTTTATTTTTATTTTATATTCTTTATTCTATTTTTTATTCTATTTTTTATCTATTTTTATTTTATCTTATTTTATAACTGCTGTCTGTCGTCGGGTATTGCACACAAGAATTTCACATCACTGCTTTATACTAAACTGTAAACTGTGAAGTGACAATAAACTTGACTTGACTTGACTTGAATATCACAAAGGATTCCTAGCAGCGGCCCTACTGGTTGTTTCAACACACAGATAACTGATTGGATTCAAGCTGGGGCCCTGTGTGCAATCCGGATGTGTTGAATTTGTGACGGGTCAATATGTATAGAATGTAGTGTGTTGTGTGCCACTCACCGTGGGTCCACCGTCTGCCGATTTCCTGTGTGCGCAGCTCAGCCATTTGATGTACTCCTCCCTTACCTTGAAGGTACAGCAGCATAACATGAATACATATTAAAACTAACTGAATGAGGCATATTATACATTGTCGGCCCTTCTTTGTTCCTTAAATAGTGAATTGTGTGTGTGTGAGTGACTGTTGGATATGTTGCATGTTTGGTGAAGGAAGGACTTAATCTTCAATCCTATATCTGGAGGATTTGGAATCCTCTTTATTGGTCACACACAGTGAAACTGGTTTCTCTGAATTTAATGTATATATATGCAGAGGTGAACTGGCATCTTTTTCCAAGTGCCAGTTCTCACTCCGTACTCCGTCCGTGTCGGGGACTTGAACCAGCAATCCTCCGGTTCCCAAGCCAAGTCCCAACATACTGAGCTACTGCCGCCAACTTCCAGGCAGGCATACGTTTAAAAATATGAATTATTAACTTGCTTAAACAGGAACGCCTGTACATCAGTGTAACCTGTGGAACTCATGCACTTGACCTATTGAGCTCTGCATCTCTAATTACATTATATGATGAACTACACATCCGACTAGATAACAGTTAAACTAAGAAATACACTCACACTGACAATATATTTCCCTCTCATGCAACTCACATTCAACAGGCTACAGGTAACTATGGTTTCCTTATTCGCATATCACTTTATTTATTACTATATTTTAGAGTGCCACTTTACATACATTGCAACTCACATCAATGTGCACATAATTATTATTATACATTATTATACGATACATGTTTGGAACACACTTCTTCTCGACCTCACGTGAAACAGAAACATTACCACATCAGTGTCACCATAACCGGCATTGTACATGCATTTGACCTTATGAGCTGAGGGACCCCTGGTGCTGCTGCCCAAAAGACCCCTTAGTTGACCTGATGTGCCAGATGTTAACATCATTCTTTTATAGCCTGGTTATGTATTCACATACATAACAATATAATAATAATAATGATAATAGACATCTCAAACCGAGAACATTAAATATAATAATAATCAAATCTCTTGAAAAAATATTGTCATATTCCCAGTAAATAAAAAATGTAATACATATAGTAAATTTGGACAGGGGGAACCCACCTCCTTGTTGAGCAGACAGTGTACGATGAAGAGGAAGGTTCCCTGCTGGGAGTTGAGGAATATGAAGAGCACCTGGAAGAAGAGGTTGGACTGGTACAGACCCAGGATCCAAGTGCAGCCCAGGATGACAAACTGGGCCAGGATCTTGAACACGATCAACCTGCAAAGATGTTCAAAAGAGGCACAGCAAAGCTGATAAGAGATGGGGGAGCCTGCCTCTGGACCAACAGCGTTACTGTACTCTATATTGGCTGGAAGTGTTCCAGTTGATGAACTGACATCACCCCTCACTGTGTTTGGAGGACCAGATGTTACACAATATGATTTGATATCAATCAATCAACTATAAAGCTATGACCAAGATCTGAAAGGAAGGCAGGACTGTAAGCTGGCTAGACAGACAGACTGACAGATAGAAAGAGCGACAAGCAGAATAGACAGACAGATCGCACTCTGGTTGAACCTGGTGTCCTTGGACTGCGACGCACCACTCCTCATGCTGGCCAGGGTGGATCTCAGGTTCCACAGGGTGGCACAGAACAGCACCCAGTTCATCTTCAACAACACACAGAGTCACATTTTAAAGGATATAAACCCACATGATCTGCTCATAATCATTTGATCTCACTGCATTATCTCTAGGTGATTTCCAAATGTCCGCCAACATGCATGGGAACTCTCATGCTTGCACACTGCCCCACCAAACACCCAACTTTAGAATGTTGGCCAACATATATTCAACATTCTACGCCAAAACAAAAACCTTCCCGTTGGTAGGTCAGTAACTCAGGAGGTAGAGCAGGTTGTCTGGCAAACGGAAGGTTGCTAAGTGTCGAGGTGTCCCTGAGCAAGACACCTAACCCTAACTGCTCCTGACGAGCTGTTGCCTTGCATGGCTGACACCGCCGTTGGTGTATGAATGGGTGAACGTGAGACATATAGCCCTCAATAACCTGGCCCCTCCCTACCTCTCTGACCTCCTCCCTTGTCACAGTCCCTCCTGTCGCCTCAAGTCCGCTGACACAAACAGCTTGATAGTCCCCAGGACCAAGCTACGGACCTGGGGCGACCTTATCAGTTGCTGCACCCTCCCCATCCACATCCGTCAGCTACCCTACCATCCTTTAAACAGACTCTCAAGACCCATCTCTTCAAACTGGCTTTCCCCTGCTAAACATCCCCCCTCCATCCCATGACTTTACATTTTTAATTATACTCATTTTTATATACATAATTTTTTTTAATCTATTTCATCTGTCTTACTTAAATCTATATATTCATTCAATTATTTTACTGTAAGTGCAATTTTACCATGTCTGTAAAGCGCCTTGGGTGTCCAGAAAAGCGCTACATAAAATTGAATGTATTATTATTATTTTTATTATAACTTAATAATAAATGCTGTCCATTCATCTGATCCAGCGATAAAGTAATAGATAACTGCTGGGTCCTGGGTACTGAGTTCCAGTACAGGGATGAATACTAAGAGTATATGATGTGAGTCTATGTCGGTGTCTATATATCTCCCATCTCAGAGGAACTAAACACACACATGAGTGTCTGGATCCGCATATTCAATAAAGTAATATACTCACACCAAGGAGAGCAATCACAGGCCCAGTGAGAGCCCAGTTAAAGCTGCGCTCTGTGGTTAGCCAGCACCTACATAGTTCAAAACAAAGTATGTGTATATAATATGTGCACATATATATTTACACATGGCCATATTTTTGTAAATCACTGGCAGTGCTACTCACACCTCTGCATCTATGGCGCCATATCCATCAGAGAACACCAGAGCTGACACGCCCACAGTCACAAAGGGTGCGCCGTAGCCAATCAGGTATAGCACTGGTGTGGGGAGGCCGTCCTTCTGGATAACCTGGACCTTGGAAAGCCTCCGGACCAGCATGAAGAGCTGCATGGCCTCCAGGAACATCCACCAGAAACTGGCCACGATCAGAAAGTGGAGCAGGCCAGCCATGACTTTACAAGCCACCTGCAGAGAGACATGCCGACCGGGTTAGGGTTGGAAATAGTCAAGACAAAATATTGATTTCACTGTCAACAGAAAAAGAGCCAGACCAAGCCATAAAACACTGGCTTACTTTTGTTTCGATTTAACATTTTGTCAGGTCCCTTAATGGGTCAATAATGCAATACCTCGAAATCGAATACTCCCCCTCACATGCCATGCTAAGAATGCATATATGTTATTGTGAGGAGTGCATATATGGAGGACCTGTTCCCCTGCTGTGAACAAACACCTTATTTTCCGTGTATCGGTCGTTCCAGAGCAGCAGCAGATGGGATAAGGCGAGGGTGATGCAGAGGTGAAGGCGCGCTGTGTTGTTGATCTTGGCGTTAAAGCTGCACAGGAGGAAGGTCAAGATGGCCAGCGCAAAGAAGAACAGGCCGATGATCACACCCACTCTGTTCAGCCACTCCAGGAAGGGGTTCGGTGGAGGAGGCTGATGTGAAACAAAGAAGAAAAAATACGGTGCTAAAAACACAAACAATGTTCTTGGTCTGGAGTGATTTGAGGTCCACAGTGAGAATTTTACAGTTTTCTTTGTCAAGCATTTCCTCCTTTTACCAAAGTTGGCCTTTCCGTGTATATGACATCCAGGGCACAAAGTGAGCACCCGCCACCAGCCAAATGCTGGTAAAATATGTAAGTGTCTGGTAGATTTGCTTCACCTACGAAAAAACTGGTATCTATTTTTGTTCTCTATCTGGACTTGAGTCCACTTAGTGAATTCTCATTCGCTGAGTGTTCTCGTTCACTGAGTGAATTCACATCCCAGTTTGAGGGAGTGGTTCATGATCTTGGTTTATCAAGCACTTGCTGGCTGGCTGTCTTATGTCGTCCTTGAGACAATGATTCCCGTTTGTTCATTGGTTGTCCCGCTTGTTTTGAGCGACTGCACCAGACGTAGGACTAGCAGCCAGGCAGCGTGAAAAGTGTGAAAAGTCATGCTTCCATCATGTGACTTCATTCTTGTTGTGCAACAGCTACCATATCTCAACACAAAGCTGTTTTGTGTTTGGTGATATGGTCAATACATTACCTGATAACACTCATAGTGTTCTTACGGAAACACACGTTACGCATGAACATGAACACATACACTGGCCCACACCAGAGCAGTCGCCCCGCCTCAGTGTGGGGTACTCTGTACGTACGTCTCCGATCTGCATGATGAGGGCAAAGGTGGAGAGGTGGGAACAGCTACAAATGGTGTAGTTCTCATCGGAGTACGCCACCCAACAGCCCTTTACCGACCAGCTTGCCTCCTCCTCCTCCTCCTCAGCAGCAGCAGCAGCAGCAGTGTCGGGGGTAGGGGCGGCGCCATCGGCACCATTAACATTTGCGGCGGTCTGATTTGCCTCCCAGTACACACAGGTCACCAGGCCAGCGTCCGATTTCTGAAGATGCAAAAAAAACAAAGACAATATCAGAATAAAGAAGATATCAGACCATCGCTTCATCGATAGGGATCCACCACGACCGTGCAAAGGGAACCATGCAATCCATGCAAAATAAAAAAGGATGCAAGCTCCCATCCAGGCTAAATGAAATGCCCATAATGACCAAACCTGAATTTGTCAGACAGAAACGCTTCGCTGGCAGCCAAGGAAATCAGTCATGAAATAGAACTGTGCCGTCTGTTTATATTATTTACAATATATTAAGCATGCTGTTGACTGTGTGCGGTTGGTGGCTGGTTTAAGCAGCCTCACCTGGCCCGAGTCAGACTCATTAAGACTGGGGTTGGGTGAGGCTGCACACCTGTGGTACATGGGGGTATCAAGGCCACACAGGATAAGCCAGCCATCACCACACACATGAAGACACACACGAAGACACCTCTGCATTTGACATCTGCTCTGGCTGTAACATCTTGCCTACTCTCCAATAAACTGGTTTGTACAAACATATACCCGTGTTATGTGTGTCTGAGGAGCTCAACAAAGTCACTGCTAAATATATGAAATGTCTCTCAAATTAATATCTCCCAAATTGTGCAATATACAACCCTAACACTAAATAGAATAAGTGTGTTCTTGTGTCTGAGACGCATCGCAATACATGAGGAATATGCTCTCAATAGCCTGATACGCAATTATTCCGTTGTTCCTATAATTTTGTAGTTAAAAAGGTTTTCATTGTTGCCATTATTATTATATCCTACCTTGTCTCTTGATAAACAATGTAGAGCTTATGTAACCCCTAAAACATAAAATACTACAGTCCTTCTGTCTCTGTGATCTAAACCCAAGACCTGCAAAGTCGAAGTTAAACAAAGTCTTGCGTTGGAAGATACATTTTTTTTAAATAATATGTTAGCACA
>CM051012.1:11206642-11208761 GCA_027704905.1 Muraenolepis orangiensis | reverse complement strand
GGAATCCACACTGACCGATTCTGGCAGAATGACGTTTGGGTTATCCTTAAGCTGTTGGGCAACATATCCAAGAAAAGCTCGTTCTTTTGATTGTCCCTGAAACAGCAACACAAATCAATTTTACAATTATTTTTGTATTTTCCATTACATTTTCATACATTTTCTGGAATTGATCATTTTCGGTCTTGGTGCTTCTTACAAGAGTTATTTTAGCTTTTGTTTGTACTTTTGTTTACAATAAAATAAAACAAACACCACAAAATAGTACTTGCCTCTGTGGGTTCCATCTTATCAAGGACTTCCCCAAGACCTATTTGGTTATCGGTGAAGACATTCATTTATTAATCATTGACATAAAAAACAAAACTAACAAACATCCTTTACATTGGCTAAGCCCATAAAGTATCTTAATATAATATCATCCAGCCCCATTCCGGCTTCAATCCTTACCTCGGCGTGTCCAGAGTTATGTAGTAATGTACAGTATATGATATGCATATCGATAAAAATTTGCTGATTTATCCGTTTTGTTGCCATCACATTTGAGCATGTGGCACCCTTATGCTCCCTATTTTTTTGACAGGAACTGTTCCACCTCTAATAAAAATGTGAGTTATGTATTATGTTATGTATCTTACAATGTAAGATAACTGCCGATGTCTTTAGGTTGTTTTTATACCCGTAGAAGGGCATTCCTAACTACAGTATGTTCAACATTTGCTTCTACTCACTTTGACAGAACGACTCATCCAGTATCCAAAGGATCCCAGTGGAGGGATAGAATCCATCGGGACAGGAGCAGTCGAAGGTCCCTGGAACATTGGTACACACAGTGCCGATTCCACAAAGATCCTTCGTCTCTCGGCATTCATCGATGTCTGTGATGGAGGAGAAGGGCGGATTAGGGTTAGACCAAGACTCGTGACAAGGTGTAGGAAACACTAAACACATTTCTTAAGAGATGTTCAAGATTCAAGATTGGTATTTGCCATATGTACAATGGAATGCTTACTCACCAGTCCCTCCCACAGAATGAATTTCTAAAACACAAAACTATAAAAATACTATACACAATAAAAAAGAACAATAAAGTTACTGATGATATATACATGTGTTGAATTGTGCATAAAGCATATAAAAGCATTTTAAAGTGCCAGTAGTGCAGCAGCCTCATCCATTCAGTGCAGTACAGTGCAGGACATTGCAGTAACTGTAATGATATACAGAAAGTCCAGCAAAGTATAATAGTGTAACATCATTTGGATGACAATGTGATGGTAGTGGCAGCACTCCTAGCAGTTCAGTAGGCTCACTGAACTGCTCCTTCAACCTTGTAGTCCTAGTATGGATGCTGTGGAACCGGCGAACGGATGGTAGGGGGGAGAATAGATGGTGTCCAGGGTATGTATGTGTATGTGTGTGATAGTTTGTCTTAGTTGTGTGTCTTAGTTATCTGGATCTAACATTATGGTCATATTGGGAAAACTACACTGATACTACAGTGACTTCCCCACCTCCTCATTACCCTAACACTCACTTCTACTGAACCATTTTTTTTTTGCATCTTTTCAACTTTCAGTAGGAGGAGACTGACTGAAATGTAGGCGTTCCCTACACCTTGAACGCACAACATTGTTGGACACAAAAACAACAACACACACACACACACACACCATTGCATGGATTTTCAGAGCTGGCGATCTCATCTGAGATGTCAACGCCATAACCAGAGGTACAGGCGCAGAGGTGGGCCCCGATTGTGTTGTTACAGGTGGCTTCAGGGCCGCAGATGGTGTCGTCATCGGTACACTCATCCACATCTGTCCAGAGAGATATCACATATTTGACATGAATACATTTTTTTACCACAGTCATCCTTTACTCTTTCATATTTGGAACTGTATCCATCATTGGCTGGGTTGGGTACATGGTACCCATTGTATTAAATGACATAATCAACAGGATTAGTAACCAAATTAATTAGACAAAATAGTACTTTGGGTGACTTGGTACAAGCCCATATCAATTAAACTTTTCACCACCTTTTATGATAAAAATGAATTCCATTTAAACCTTTAACCCTAATCCAAAACTGAGTGATCTTGTACATGATGTATCA
>CM051012.1:11031642-11201642 GCA_027704905.1 Muraenolepis orangiensis | reverse complement strand
TAAAATAAAAATGCTTACTCAGATGTAATAGCAGGGCGCAGTAGTACATCCTTGCAGGTCCTCCTTCTCTAAAAGCCTAAAACACTGACCCTTCCTGTCCAGGGCACACATCTTAGGGAGTTGCACAATCACCAAAAAGTGTTATATAGGAGGGTTTAAGGTAAATGCAAAGAGCAATGCAAATTAACCACAGCCTAATCACGCGAGGCATCTCGCCATGACCCTGCATGAACTTTGCAGTACACAATAAGGATACTTCAGCTCCAAGTTAGGGCAGGATAGAAGGTTCTGAACCCCCACCTCAGCAGTGTACTACCTGTAAGCATCCTTGAGCAAGTTACCTAACTCCTATACCTTCTCATAAATGTCATGTATCCCCAAACAATTCACTGTAAGTCGCTTTGGATTAAAGTGCCTGCTAAAAGATGTCTGGAGAAGACACTTTGCTTAAAAGTGTTTTGGTATTTGTGGATGAACCACTTATGAACAAAGCATGAATAAAACAAGAAGAAAAAGTTATACTATGCAGAAATTTGTCAAAGCAGAAATTGTACATACATTTTCATTACAGTTGCAAAAAAAAATTATATATATATCATTGTATCATGAGGTTTACCATATCAACTCAGGGTGCAGTAGTAAATTCAATAACCAAACTGAGTGTTATTGACTGTCCTTTCCGCACTGCAGAGTAGCCCTGCATTTGTATGTGTTATTTGTACTTGTGAGAAGGTGTGCTTCCTAGTGTGTTTGCATGATCGGGATTCATGTCAACCTAATGTGATGTAAATCAATTCAAAGTAAATGAAAGCATGTGTTATTTTTGCCAAAGCCTCTTACAAAAACAGGACCCTGCATGCAGGTGGGTTGTCCGCTGGATTAAAAAAATAGGAGCCACTGGTATTCCAATGGGATATTCCTTTCAGCGTTGATACAAAGAGACCCACGTCGACCCAATGAACGTAAAATGCTTTGTCAACAAATATAACGCAACTGTAGTATAATTTCTACTCAGGTGGAATAAGAATAAATTACAGAGGTCCGGACACTGAGTTCAATTCTTTATTCAAACAAAGCATCAAAGTCTGCAGCTGCAGCGAGATGGAGTCTACCGTGCCAATTGGATTAGACTGGCGATGCCTTTCCTTATCACCCAGTATATATTGGTCAAACGTTCCCCACGGCAATCCCTACGGCTATGGCTTATGTAACATCCATAGGAACCTGTTAAAGCAACCTCAAATCCTTGCTAAGGCCCTAAAGGCACACCAGAAGATCACACATCGGGTGATGTCTAAGTAGTCACCGGTAGTCACCAGCAGGTTATGTTGTAACCACACCAATGTAAAGAGGATCAAAATACAGTGTTTTAGATTATAATAAGGGCATACAAATACACTACATATTACCCCCTTTGGGACTTATTAAAGTCCCAATACACAAAATGTGGGACCGCCCTGGCATGCTGATGAGAGACGGCCTTCACCCTACTGGGTTAGGCGCCTCAATTATGTCAGAAAACATAGATAGATGTCTTAGCCAGGCGTGACTCATGCACTTACAGCATGCTGGGACGCAGGCAATTAGCGAACCTGCTAGCAACATACTAGCCCACGTTGCAGAGTCTAGTATTCTGAGTGGGTTAACTATGTTAGTTAGCCTGGGTGATGTAGCGCGTAATGCTGACACTGAGATGCCTCTAGGTTTTTATACTGGTCACAGCAGCAGCAACTGCATACTGGAGGTTTATAGAACACCTACACCTATCAGTATTGTGGAGCTGCCTCGCACTGTGTAAAAGAGGTGTCAAACCCGCAGGCGAAGGCAAATCTGCAAAAATGTTCCTGTAAACTCTTCCACTGAGTCCAACAATCCAATTGTGCAGTCCAACTCAAAACGTAATACTTTGGAAGAGCTTACATTTCATAAATAAATATCCGATCGCTTTCAACTAAAGCGCTCTTGGTCCATGAATCCTTTCACTGTAATTTTGCACTGTAAATTCAATTTCAATTTCACTTTCACTTTTCACATGTCACTTTTTCAGTATTCATCTGAGTTATTTATTAGTATTTTATTACTGCCAATTTGCACTATACGTATTGTTGTGTATTGTATATACCTACATATTACTGTAATAATACTGTAAATTGTGCAATTCATCTGTCTATACATTTAGATTTCATTTAGAGTTAATTTAGTTATATTTTGTTTATACTAGTTTTGTTTAGTTAGTTTGTTGTTATTTAGTTTTTAGTTTTTAGGTATTAGCATATTTTTGTGTGCATTTATTCCCCCTGTTTCAACTGTTGCACCTTAATTTCCCTCGGGATAAAACCAGACGTTTACTTACCGTTAAACAAAGCTACCCCACCCAACTATGTTAGCTCACAGTTATCCCGAGAATCAAAAAAGGGTGGTGGAGTGGCTTTAATCTCAAGTTCGAAACTCCCCATGAAGCAGAAAAATGACTATGCTTTTTCATCCTTTGAAGTTCTTGCTTTCTGCTCCTCAGTACCTACTACAGCAGAAAGGGCAGTAGATTCATTCTTCTTAGCTATAGTATATCAGCCACCGGGCCCATACACACGTATCGTGGATGAGTTCTCTGAGTTTGCGGCTGACCTTGTAACATATTCTGACAATGTTTTGCTTGTTGGTGATTTTAACATTCATGTGAATAACCCGTCTGATCCTCTCGCAAAAGTTTTTCTTTCTATAACAGATGTGCTTGGCTTTAAACAGCTTGTCCAGCACCCTACCCACAATGGTGGAAACACGCTGGATCTCATCTTGGCCCATGGTTGTCACGATCCAACCCAGCTCTTCACACTCCTAGTCCTAGATCTCCTGTTCCTGATCTGCGTGTCACGACTTGACCACGTTTGGATTTGCCTATACCTCTGCCTTGGAGCCGACATTAAAGTGTCTGTTCCATTTGACGCCTGTTCTCCCTGCTCTTGGGTCCCACCTACACCCGGCCATGAAAGTATAATCCAGCCATGATGGACCCAGCGGAGCTGAACAGGATGTTAGTTGTGATAGAGCAACAGGGCGCCGTACTTGGGTACCTCCAGCAGGAGATTTGAGCCGTTCACCACAGTTTCAATGCCGTTGCCGAGTCCCTTGCAGCTCTGACGGCTGAGATACGGGATCGGAGGGGCGGCTAAATCTTCTAGTCAGTCCACTCCGTTGGCCAACGAAGAGTACCCGGACCTGTCTAAGGTTCCCATTGAATACGCTGACTTAAAGTTGGTGTTCAGTAAGTCACGAGCCACGTCCTTACCCCCACACCGACCCTATGACTGCGCAATTGACCTGCTACCAGGCGCGTCTCCTCCCAAGGGACGCATCTACTCGCTCTGCCCGGCCCAAAGAGCGGCTATGGAGAAGTACATCAACGAGTCTCTGGCTGCGGGAATTATTCGTCCTTCTTCCTCTCCAGCCGGAGCAGGGTTTATCTTTGTGGAGAAGAAACATAAATCGCTACGCCCCTGTATCGACTATCGAGGTCTTAATGATGTGACAGTCAAGAATCTTTTTTTTTTTTTATCGCCTTTTATGAACTGCGTTCAAGTTACTCCAGGGGGCCAGATGTTTCACCAAGCTGGATCTACGCAATGCCTACCATCTAGTCAGGGTTCGAGACGGAGACGAATGAAAGACGGTATTTAACACCACGACTGGGCACTACGAGTATCTGGTGGTGCCGTTCGGGCTGTCCAATGCACCTGCTCTCTTTCAGGCTCTAGTCAACGACGTGCGCAGAGATTTCATTAATCAGTTTGTTTTTGTTTATTTGGATGATATTCCAATTTTTTCCGCATCATTAGAGTCATCGCGTCCATGTTCGCCAGGTACTCCAGAGGCTGCTGGAGAACCAGCTGTACGTTAAAGCTGAGAACTGTGAGTTTCACGTCACGGAGACTTCTTTTTTAGGGTTCTGTATCTCTCATGATGCGATTAAGATGGATCCTGTCAAGGTGGCAGCTGTGACCAAGTGGCCTACCCCCACCTCCAGACGGGAACTGCAACGTTTTTTGGGTTTTGCTCATTTCTATCGCCGTTTCATATGTGAAATGATAGCTCAGCGGCCGCTCCCCATACTGCCCTCACATCTGCCAAGCAGCCATTCACCTAGAACAGACTGACTGAGGAGGTGTTTGAGGTGCTCAAGTCACACTTCACATCTGCACCTGTCCTGACTATCCCAGTACCTGACCTTCAGTCCATAACCATAGTCGATCGTTTTTCCAAAGCAATTCATTTTGTACCCCTGCCTAAATGACCGTCGGCTAAAGAGACAGCTGATCTGATGATTATTCATGTGTTCAGGATTCACGGTCTGCCAACTGACATTGTTTCTGACAGGGGACCACAGTTTTCTGCTCGGTTTTGGCAGGCGTTTTGTAAGCTGCTGGGAGCAACCTCCAGTCTGTCCTCCGGATATCACCCCCAGACCAATGGCCAGACAGAGAGGACGAACAAGAAGCTGGAGGTGGCCTTGCGCTGCATGTTGTCTGCTAACGTCACCGCCTGGTCAAGGATGTTACCATGGGTGGAGTGCACCCACAATTCCCTGCCCTCCTCCACTACAGGACTGTCACCGTTCCAGTGCTGTCTGGGATACCAACCTCCCCTCTTTCCGTCCCAAGAGGAAGAAGTGGCAGTACCCTCAGCCCAGCGGTTCATTCAGCGCTGTCGGAGTACCTGGATCAGAGCCAGGAGGGTGCTACAGCAGTCGTCCCTGCATTATAAGGCGCAGGCGGACCGTCGCCGCACAGCTGCTCCACGCTACCAGCCAGGTCAGAGGGTGATGTTGTCCACCAGGCACATTCCCCTCAAGGTAACCTTTCCCCATTTCCAAAATCATTAATCCATGCATGATCAGGCTGACTCTCCCCCTGTCTAAGCACCACATCTACCCGTCATTGCGTGTGTCGCAAATCACCTGTGTTGTCTAGTCCCTTGTCCCCCCCTCATCTCCCTCCTCCACCACCTAGGATCATCAATGGAGGAGAGGCGTTCACGGTCAAGAAGCTGCTCAAGGCGCGACGCTGGGGGTGTGGCCTTCAATACCTGGTCGACTGGGTGGGTTACGGACCAGAGGAGAGAAGCTGGGTGCCTGCCAGGCACGTTTTGGACCAAACCCTCATCTCTGAGTTTCACCGAAAACATCCAGATGCCATGCTGAGGACGTCGGGTGACATCCGTAGAGGGAGGGGTACTGTCACGATCCAACCCAGCTCTTCATGCTCCTAGTCCTAGATCTCCGCTGGCTTCATGGATCTGCAATGTCACGACTCCGTTCCATGATGCCACTCCGTATTTTCCCTGTCAGCCGTTTCCTACTCAACTCACCTGTTGTCAATCGCACCTCATTACCAAGCTGTATTTAAGCCATGTCTGTTGTCTAACTCATTGCTGGATTATCACCCCGATTTTCACAAAGCCTCACGTTTGTTTCAAGCTAAGTTCATTGTTGTTCTGCCTATTGATCCGCCGTGTTTTGACCCTCGCCTGGATAACAACCATGTTTTTGCCTTGCGTCTTTGTACCTCTGCCTCAACCCTCGACTACCTGTTTCCGACCTCTGCTTGCCCTGACCACGTTTTGGATTTGCCTTGTCTGTACCTCTGCCTTGGATCCGACATTAAAGTGTCTGTTCCATTTGACGTCTGTTCTCCCTGCTCTTGGGTCCCACCTACACCCGGCCGTGACAGTGGTGTTGATATCTCAGACTTGGCCATCTCACCTTACACCTCAGCTTTATCCAACCACTTCCTGCTTACTTTCAAGGTGGTGGTATCTTGCCCCCACGATGAGTGCCAGTCTACCTATAACTGCCGTCGCATCACCCCTGCAACTACTGCATCCATGGCAGCTAAGTTACCTTTCTAACTCGGCCAGTGCCTTGGTTCAATGAGGAGACTCGCACCCTCAAACAAAGCTGCAGAAGACTAGAACACAAATGGCGTTCAACAACACTTGAAGTCTTTCATCTTGCATGGCATGACAGCCTGCTCAGCTATAAAGCTGCATTAACTTCTTCCAGGAACGCCTACTTTTCAAGTGTTATCAACTTAAACAAGAACAACCCTAAGTTTCTGTTTGACACTGTAAGAAGCCTGACGCAAAAACAATCTCAAACAGTTGGCTCCTCGCTCTCTGCTAGCAAGTTCTCGGAATTCTTTGAGCACAAAATAGAGTCTATTAGAAAAGACATTGATGCCTTCCCCACCAATTATTCTGAACATCATGTAAGAGGGGAACTATGTGTAGCACAATCTCCTTGGATGAACATGCTAAACGAACACAGGCCTCTAAACCCACTACCTGTATGCTGGACCCTCTCCCCACCAAGGTTCTTAAATAACTTTTCCGTTGTTGGGCCTACTATGCTCAACATCATGAACGTATCTCTGTCTACTGGAACAGTTCCATCTACCTTCAAGACTGCTGTGATAAAACCTCTACTGAAGAAGCCCGGCGTAGACCCAGAAGTACTTAGCAACTATCGGCCCATCTCTAACCTTCCTTTTCTTTCGAAAGTACTGGGAAGAATTGTAGCTGACCAAACCATCAATCATCTGATGGTGAACAATTTATTTGAACCCTTCCAGTCTGGGTTTAGAACCTTCTACTCCACTGAAACTGCTGTGACTAGAGTAGTTAATGATGTTATCCTTACAATGGACAGCAATGCAAGCTCCTTGCTGGTTCTGCTCGACCTTAGTGCCGCCTTCGACACAATCAACCACAGCATCCTCCTTGATCGTCTCGAACACTATGTTGGCATTAAAGGTTCGGCTCTTCTCTGGTGTAGATCTTACCACTTACACAAATAGAAAGCAATTTGTTCTTTGTGATGATTCACAATCTAATCACTGTAACCTAAGCTTTGGTCTTCCCCTTGGTCCTCTGCTCTTTGCAATCTACATGCACCCTCTAGGTGATATTATTCGCAGTTATGGAATAAGTTTTCACTGTTATGCTGACGACACCCAAATCTATATTCCTATCAAGTCAAACGACTCCTCCCAGATCCAGAAAGTTGAATCCTGCCTGACTGCAAGATGGATGTCCCAAAACGACCTGCAGCTTAACACAGGAAAAACTGAGATGATAATCATCGGCCTGAAGCAATAGTGACCACTATTTGAAGATGTCACACTGTTGTTTGAGGGCTCTATTGTGGCCCAAAGCTCTTATGTTAAAACTCTTGGTGTCCTGTTCGACCCGACGCTATCTTTCAATCAACGTCAAATGTATAACCAGAACTGCACATTTCCATCTTAAAAACATTGCTAGAATACGACCAACGCTGTCTGCCGCGGATGCAGAGACACTCATCCACGCGTTTATAGCGTCTAGACTAGATTACTGTCATGCACTGTTTTCTGGGTTACTGAACTATGCTACGAAAAGCCTCCAGCTTGTACATATCTTTGCTGCCAGACTTTTGACTAGGACCAGAAAGTTTGACCACATTACTCCAATTCTGTCTTCGCTCCACTGGCTTCCAGTTAATGCGAGGTCAGATTTCAAGGTGCTACTACTTACTTATAAAATCCTACACGGATTAGCTTCCCTCATACCTGAAGGACCTTATTGTTCCCTATTGCCCCTCCGGTCTTCAGGAGCCGGCCTTCTATCAATCCCAAAAGTCATGAAGAAATCAGCAGGGAATAGAGCGTTCTCCTACCATGCGCCCTATTTGCAGAACAATCTGCCACCTGTAATCAGGGAAGCAGACTCTGTTGAAATATTTAAATCTAAACTTAAAAACTAACTTTTTACATTGTTGTTTGGCGCCTAGGAGTGCCCCTCAGCTCTTGTTACAGCTAAATCGACCCGTTAGCCAGCACTAGCCTACCCCTGCTGCCGATAGGTACTAGACTAGAGGTTGTCTACATGTTCCATGTCCACCCTACCCCATCTAACCATACCGCAGTCTGCTTCTGTTTTCCAGTGTGCTGCTGTGATCCCCACCTGATGGATACCGGCCAGCACCACACACAAATTATATTCTCGTTTTAATATTTGTATATTGTGTATATTATATGTATTATTATTATTTTTTGTACATTACTATAAGTCACTTATGGCACCCATTGCACTCATGAACCATCCCTGGAAGGAGGGATCCCCTTCCTTCCTTATCAAGAGTTTTTTCTTGCCCTTAGGGGGGCTAGGCTTTGGGGGGTGTTGTAAACATGTGGCCTGTGAAGCCCTTTGAGACTTGTAACTGTGATTAAGGGCTATACAAATACAATTGACTTGACTTGACTTAACTTGACAAAAGGGTTACACAAATGATAAAGTGAATATATACCTTCAACTGCATCATCATTCTGCTTTTGCAATTATCCGTGTATGGTTCACATACGTTTGCATGAAGAGTCTTAGCACAACTCAATTGTGAGTTAAACAGTTAAAGGGATAGACTTTGTATGTGATTTTACTGCGTACAGTGTTGTACTATCAAAGAAACCCACCATCCCCATATTCCTTCAGAATTTCCCATATAATAAATTGTCCCCAATGTACTGTACATGCATACATTAGTTCAAGTGCTTCACACATGATTACACAGATTATTATGAATCTTATATAATGTGGTGTTATTACTCTCTGGTACCTCAGTAAATATATATAAAGACCACAAAATTAACATTTGTTATTTTGCAATAACAAAAAGCAATGGCCATGTTCTCTTACTTAAGATAACATTTCTAAGGTCTTTCTAAGGTCTTTGTTGCTTGATTTATCATTACCTGGAAGAAATTCTGCATCAATAATTGAACACAATCAGAGCAAACATCGTTGGACTACCCCTCCCTGCAATAAACACTACCCACCACAAACGGTGTCTGAGAAAGGCACAGATAACCCCTTTCACCCCAACCATGGACAGTTTTCCCTCCTCCCCTCCAGGAGGCGCTATAGAAACCTCTGTTCCAAGTCAAGCAGGCTTAGGAAAAGCTTCTTCCCCTCAGCTGTCCTCTTCCTGAACTCTGCACCACGAAGACAGCCCCCCCCCCCTGCTGCACCCCCCCTGCTGCCCAACCCCTGCTGCCCCTCCCCCCCTGCTGCCACGCCTCTGCTGTCCCCCCCCTGCTGCTGCACCTCTGCTGCCCCCCCCCCCCGGCTGCCCTCCCCTCTGCTGCACCCCCCCCCCCTGCTGCTGCACCCCGCCCCTGCTGATGCTCCCTCTGCTGCCCCCCTGCCCCACACCTCTGCTCAACACCTATAACAATCACCACCAATGTCTCTGACTAACTGTAAAAAAGAAAAACAACTGTAAAAACAAACTGTAACTACCTACCTCTCTATAGTTTCCATATTTATTACTAAGATACCTGTTTACTTTTTTTGTACCTGCAATATATATTTAAATCTGTTGATAGAACTGCTCCTACTCCTAAATATACATATACATTTATATCTGCCATACGTTTTTATATTCTCACTTGTATGTCAATTTACATCTATAAATTTGTATCCTGATTTCAATAATAGCATACCCATGATCACTACCTAAATTCTCACTTACCTGTATATACATATACCTATTATTATGCTGCTCAAATCACATTTATACCTAGACTGTCTTTTAACCTGTAAATTTAAACTGTAAATTATATTATATTACGATATTACGATTACAACATTTGCACTCTGGTTAGATGCTAAATTATTTTCGCTGTACTGTGCTGTGCAATGACAATACATTTGAATCTAATCTAATGTTGTGGAACATCTTAATGCATTGTAATGCAAACCTTCTGTTTTCTGTTTTTGTATTTTTTGTGGTTATTCAATGGGCTTTTTATGTGGGGTCTGGAACTCAGCTTCACTCCTTGGTCCTCAGGTTGGTTACCATCTGCTTCCCCCTCTGGGTCTGTGCGTGTTGTTCTTGGAAAGCCATGGCTGATGTAGTTCTCAGCCTGGTTGTCGTGGTCGACATCCGGATCCTCTTACTCGGTCTGGTCAATAGAGGTGCGACTACATTCGCCTTCACCTCAGCAAGGGATCGCAACGACGTGAGGGGTATAGCCACGACGCGAGGGGTATGTGGCAGGGGTTACAGACAATAACAAACTTCAGAGGGAGAACCAGTTGTGTAGAGAACTCCTCTACCTCCCTCCCAGGAGAGCTAAATACTTTTTTCGTGAACGGCAGCCCGCCGAAGCCAGTGCCGCCTGAGGAGACCAGCCTGCTGAACATCTCGGAGGTGGATGTGCACCGCACTTTCAAGCGGTTGAATGACCCCTGACCCTCAACACGGGAGCCCCCCAGGGATGCGTGCTGAGCCCTCTCCTCTACTCCCTCTACACCCACGACTGCATGGCTATGCACAGCTCCAACATCATCATCAAGTTTGCTGGCAACACGACAGTGATGGGCCTGATGACAGCCTACAGGGAGGAGGTTGGATCGCTGGAGCTGTGGTGCCAGGAGAACAGCCTCGCCCTCAACGTCAAGAAGACCAAGGAGCTGATGGTGGACTACAGGAAGCAGAGAGGAGAGCACGGCCCTATCTCCATCGACGGTGTTGCAGTAGAGAGGGTCAGCAGCTTCAAGTTCCTCGGCACATCTCCGAGGACCTCACATGGTCCACGCACACCACACACGTGGTCAAAAGGGCCCAATAATGCCTGTATTTCCTCAGGCGTCTGAGGAAATTCAGCATGGGCCCCCGCATCCTGAGAACATTCTACACCGGCACAATTGAGAGTGTTCTTACAGGGTGTATCACTGCCTGGTACGGGAACTGCACCGCACTCGAGCGCAAAGCGCTTCAAAGGGTGGTGGGGACGGCCCAGTATATCGTTGGAGGTGAGCGCCCCTCCCTCCTGGATATATACAACCAGCGGTACGTGGCCAAGGCCAAACGCATCATAAAAGACAATGCCCACCCCAGCCACGAACTGTACTCGCCTGTCAGGCAGGCGATACCGCAGTATCAAGTGCCGCACAAATAGACTTAGAGACAGCTTCCACAGTCACGCCATCAGGCTGCTGAACAAGGGTGTATAGCACATAACAATGTATATTTTATTACATTGATTATATATATATATATATTGCTCTTTTTTGTGCTAATATATTGTACTTTATTTTTATATATTTAACTTTATACAGTTTGTACTTTTACTATTTTTTATTCTATTATTTTTATTTTTAGAACTGTCGTCGGGTATTGCACATAAGATTTTTACCCATTGCTTATACTTGTATAACTTTGATTTGACAATAAATTTGACTTGACTCTAATCTGGAATTACTGACGATCAAGTGTCGCCCTTATTACTTGTCGAGGGAAATCTCCGCTATTCTCATGGCGGTGGTTTACATCCAACCACGGGCTGATACAAACATCGCATTGGACTCTTGATCACTGCTACACCACCATCAAACACGCATAATGCGCTGTTGCGCGGCCAGCTTTAGACTAATCAGACCACGCCTCGGTGCTTCTACTTCCATCTTACAAGCACAAGTTGAAGTCCATGCCCACAGTGTATTCAAGACCACTGACCTGGATGTGTATGCAGATCACAGCATACAAGAAGATCATCGGGTGTGAAATTTTATGCATTGAGGAAATTTTTAGGACCAGATGTCGGAAGAAGGCCATGTCCATTAAAAAGGACTGACACCACCCTGGGCTTCTCCCCCGTATCGCCTGGTCGCCGGTTACGCAGCATCCGTACAAGTACTACCAGGTTTAAGGACCACAGGCAGTGCACCTACTGAACTGCTAGGAGTGCTGCCACTTTCACTTTCATAACATTGTCATTAACATTACACTTACATACTTTAATGGACTCATTTAAACTACTGCACTGCACTGTATTCATGATGCTGCTGCACTACTGGCACTTACTGGCACACTACCTAATCTTTTTGCACATTCAACGGATGTTCATACCATCTATCAGTCACTTTGGTGTCCTTTTTTTGTTCATTTTTATTTTATTGTATATATTATTTTTATGGTATTGTTTTTGGAGATGTATACTGCGGGAGGGAATGGGAAATAAGCAGTCCAATGTACTTACGGCCTACTACGGCCTACTTACGGCCTACGTGATTTGAACCGGAGTGGGGTTTTGTTATTGGATTTCTCGGCTAGTCATGCATTGGCCATAACAAACACCATGTTCAAACATAAGGATGTTACCAGAGTACCTTAGGCCGAAGGTCAATGATCTATTTTGTTATCGTGTCATCTGACCTGAGGCCGCATTTTATGGACACTCGGGTGAAAAGAGGGGCAGAGCTGTCAACCGATCACCATCTGGTGGTGAGTTGGGTAAGATGGCAAGGGAAGCCTCTGGACAGACGTGTTAAGCCCAAACGTGTAGTGCAGGTGAAATGGGAGCATTTGGTGGATGCCCCTGTCCGGGAGACCTTCAACTCCCATCTCCGGCAGAATGTTTCGGGCATCTCTGTGGAGGCTGGGGACATTGAACCAGAGTGGTCATTGTTAAAAGCTTCTATTGCTGAAGCTGCGGTTAAGAGCTGTGTCCTCAAGGTCATTGGTGACTCAAGGGGCGACAACCCTCTGACTTCATGGTGGACACAGGTGGTCAGGGAAGCCGTCCGACTGAAGAAGGAGGCCTTCCGGGCTATGTTAGCCTGTGAGACTCCGGGCTCAGTTGCGATGTATCGACAGGCCAAGAGGACGGCAGCATCAGCCGTAGCGGAGGCAAAGCAGTGGGAGGAATTCGGAGAAGCCATGGAGAAGGACTTTTAGTCGGCACCAAAGTGTTTCTGGCAAACAATCCGGCACCTCAGGAGGGGGAAGCATTGATCCATCCAAGCTGTGTACAGTAAGGGTTGGACATTGCTGACCTCAACAGAGGAGGTGATCGGGCGGTGGAAAGAGTACTTTGAGGAACTTCTTAACCCAACTTACCCACCCTCAATGGTAGAGGAAGAGCTGGAGGATGAAGGACGGAAAACATCATTCTCCCTGGAGGAAGTCACAGCAGAAAAAAAAATCTCCAAAGTGGCAAAGCCCCAGGGGTTGTTGAGATCCGTCCAGAAATGCTAAAGGCTCTGGGTGTTGAGGGACTGTCATGGATGTCACATATTTTCAACATTGCTTTGAAGTAAAGGAGTTCAAGTATCTCGGGGTCTTGTTCTCGAGTGAGGGGAGGATGGAGTGTGAGATTGACCGGAGAATAGGTGCAGTGGGAGCGGTATTGGGTGCCCTTTACCACACCGTTGTAACCGAGAGCTGAGCCAGAAGGCAAAGCTCTCGATCTACCGATCAGTCTTCATTCCTACCCTCACCTATGGTCATGAGCACATCTCCTTTAAGACAGTTCAACCCAGGAGCTTTCTGGGTAATGTTAAGAGTGAGCGGTAGTTTTGATTGTACCAGTTCTGATACGTTCCTTGTTGCTGTTGCTGTTGCAAGCTTCACTACTGCCACTGTAATGCCGTTCATGTTGGGAAGTAATTGTTTCGACTCGACAACCTGTCAACCGTCCTTGTTTCAACGCACTTCCACTTCCATCCTTCTGTCCTTATATAAGCATAGATACAAACACCCTTGTTGTGGGGGTTTGATTTATAGTCTTGTTTTGCTGGCCAGCACCCCTGGCTAGGCCACACTAGATTCGGTAAGGTTAGTTAACCAAATATCCCAACCAGACCAATTTTGCGTTTAAAAGTGAGTGATTATACAAAAGTTGTAATCACGGACTGGGATCACAACATTCATTTTTTTATCTAATTAACCTCATCAAATGTTATCGTCCATGACGCATGGCAATATCACAAAGACATGCAGTTAGTCTCTGTAACAAATTTATCTTATCATATTTAAACGTTTGTATCACACATGACATCATACCAAGAATGACTTTATATCTCCTGATTATTTTATTGATATGATTCAAATGTGTGTATTATGTCTTACTGACCCAACTCATAGTATAACAATTGGATAACTATTTACAAGCAACCTCTTGCGTATCTTCTACTGGGCCTTGTGGGCCCAAAAGTGTGCGCATTTTTTTTTTTTCATAAATCTGTCCCATGTATTTTAGGCACGCAAATGGTAGTCTGCGTCGGCCTGATGACCAGAGCCAATTATTTTATTGTGCACATTTATTTAAAGCCTGATTTAAATATTTTATCTCAAGATTTAAATAAGAATGAAAGGTTAAAATGTTAATATTCATACACATTACATTACATTATCATTTACCAGACGCTTTTATCCAAAGCGACTTACAGTAGTGTGTTTCAACGAAGGAAGGTAAGAGAACAACTCGTCACCAGAAGTCAAAAGTGCATTTAATTTCTAACAAGTCTCCAACAACTGAACCAGTGCTCAGGTAGAAGTACAATAATTCAGGCAAAAGTGTAAGGGAAAAAGTACAATAAGTTGGCAAACAATATGCAACAATATCTAGAACAATATATACCTATCTATAATATGTAATCTACTTTTGACTGACTTAATTGACGCTACGAGGAAGGATCCGGGAAGTGTCTCCTGAAGAGATGGGTTTTCGCGGAAGATGGGGAGTGACTCTGCAGTCGTGACCTCCGTGGGGAGTTTGTTCCACCAAATTGGGGCCAGGACGGAGAAGAGCCATGACCGCGTAGATCGGCCACACAGGCCCTTAAGTGAGGGGGCAAGCAGACGGCCCGAAGAAGCTGAGCAAAGTGGACGGGTTGGGATGTAGGCCTTGATCATTGCCTGGAGGTAGGATGGAGCAGTACCTTTTACTGCCTTGTAGGCTAGCACCAAGGTCTTGAACTGGATGCGAGCAGCTACAGGTAGCCAGTGTAGAGTCCGAAGGAGGGTAGATGTGTGGGAGTACTTGGGCGGTTGAACACCAGCTTTGCAGCTTTCTGAATGAGCTCCAGGGGCCTGATGGCAAATGCCGGGGTGCCAGCAAGGAGGGAGTTGCAGTAGTCCAGCCGGGAGATGACAAGAGCCTGGATGGGCACCTGCGCAGCCTTTTCAGTGAGAAAAGGCTGAATACTTCTGATGTTGTAGAGGAGGAATCTGCAGGAGCCTGTCACCGATGCAATGTTTGCCAAGAACGACAGTTGGTCGTCCAGGGTCACACCCAGATTCCTTGCGGTCCGAGTAGGTGTCACCACAGCATCATCAATGGTGACAGCCAGATCTCGGTGCGGAAAGCCCTATGCCAGGAAGAACACTAGCTCAGTCTTGTCCAGGTTGAGCTTTAGGTGGTGCATCGACATCCAATTTGAGATGTCTGCTAACCATGCTAAGGTGGTGCATCGACATCTAATTTGAGATGTCTGCTAAGCACGCGGCAATGCGTGTTTCCACTTGCGTGTCCGAGGGGGGAAACGACAAGACCAGTTGGGTGTCGTCAGCATAGCAGTGGTAGGATATGTCATGGGAGTGGGTAACAGCACCAAGGGACGTTGTGTAGAGGGAGAAGAGAAGAGGACCCAGGACCGATCCTTGTGGAACCCCAGTAGTCAGTCGGCGTGGTTCCGACACAGACCCTCCCTGTGCCACCTGGTAGGAGTGACCCATCATGTAGGATGCAAACAAGGTGAGAGCAGAGCCCAAGACACCCATCCCCTCAAGGGTGGAGAGGAGAATCTGGTGGTTCACAGTGTCGAATGCTGCAGACAGGTCCAGGAGTATCAGGACCGAGGAGAGCGAATTTGCTCTAGCAACATGGAACAGATTGGTGGGGGTCCAAGAGACAGTTCTGGTGGTGATACAAGGACAATTGGTTAAGTGATCGGATAGATGGAGAGGAGTAACTGAAAGGTTTCCTGTATCGCAGTGTCTGGTGAAAATGAGGTCCAGCTGGTTGCTAGCCTTTTGGCTCAGAGGAGAGGGGCGGCGGGAAAGGTCATCTGACAAGGTCAGATGTCAAATTTGGGCAGTAGGCATACAACGTACCTAGCCCCTAGTGGCACACATTCTTAAACCCATCGATTTAAAAGGAAAGGAATTATAGTGGACATCACACTTTGATCTAGCAGACATGTAAATTAATCTATTCCATCCAATCAACCTAAAAAGGTCCTTTTCGATTTTGGTCAATTGTTAACCATAGCTTTAAACAGATCAATAAGAGCAGACGCACTCAGGCAGTTTGAGGAAGATGTTAAGTGCTTACCTCAAATTACAGCATGTGCCGTACCAGGGCCCAGGTGTGTTCACTCCACCGAAAGTGCCGCTCCACCGCCTTTGGTTAATAATCGTTTGAACCAAATCCTGTTTGTGATGCCAATTATGTAAGAATAAATTACAGAGGTCCGGACACTAAGTTAAATTCTTTATTGAAACAAAGCATCAAAGTAATCTGCTGCACGAGATGGAGTCTACCGTGCCAATTGGATTAGACTGCCGATGCCTTTCCTTATCACCCAGTATATACGTTTTCACACTTTCCTTGCTGTACATCACTTCCATTCTTATTGGTCAAACGTTCCCCAGGGCACTCACTACGGCTATGGCTTTTAAACTATGCAATACAATACTATAAACAACCCTAAACACTACCTAGTATATGCTATACTAAATACAACACTATTCTATAACAATGCTATGCACAAAAAAGAACAATGATGGATGTTATAATCTGAATCAGAATGCCTTTATTTTCATCGTACAATGATACAAAATATAAATTATATAAAAACTAAACTAAACTAACAAAATAAACAAACTAGAAAAGATAAATACATATTTTGGTGGCCCTATAAACAGTAAATGAAATGAAAATTACATTAGGTTCATTACTGTAAGGTAAGTTGATTCCTGTATTTAAGACTTGGAAAGGCCATTTATTTTCCGATATGATATTCCGATTGACTGACAGGTGACAGCGTAACCACTGTAACTGACGGATGTCAACTGTCGTGATGCAATGCTTGCCTACCCGTCTCAATCCAGTCTCCTTTACAATGTGGTCTTCTTGATTTAACTTTTCTCAACAGGTAACTATATTGTATTTATTGGATATACACGGTTAAGGACATCCTTCTGCTTCTCTGCATGTACGCTTACCTTTACTTCCGTGTATATGCCTCTAGAAAGAGCCTTAAGTGAGGATTACAAAGGATATCACAGAACATATTGTTCTGTTTATTATTGTTCTGAAATTTCACATCATATGATGAAGTGATCCTACTGTGAGCAGTTGCGATAGGCTCATGTAAAAGTGTGTGACTTTGGCAGTATATTTGAGTGATCCAACACACGTCCCATTTTCTTCATGCAGTGGATGAAGACGCTCAGGTCGAGGTTCAAAGGGCTCAGGGTTTTTTGTTTATTATTTCAGTCAATTTATTTGAGTTAGGGGTGATACCAGCACATGGAACTAGCGGGAGCAAACCAGGATTGTCAAGCTCATTATATAAAGTGAAGAGATTTGCTGCCCGTATGCCCTCTTCTTTTGTCTGTCCAACGTTCCTTTGTGATTTCCACTTAAGGACATCGTCAAAGGTGGCGCCTCCTCTGAGATGACCGGTTCCCCTCTTTAGCTTATCCTTTCTGCTTGATATTCATACAGCGGGTGGCTCAAGGGTTTGCTGACTGGACCACATGTTAGTATCACCTTTGTTCCCACATGCCTGAGTGATGTGCCATGTGTGTGTGTGTGTGTGTGTGTGTGTGTGTGTGTGTGTGTGTGTGTGTGTGTGTGTGTGTGTGTGTGTGTGTGTGTGTGTGTGTGTGTGTGTGTGTGTGTGTGTGTGTGTGTGTGTGTGTGTGTGTGTGTGTGTGTGTGCCGAGGACAGGCACACAAATGAGGTGTAGACTCGGCATGTGAGGTGACCTACAAACGCCTTTCTTAGTGTTTTACACGTGTCATGGATACATTCATCTAAGTAATTGCTTTTTTTACATTTTCTGTTTTCCTCTTTTGCCTTTCCTCTTGTCCTCGTCTGTCATCACTTCTTTTCTTGGTCCTCGGTCGCATCCCCGTCGTCCGAACCAACGGACGGTAAGTCTTTCTGAAATGGGAAAGCAGGACATTGGTTGCTGTTGTTATCGCAGTAAAATACAAAACAATAGTAATAGTAATACATTCAAATGTAATACTTTATTTATTTATTTGTTGCTGTTGTTATATAACATAGCCTACTGTGTGTTGATGGTTGAACGTCTTGCTCAAAACACAAAATAGGTTAATTAACCAGGTCAAACTTATGTCTTGTTTCAAACACATCAATTGTAAAGAATGTTTATAACTCGTAGTCATTTTTACTTATCTGTCAGTCATATTCATTTGTGGGGGGGAGGCACAAAAACCCTAGTAACTTAGTATGTAGGCCCCCCCTTTCTATGACTAAATTATTATGCATAGGCCTATCTAACACGCAACAATCGGAGTTCAAACTTAGCCAAAAAATCTACAATATTGATGAAAGGAGTTTGTATTTTCTGAGCAATAACCCCCTTCTCTAAATAAATGGTTTTATCCATGGTCTCGGTCCTCTTTTGAGAACGTGCTGCTTGTTACGATATTGCTCCCGAACTGCAGCAGCCGCCAGCGACATTCTATACATACCCGACTTATGTTTCTGCCGAAGCAGAAACATAAGTCGGGTATGTATAGAATAGACGCCAATAACACTCTGGATGAGAAGGAAAGATAGGCCTGAACTAACCTCAATGTACCCGATGGTAATTTGTATTGAATGTTTAAACATAATACAACCCCATTATAACAGGGTATTAGACACACCAATATTCTTTCAGGGCGCCCAGAATTCCTAGCAGCGGCCCTAATGGTCATCTCACCAAACAGATTACTGATTGGATTCGAGCTGGGGGCCCTGCGTACAGTTCAGGTGTGTTGAATTTGAGATGGGTCTATATGTTAGGTGTATGTATATGTTATAGTTCCTGCCAAGCTCGACACCAAGCTTATAGGTCTAGGCGTGTCCCCATCCATGTGCAGCTGGATACTGGACCTCCTGTCGGACCGCCGCCAGGTGGTGAGGATGGGCAGCACCACCTCAGAGCCACTGACCCTCAACACGGGAGCCCCCCAGGGATGCGTGCTGAGCCCTCTCCTCTACTCCCTCTACACCCACCATGGCTATGCACAGCTCCAACATCATCATCAAGTTTGCTGAAGACACGACAGTGATGGGCCGTATCGCCTGCGATGTTGAGACAGCCTACAGGGAGGAGGTTGGATCGCTGGAGCAGGAGAACAGCCTCGCCCTCAACGTCAAGAGGACTAAGGACCTGATCTTGGACTACAGGAAGCAGAGAGGAGAGCACGGCCCTATCTCCATCAAAGGTGTTGCAGTAGAGAGGGTCAGCAGCTTCAAGTTCCTCGGCGTGCACATCTCCAAGGACCTCACATGGTCCATGCACACCACACACGTGGTAAAAAGGGCCCAACAACGCCTGTATTCCCTCAGGTGTCTGAGGAAATTCAGCAAGGGCCCCCGCATCCTGAGAACATTCTACACCGGCACCATCGAGAGTGTTCTTACAGGGTGTATCACCGCCTGGTACGGGAACTGCACCGCACTCGAGCGCAGATCGCTTCAAAGGGTGGTGCGGACGGCCAAGTATATCGTTGGTATCCTCCTGGATATATACAACCAGCGGTGCGTGGCCAAGACCAAACGCATCATAAAAGAAAATGGCCAGCCCAGCCACGAACTGTATTCCCTTTTACCGTCAGGCAGGCGATACCGCAGTATCAAGTGCCGCACAAATAGACTCAGAGATAGTTTCCACAGTCAGGCCATCAGGCTGCTGAACAAGGGCGTATAGCATATAACAATGTATATTTTATTACATTGATTTATATATACATATTGCTCTTTTCTGTGCTGATATATTGCATTTTATAAATTGCATTTTTATCTTTATACAGTTTTGTACTTTTTTTACTTATTTTATTCTATTCTGTTTTTATTTTATCTTATTTTTATAACTGTCGTCGGGTATTGCACATAAGATTTTCACTCACTGCTTTACACTTGTGTAAACTGTGAAGTGACAATAAACTTGACTTGACTTGACTTGACTATGTATAGAATGGAGTGTGTCATCTACCACTTACCGTGGGTCCACCGTCTGCAGATTTCTTGTGTGCGCATCTCAGCCATTTGATGTACTCCTCCCTTACCTTAAAAGTACAGCAACATAACATGAATACATAATAATACTAACTGAATGAGGCATATTATACATGGTATGTATTTTTTGTTCCTTCAATAGCAAAGTATATAAATTGGATATGTTGCACGTTTGGTGAAGAAAGGACTTAATTGTCAATCCTAAATCTGGAGGATTTTGAATCCTCATTATTGGTCACACACATGTACACCCACAGTGAAATGTGTTTCTCTGCATTTAACCCAACCTAGTATTAGGAGCAGTGGGCAGCTATTGTATATGGAGCGCCTGAGGAGCAGTGTAAGGGTCTGGTGCCTTTCTCAAGGGCCCAGGAGGTGAACTGACATTTAGTTTTCCAAGTTCTCATTCTGTACTTGGTCCATGTCGGGGACTTGAACCTGCAACCCTCCGGTTTCCAAGCAAAGTCCCAACAGACTGAGCTACTGCCGCCAACTTCCAGGCGTGCATACGTTTAAAAATACAAATGATTTACTTCCTTAAACAGGAACGCCTGTATGTCAGTGTCAGTGTTACCTGTGTAACACTGACACTGACATACAGTGCAGGGTGTATGCACATGGGTACAGTGCATGAGGTATGCACTTTACCTATTGAGATCTGCATCTCAAATTACATTATATGATGAACTACACAGTTAAACTGAGAAATACACTCACACTCACACTCACTATTGTTTACCCTTACGCAACTAACATTCAACATGCAATGGGTAAATATTGTTTCCTTATTAGCATATCACTATATTTATTACTATATTTCCTTAAGTGCCTTAACATACATTGCAACTCACATCAATGTGCACATAATTATTATTATCGATACATGTTTGGAACACACTTCTCCTCCACCCCACGTAAAACAGTAACATTGACACATGAGTGTCACCGTAACCTGCATTCTACATGCATTTGATCTTATGAGCTAAGGGACCCCTGGTAGGTAGGACCCAGCAGGTCCTACCTGCTGCCCAAAAGACCCCTTAGTTGCCCTGATGTGCCAGATGTGAACATTATTCATTTTTAGCCTGGTTATGTGAATGTTACATTATGGACATGTCGAACAGAGTACATTAAATATAATAATAATCATCACTTGAAAAAAATGTTAAATACTAAATGTAATAAATATTGTGGATTTGAATGGGGGGGCCCACCTCCTTGTTGAGCAGACAGTGTACGATGAAGAGGAAGGTTCCCTGCTGGGAGTTGAGGACTATGAAGAGCACCTGGAAGAAGAGGTTGGACTGGTACAGACCCAGGATCCAAGTGCAGCCCAGGATGACAAACTGGGCCAGGATCTTGAACACGATCAACCTGCAAAGACGTTAAAAAGATGCACAGCAAAGCTGATAAGAGACAGGGGCGCCTGCCTCTGGACCAACAGCGTGACTGCACTCTCTATTGGATGGAAGTGTTCCAGTTGATGAACTGCCATCACCCCTCACTGTGTTTGGAGGACCAGATGTTACACAATATGATATGATATCAATCAATCAACTATAAAGCTATGACCAAGACCTGAAAGGAGGAGAGAAGGCAGGACTGTAAGCTGGCTAGACAGACAGACTGATAGAATGAAAGAGAGAAAGGCAAGCAGACAGACAGACAGACAGAGACAGAATAGACGAGACAGACTGATAGATAGAAAGAGAGACAGACAGACAGAATAGACAGACAGATCAGACTCTGGTTGAACCTCGTGTCCTTGGACTGCGACGCACCACTCCTCATGCTGGCCAGAGTGGATCTCAGGTTCCACAGGGTGGCACAGAACAGCACCCAGTTCATCTGCAACAACACACAGAGTCACATTTTAGAGGATATAAACCCACATGATCTGCTCATGATCATTTGATCTCACTGCATTATCTCTAGATGATTTCCAAATGTGCGCCAACATGCATGGGAACTCTGATGCTTGCACACTGCCCCACCAAACACCCAACTTTAGTCGGTGTATGAATTGGGTGAACGTGAGACATATATCCCTCAATAACCTGGCCCCTCCCTACCTCTCTGACCTCCTCTCTCATCACACTCCTTTCCGTCGCCTCAGGTCTGCTGACACCAATAGCCTGTGATAGCCCCCAGGACCAAGCTATGGACCTGGGCCAACAGGGCCTTATCACTTGCTGCACCCTCCTCGTCCACATCGTTCAAACAGGCTCTCAAGACCCATCTCTTCAAACTGGCTTTCCCCTAAACATCCCCCCTCCATCCCATGACTTTTGCATTTTTAATTATACTGTATATATATATATATATATATATATATATATATATATATATAAAAATTATTTTTATTTTCTATTCCACCTATTTTATCTGTCTTATTTTAATCTATATAATTATTACATAATTGTATTGTATGTGCAATTTCACTATGTCCGTAAAGCACCTTGGGTGTCCAGAAAAGCACTATATGAAATTGAATGTATTATTATTATTTGTAATATAACTTGTAAAGCGCTACGGTTAAAAGGGCTATATAAATGCAGTGCATTCATCTGACATCATCCAACAACAACAACAAAAGCTACAGTGTTTAGTTAAGTGTTTAGTCAAGCGATTAAGTAATAGATAACTGCTGGGTCCTGGGAACTGGGTTCCAGTACAGGGCTGAATAATAAGAGTATATGATGTGAGTCTGCTACTGCTCGGTGTCTATATATGTCCCATCTCACAGAGGAACTAAACACACACATGAGTGTCTGGATCCACATATTCAATAAAGTAATATACTCACACCAAGGAGAGCAATCACAGGCCCAGTGAGAGCCCAGTTAAAGCTGCGCTCCGTGGTTAGCCAGCACCTACATAGTTATCAAAACAAAGTATGTGTATATAATATGTGTACATATATATTTACACATGGCCATATTTTTGTAAGTCACTGGCAGTGCTACTCACACCTCAGCATCTGTGGCGCCATATCCATCAGAGAACACCAGAGCTGACACGCCCACAGTCACAAAGGGTGCGCCGTAGCCAATCAGGTATAGCACTGGTGTGGGGAGGCCGTCCTTCTGGATAACCTGGACCTTGGAAAGCCTCCGGACCAGCGTGAAGAGCTGCATGGCCTCCAGGAACATCCACCAGAAACTGGCCACAATCAGAAAGTGGAGCAGGCCAGCCATGACTTTACAAGCCACCTGCAGAGAGACATGCCGACCAGGTTAGGGTTGGAAATAGTCAAGATCAAATATTGATTTCACTGTCAACAGATAAAGAGCCAGACCAAGCCATAACCCTGCATACTTTTGTTTCGATTTAATATTTTGTCATGTACCTTAATGGGTCAGGTCCCGTAATGACATGCAAATAATGTAATCCTTCTAAATGCATCCACGCTATTGTGAGGAGTGCATATATGGTATATAAGGACCTGTTCCCCTGCTGTGAACAAACCTTATTTTCCGTGTATCGGTCGTTCCAGAGCAGCAGCAGGTGGGATAAGGCGAGGGTGATGCAGAGGTGAAGACGTGCCGTGTTGTTGATCTTGGCGTTAAAGCTGCACAGGAGGAAGGTCAAGATGGCCAGCGCAAAGAAGAACAGGCCGATGATCACACCCACTCTGTTCAGCCACTCCAGGAAGGGGTTCGGTGGAGGAGGCTGATGAGAAACAAAGAAAAGAAAAAAACGGATAAAACATTTGTGAAGGGATATTTCGATAAAACCGGTGCTAACAGTTTTCTTTATCAAGCAATTCCTCCTTTTACCAAAGTTGGTATATGTATATGACATTCAGGGAACAAAGTGAGCACCAGCCACCAGCCAAATGCTGGTAAAATATATCTATATATATATAGAGTGTTCTCAGGGACTGGTTCATGATCTCGGTTCATCGAGCGAGTAGCTGGCTGGTTGTCTCATGTCGTCCTTGAGACAATGATTCCCGTTTGTTTATTGGTTGTCCTGCTTGTTTTGAGTGACTGCACCAGACGTAGGACTAGCAGCCAGGCAGCGTGAACAGTACAGTCATGCTTCCATCATGTGACTTCATTCTTCTTGTGCAACAGCTACCATCTCTCAACACAAAGCTGTTATCTTGTGTTTGCTGATATGGTCCATACATTACCTGATAACACTCGTGTTCTTATGGAAACATTTGTTCCGCATGCACATGAACACATACACTGGCCCACACCGAGCAGTCGCCCCGCCTCAGTGTGGGGTACTCTGTACGTACGTCTCCGATCTGCAGGATGAGGGCGAAAGTGGAGAGGTGGGAACAGCTGCAAATGGTGTAGTTCTCATCGGAGTACGCCACCCAACAGCCCTTTACCGACCAGCTTGCCTCCTCCTCCTCCTCAGCAGCAGCAGCAGCAGTGTCGGGGGTAGGGGCGGCACCATCGGCACCATCAACATTTGCGGCGGTCTGATTTGCCTCCCAGTACACACAGGTCACCAGGCCAGCGTCCGATTTCTGATGATGCGAAAAAAAACAAGGACAATACAGTATCACAGTAAAGAAGATATGAGACCATCGCTTCATCGATAGGGATCCACCCCGACCGTGCAAAGGGAACCATGCAATCCATGCAAAATGAAAAAGGATGCAAGCTCCCATCTGTGCAAAATGAAATGACTAAACCAGACAGAAGCGCTTTGCTTGAAGCGAAGGAAATCAGTCATGAAATATAACTGTGCTGTCTGTTTATATTATTTACAATATATTAAGCATGCTGTTGACTGTGTGCTGTTGGTGGCTGGTTTAAGCAGCCTCACCTGGCCCGAGTCAGACTCAAGACTGGGGTTGGGTGAGGCTGCACACCTGTGGTACATGGGGGTATCAAGTAGGGGTTTCACCAACTAATCGACTAGTCGACTAGTTGATTACCTTTACCACTAGTCGGCGCTGTAGGCCCTAGTCAACTAGTCGTGAACAGCGAGTAAAGTGTTGCGCAATGCGCTGTTGCGCACTGGATTTACGTGGCATTTATGTAAACAGAGTTTTTTGCTGTAGATTTTGGTGAGTCCAGTTACTGTTAGGGATGGGACGATCACGTTTTTTGCCACCGATCACCGATCACCGATCACAATGAGAAATATCTGCCCCACCGATCACCGATCACGGTTTTTTTTTTTTTTTTGCAGCTATAGCGGTCTACAGTGTATCGCTGCTATAGCTGTCTATTATAGCAGGGGTTCCCAAACGCCGGGCCGCGGACCGGTACCGGGCCGTGGAGGTGTTACTGCCGGGCGGCGAAACAGCTGTGTGTTTATCATCATATTTGACTCAAATAATTTGAGTATAGGTGAACGGCGGGCGGTATAATCTATATATAGAGATGATATATATAGTATAATCTATATATATAGATTATATAGCGGTATAATCTATATATATAGATTAAATATATATCGGCGGCATAACGAGAGACTTTCAGTTACACGCGCTACTAAAGAGACTACGCGCTAGTGACGTGTCGGTCGCGAACGAGCCGGGGTTTGTGTTACGGGCGCTGCGCGTACATGCGCGTTTATACTGAAATCGATCCCTGCCGTTTTGTTAGGGGTGTGTGTTGACACACACTTTGACAACCGGTCCGCGAAAATTGACAACTGGTCCGCGAGATTTTTTTTCATGTATCTGCCGGTCCGTGGCACAAAAAAGGGTGGGAACCCCTGTATTATAGAACAGTTTCATCCATCATGCATTCCTGGGGTTCTCGTTCTCCACGGTCAGTTTAACAAACTCGCCATGCTGCGCTGGGTGATGGGTTTTCAGGTGTCTTATTAAATTTGTCTTGTTGGTAAAGAAATGAGCTCACGTGTTTCTCACGTGCAGGATCGGCTATGAAATCGGCAACATTAAAGAAAGATCGGCATTCTCCGATTGCGCATTTTTCTTCAAAATCGGCCGATAATGATCGGAAGCCGATCGATCGTCCCACCTCTAGTTACTGTTTGTTATTTACTCCATGTAACACAAATTAAAATGCAGTGTGTAATGTAACTGTATGAGTTCCAATATAAAATGCAGTTTTACACCTCTCTTTGTGTGTCTTTATTATGACGTAACGACTAGTCGACTAGTCGACTGCTATTTTGAAAAACGTGTCGACTAGTAAATATTGGTAGTTGTGAAACCCCTAGTATCAAGGCCACACAGGATAAGCCAGCCATCACCACACACATGAAGACACACACGAAGACACCTCGGCATCTGACATCTGCTCTGGCTGTAACATCCTGCCTACTCTCCAATGTTCTGTGTGTCTGAGGAGCTCAGCAAAGTCACTGCTAAATATATGAAATGTCTCTCAAATGAATATCTTCCAAATTGTGCAATATACATAAGTCGAAATACGTCGAGATAATGTCTAACCTATGACTAACGTGCTTTGAACCTATGTGTAACTTGAACTTATCACCAACGCATATTGACGTATGTAGACATATTTGATGTGTTCCATTCAACGTTTTCTTCGGCATGACGGTGATGTTGATACTGCGACGCTGATGTTTATACTGCGATGTCTAGTGCGGTTATGATTTGAATCGTCGAGCTGCAGCCTTTTTATAGGCTAAGACACGTGATCGTCGGCGATAGGCTGCCTCGCGCTATGCATAAATTTGACTATCGTTGGGCATAATAAGTTGTGAACGCCGGCAACGCGCTAAGCATTTGTTGGTATAAGTTATCTAAAACTTATCAAAACGTTCTATATAAGTAACTTATACATTATGTATGCGTAATGTATACGTATGTGTATACCAACTCGTTCTGAATACGCTATGTATAAAAAATACATTGATAGTTCAGCGTATGCCAGTGTTTTAGAGAAACTTTGATACGTTGCCATATGCTTGCTAAATCGTCAAGTTGTGACAGGGCTATAAGATAGATAAGATAGGTGGATGGATGGGTGGATGAGTAGGTGACCATGGCACTCTCCATGGCTTGACGGTTCACCTTCTTGTGTTGGATGGTGAAGTTGACAGGTTGAGAGAAGTTGGAGTGGTTGGTTTTGGGTAGGAAGGCGGTGATGATGTCAGAGTTCATCACAGTCTGGTTCTCTGTCTTGAAGAAGCGGTCAGTGAGGAGGCCCTCCATGCCACTAAGGATGAGGACCGCAGCTGCTGCAGATCCTGGAATTAAAAAAGAATAATAATAGTATTGTCAACCTTTTTGATGATATGCCAAGAAAATGGACCCTTTTCATGGGACGAGTGTAGAACCTGTGCCCTGGTAGGTAAAAGGAGCGGACCTGTTGTGAGTGTTATGAGCAGCATGTGAGTGTTGTCCATTGATGAACAGTCAATGAACAGTGAACAGGTTTGTTGTGTTCCGAAACTCCACAAATATTGTGTACTTTTAAAATGATATCCACATCAATATTTCACCATGCACTAATAAATCATTCTAACTTGTGTGTTGTAAACTGATGAAAGAGAAAGCTACGGACCGAAGGTCAAGGACAATGAACACTAGAGGAGATATGTCACTACATTGTAGTATTGTAAATATTTCTAAATTTATTTATAAACATTCAACATAGAACTTGGAAAGAGAATGAGCCATGGCTAATATGGATTTTATTTAAACTCCATTCTTATAAAGTTAAACACTTGAATGAGAATATTCGCATCTACAGGTGTATGCCACGTGTACAGCCACAGATTTTACAAATCAGCTGCAGTACAATTGGACAAAACTAGGAGATCCACACATTATGTTCTAAAATATAGTGTGGATATCAGCTTACGGGACAACACCATCATTCTAAGTCAATGGGAAAAATTGGACGATACTTTTTCGCTAGCTAATCCCTATATTATGTATTTTGAGAGGTCCCGTTTCAGTTGTATTTAATTAAAAGTAAATACGGATTTAATATTGCGTGTTGGCCATATCCTGACTTTGTCTAACTTGAAGACCATTCACATCAAGAAATATGTAGTTTTTTCCAAAAATGTAATGTCAAGACTGTAAGTACAGAAAACAAAACTGACTACATTGCCCATAAATAAATGGTATGAATAAACTATGGATCTTGTTTACCTAGTGGCCATATTGGTTAGTTACATTCTAGAATATTTGGAAAGCATGACTTTTCTTTTCATTCTTTTTAGTTCTGTAATAAATTGCCCCACCAAAGGAGCATTGACAATGAATTTGATCAGTAATTCATGGTTTCCTCAAAGATTCTAGGTTTCCCCACCAAAAACACCCCCCTCACGGTGGTGGCCATTATTCCTCACCATTGTTGTCCTTAGCCAGAGCCTCAAGGTTGACTGCCATGTTGATTCCTCTGACCGAAAGGACATTACTGCCGTTACTGCTGCCGGGACTGAAGGTCTGTATATTCAATTCTAGAAGGAAAAGTAACAGAGACTAAATTAAATAAATCGTCAAGTTGATTGTGCTCCAGCAAGACTGTGTCTGAACATTACATGTGTAATGTAATTTATTCATTTCCGAACAAAAATGTCTACGGTTTGGCCTCTGGGTTTTTCTCATTTGACTTTAGATTGATATCTAAAGTTTAGTTTCCAAGAACTGGCCGAATTTGCGTTCGCTGTTGGACAATAAGGGATACTGACAATCGTCAGGCATATCACGTTTTTTGTGGTTCCACCGGACAGGTTGTTTCCCATGGAGACCCATTTCATTGTGTATTCATCATGTATTCAGTTCCCCGACCACATGTAGTTGGAGAGACTCTGCTCTGCTCCTGTAGGGTACTTTTCCCCGCCCATTAATTGTAGTTCAGTCCAATTAGGTGCACCTGTCCTGTATAAAACAGGTAGACTGGTGTTTATTGTGACGACGCATACCGCTTAGATCACTAGTTAGACGGGACATTATTCTGTGTGCTTTGTGTGCATTGTGCTGCGTGTCTTATGTGTGCATTGTGCTGCGTGTCTTATGTGTGCATTGAGCTGCGTGTCTTTGTGTGCATTGTGCTGCGTGTCTTATGTGTGCATTATTTGTGTGCTTTATGTGTGCATTGTTTGTGTGCCTTTTGTTGAGTGCCCTCTTAGACGTGTGGTGCTGATCTTTGATTTATTTGTTTTGTCTTGTGTGGTTATTTTATTTTGAACGTGTTCAGTCCATGTGATTATCGGTGTGTCATCTGTCACCATTGTGCTGGGCCATGCCCATGCGTTTAATAGAACCCTGTGAGATTAAAGCCATTTACTTTTGGTATACAGTCTTTTCCTCTCATTCATTCATTTGAACACCTTCTAGTGGGGAACCATTGGCTATATATATTTAATTCCTCACAAGCTCATATTAAGGGTTTTACTCCTCCTACACAGGAGGTGGCGCTGTATAAATAAAGTAAGCCCTGGGCTTGTGTAGGTCACATTTGGCGCTGTGAGCAGGATCAGTTTTGGGGAAGACTGTATATAATTTTGTTTATTTTTGGTGTGTTTTACTTATTTAAAAACATTTCCTTTTTTTTACACGGTGGTGGTTCGTTTTTGAGGCATTAGTTGGGTGGGAAAAACAGTGGTTGCAGTGAAGAGGACGTGGCACTCATCGGCCAGAGAGGGGGCTGTCTCACCCTCCGCTATGTCCGCTCCAGAAACTCTGGAGGACCAGGTCAGAACTTTGGCAGAGCTGGTGAAACAGCTGCAAGTCGATAAACAGCGCCTCCGAGAGGGGGCATCTAATGCTTAGAACATGGGAGGCTCCTCTCAGGTTATTTTTCAGGGTAATGTTGTGCCAGGTACAGCAGCTGTTGAACGCCTGGTATGTGTGCCATGGAAGAGAAAATGTCCAAGATTTTCTGGAAAATTGTCAATTGATAATGTTACAGTAGAGGACTGGATTGAGGAGGCACGTAGGTCATTAGCGGCTTGCCCTCTGCCTCTTCTTGAACAAGCTTTGTTTCTGTATGACTTGTTAGAACGGGAAGCTAAGAGGGAGATTAAGTTCAGCCCAGCAGCTGATAGGAATGATCCACTTTGATCCATTTCTTCTATCCTTAAAGCAAATTTCCGTTGTTCTAAATCCCTAAATGCCTTGTACCGACAGTTTTATCATCGTCGGCAACTTGAAAGCAAATCTGTTGGGGGATATTGGGGGATATTCCCATGTGTTAATGGAATTGATGGAGCAAATTCAAGATAGGGACGAGAATCTTGAACATCCTGACCGTATTCTCCGTGACCAGTTTGTAGAAAATCTTAGAGAAGACAAACTTCAAGGGGAACTGTTGGATAGGATTTCATTAAGACCCAGGTCGTCCTTCAGGGATATATGCAATGAAGCTTTGAACTGGCTTAGTAGATGCACACAAACTATCCCCCGAGGCCGTGCCTACTCTTGCAATTCCTATGAGGTACACACAAATGCAGTTACGGTTGGGCCTTCCTCTGAGCTCGCAGAACTCAAAGAGTGTTTTCGCAAGCAACAGGTTCAGCTTGATGCCATTCTACATCAATTAGGGCAACCACGAGGTGCTGTCTCCAGCTACCCAAAGGCCAGCAGCTTTCCAGTCTAGGCCCTACCGATACCAGACTGATGGAAAACCCATCTGCTTGCATTGTAATGGCAACATGTACAGCCGCAAAATAAACAAGAGATGCAGTCATGTGACTGGTTACAACTTAAGGCTGCTATTGGGCTAGCCATTCCATACTTAGGCTACATTGAGCTTGACTTATAAGTCCTGGGCAAAATGCTCCCTAAGATTGGAGTGCTGGTTGTCAAAGACACAATGGATCCCACTACTAATAAACAGAAAAAATCAGTACCAGGCTTACTCGGGATGAATTCCATTAGCAGCTGCTATCAAGAGCTCTTTGAGGAACATGGTCAGGATCTGTTCCACTGCCTTCCTGTACAGACAGCAGGCAAAGGATGGATGCGAGCGCTATCAGAGTGCCAAAGCCTGGAACGCATTTCTGGCTCGGGCTGTATCGTAATGCCATAGTACAGCCAGGCCCCACCCTCCATATACCAGCTGGGTTCATGGAACCTTTGCCTTATGGCCAGGGTCGCCTCCCAGTCAATCTTCTCATATCATCTGCTCTTTTGCCCATTACCCAGGGAAGAGTTAACATACCAGTGGTTAATGTGGGAAAAGAAGATCAGTGGCTCCGGCCCCGTACAGTCCTGGGAACCCTCTACGTTGTGGACCCCAAGTGGTCCTGCAGTACCAGCGATGACCAGGTGGCCGTGATTCAATCAATAGAAGCAGGCAAAGTGACCCCTTTGGACTTGTCTGGACTAGAATGGCCAAAACTTCCCCTTCAGGAGCAACAGGAAGCAAGGGAACTTTTAGAGATGTATCGAAGTGTGTTCAGTCAACATGATGGAGACTTAGGATGTACGTCATTAGTCCAGCATGAGATACAACCAAGTGCCTACGGCAGAAAAAGATAAAGAAAAGACTGCTTTTTGTACACCTTTTGGGCTCTCGAGTTTAACCGCATGCCTTTTGGGCTCTGTAATGCCCCTGGCACGTTCCAGCGCCTCATGGAACGCATTTTTGGTGATCAGAGTTTCCATTTGTTGCTGTTATATTTGGATGACATTGTCATCTTATCGTCCTCTTTCCAACAACACCTGCAGCGTTTAGAGCTGGTTCTGGAGAGACCCCGCGAGTATAACTTGAAGCTGAAACTGGAAAAGTGCAATTTCTTTAAAGAGGAAGTGAAGTATTTTGGCCATGTTATATCAGCTAGCGGAGTTGCCACTGACCCAGACAAGATCCAAACTGTTTTGCAGTGGACGTGTCCCACCACCCTTAAGGAGCTTCGATCTTTCCTGGGCTTCGCCTCGTACTACCGACTGTTTGTGGAAGGGTTTGCAAAGCATGCTGGTCCATTACACAAACTGGTGGCAGAAGTACAAGGAGGGCGGAAGAAATCCCCTAGTAGTTCCAATGCACGGCTGGGGGATCGTTGGAACGACCACTGCGAACAAGCTTTTCAAACTTTGAAGAAGGAACTGGTGAGTGCCCCTGTACTAAAATATGCTGATTTCTCGCAGCCCTTTATTCTTGAAATTGATGCCAGTTACCAGGGCCTGGGCGCTGTTTCGTCACAGGAGGTGAGTGGAAGAATACCTTGCAGGTATTACAAGCCAATGACCCAGTGATTGGAGCTTTCTTGACATATTGGAAGAGGGCCCAACCACCAACTAGGCACGAGCGAACCCTTGAATCTGAGATGGTGTTGGAGCTAATCCGACAATGGCGTCGAATAAAGGAAAAAGATGGCACCTTGTATCATGAGGTCCAAATGCCCGGGAAGTGAAGCTTCAATTACTATTGCCAACAGTGTTGCATAAAGAAGTTTTTGTCACGATGGGATAGTTCGGTGGAGCAGTGGAAGGAACAGTGGAGCTATAACATAAAGCTTTATTTCAAGCACAACACAACTCAAACACAACACAAGAGAGTGATCAGGGACAGTCCAGGGTCTGGGTACCGGGAGGTCGATCCGCGGAGTACCGCCAGGTAGTAGACCGGCAAGTAGTCCGGGACGGGAGAGGAGTCTGGGTACCGGGAGGTCGGAGTAGCGACAGGTACCAGACAGGCGGAAGATCAGGGACGAGCGAGAAGTCTAGATACCGGGAGGTCGGAATAGCGACAAGTACCAGACCGGTAATAAAATTACCGGGGAGCTCGTATAGACCGGTGTAACACGAGACAGGCGGGTGACGCGGGATAGGCAAAGGATCTGGATCTCCGGGACATCAGCGTGGCGATTCCGTCCAGAATGTACGACGTAACATGAACAAAGTATGACGTACGACCTAACGCCGGGGTAACGGGAAGCCAGGGTCTATATACCCCAGGTGAGGGGATTAGCAATCAGCCACAGCAATTGCTGGCAGGTGTGTGTGTGCGCCGCCAGCGCACGTGGCTTGGCCACGCCCCCTGTCAACCACCGTAACCGTGACAGTACCCCCCCTCAACAGGCACCTCCTGGCGCCCAACCCGGCTTGAAGGGGTGTTCCCGGTGGCAGTCAAGGGAAAGGAACGGGTCCAGACTGTAACGCCGCGGGGCCCAACCCCGCTCCTCTGGGCTGTATGCCTCCCAGTCGATGATCCGGGGGGGGTGGAGGAGATTCGGTGGGCGGGCGGGACGCGGGAAGAGAGCCACCCCTTCTGCCCAGGTTGGTAGGAGTCTTCTCTGGAGGTCTCCTCTGGGGCCTCCTCTGGGGGCCTCCTCTGGGGGTCTCCTCTGGGGAACTCCTCCGGGGGTCTCCTCTGGGGTCTCCTCCGGGACCTCCTCTGGAGTCTCCTCTGGGGTCTGCTCAGGACCTCCTCTGTAGTCGGCAGACAGGGGCCACGTGATGTCGTCAGGCGGGTACGGCACGGCGTCAGCAGACAGGGGCCACGTGACGTCATCAGGCGGGTACGGCGCCGGCAGATGGGGTAAGTGCACAAGTGATCGAAATGGGACACTGGATGAGCGAGAGCATCACGGCCCAATACTCCCCTCTGAGGCTGATGGTACTCAAAGGAGTCAACGCCAACGTCAATTGAGCATAGCTCAAATAGGCCCTTGTCCGACTTTGAACAGGGGGGTCCCCAACAACGACTGGTTCAGAGGGAGACCAAATAAGACGCTCTAAAAGAACACGAGCGGGTGAACATCCTAACCCCTTCCGGTTGCCACGGCCGGCTACTCAACACCTGGAGGGCAAACAGAACTCCTTTTATTCAGTTAGACCCACCCCAGAATGCTATCATAGACCATAGGATTAGTATGCACCAGTGTACAGTCACCGGGACGGTGACCTCTTAAAATGGGGAAATATGTGACGAGTGGGTTACCTGACAGCTCCTTGTTCACGTGACAGGCCAAAGACAGGTAGTTGGCGCCGCCCCGTACTTCCGTGTTCTGTGTATTTAAAATACTCACCCGGCAAACGCAGGTTGAACTGATTGCCTAGTGGTTTGTGGTTGCCGGGGTGAAAGACGTAATCGGTAAGCAGGATAATGTTTGAACTATTTATCTTTTATAGCTTGATGCACCGTTTTTCCATTTTTAATATCTAGTCCAGTATCCTGTCGCTTCCACAGTACTCACAAGTATTGTGCTTTGTGCTTGAGGCGATAGAGCAAGAGGGACGGACGGGTTTTAACTGGAGTTTTATCGAGGTAAAACGCATGTTTATTAAAGGAAAACCATTTGTTTGGGTAAAGGGGAAATTAATATGAATTGTTGTGTAATAAATCTAAATGTGTTTTTGTATTAGAAGTTTATGTATGTTTCCTTTGTTTCAGGCATCTCTTGCAATCACTGTTTTTCCCATCTAAATGTTTATTGTGACGACGCATACCGCTTAGATCACTAGTCAGACAAGACATTATTCTGTGTGCTTTGTGTGCATTGTGCTGCGTGTCTTATGTGTGCATTGTGCTGCGTGTCTTATGTGTGCATTGTGCTGCGTGTCTTATGTGTGCATTATTTTGTGTGCTTTATGTGTGCATTGTTTTGTGTGCCTTTTGTTGAGTGCCCTCTTAGACGTGTGGTGCTCATCTTTGATTTATTTGTTTTGTCTTGTGTGGTTATTTTGAACGTGTTCAGTCCATGTGATTATCGGTGTGTCGTCTGTCACCATTGTGCTGGGCCATGCCCATGCGTTTAATAGAACCCCGTGAGATTAAAGGGATTTACTTTTGGTATACAGTCTTTTCTTCTCATTCATTCATTTGAACACCTTCTAGTGGGGAAACATTGGCTATATATATTTAATTCCTCACAAGCTCATATTAAGGGTTTTACTCCTCCTACACAGGAGGTGGCGCTGTATAAATAAAGTAAGCCCTGGGCTTGTGTAGGTCACAAGTGCTTTTCTAAAACAATAAATGCCTACTATAAAGATACTGTTCACAATAAAAAATAACAATAAAGAGACTGATGGATGATATGTACATCTTCCTGTTAAGTCAGTATTTATTGGGTAACGATTATGTTCAGTTTATAAACTTTTGATGATAGTTTGGTTTATTCAATGTTTTGGTACAAATTATCTCAGTTATTGGAATTGAAACCGTTCGACAACTCATAATAAAATGCATTTTGCATGAAATAACTGTTAAATAACGGTATAACGTGACCACTAAGGAAAAACTGATAAGCTTCCAGTGATTTTAAAGCCTTGAGAGACACCTTTGTGTCTATCCCTAACATGTCAAACAGGTGTAAATATCATCAAATCTGGCCTAAAATTAGGGTTATTTTGCCATTTTTTCAATGCGTACGGTTCTGGAAGTGAAGCCAAACCTTTATCATACATTAGTTTAGAAGAATATCTAGAACTAGCGACTTGATTGAGCTTTTTTAAGTATTTAGAGACTACAAAATCGTCTAAAAAAAGCAGTCGAGCCCGACATACTTTCGATGTAAAAGATGGCAATAACAAGGACCTTTTGCCAACCGTAAAACTGCGCATGCAAGGAAATTACGTCATTGTTGGTAAACAAGAAACATCGCTATTAAGAGATGGTCAATGTCACGGGTTAGGAAAGTGTGTGGCATGTTTTCATTGTAAATTAGGATTTCTTATTTTTATTAGTAGTAGAAGTTTTTTTAGTTTTGAAGTAGTAGAAGTAAGTTTCCTACCTACTGCTGGAGTATTTATAGTCTTGTTGGTTCCGGTCTTGCTGGGGTCTACCAGGGAAGAAGCCAGACCCTCTGAGATGTCCAGCATCACATTGCCTGTATCCGCATCACCATCATTGATCACCGTCTTGGACGACTTGGAGTAAATGCCTGACATATTCTAGGGCAAAATGTAAGTGTTGGGTGACCACTTATTTGAGGCAATTCCTTGATTTAACATTTGCATGACATAAATGTTTCATGTACCATTGTTAGGGAAAAGCTGGCTGTCACTGTCTGCAAAAAAAAACCAAAAAACAACCTGTCAATTTAAATAACATTTGGTATTTTTTATTTAGCTTGGCACCCAAATCTGGAGATTTGTTTGTGAACTAACTTGACTCTCAAGATGACAGATGAGGGGTGTGGTATATTATGGTGGTATTATGGTATATTACCATATGGTGGTGTGGTGTATTATAATTAGTTGTAATTATACCACAATTATCTCCACAATTGACCTGTTCCTTCAGACCCGCCTGTGTGTGAGCATATACTGCTCGCTAGTGGTTTGCACCACTTAAGAAAATTACGGGATACAGAAATCCACTCACTAAAGTTTGGCTACCTAAAGAACAGACGTGTAGGCTGGAGAGTTTAAAACACTAATCTGTCTTGAGAGACTATTAACTACTTTTAAATAACTAACTGGGAATCCACACTGACCGATTCTGGCAGAATGACGTTTGGGTTATCCTTAAGCTGTTGGGCAACATATCCAAGAAAAGCTCGTTCTTTTGATTGTCCCTGAAACAGCAACACAAATCCATTTTACAATTATTTTTGTATTTTCCATTACATTTTCATACATTTTCTGGAATTGATCATTTTCGGTCTTTGTGCTTCTTACCAGAGTTATTTGAGCTTTTGTTTGTACTTTTGTTTACAATAAAATAAAATAAACACCACAAAATAGTACTTGCCTCTGTGGGTTCCATCTTATCAAGGACTTCCCCAAGACCTATTTGGTTATCGGTGAAGACATTCATTTATTAATCATTTAAATAAAAAACAAAACTAACAAACATCCTTTACATTGGCTAAGCCCATAAAGTATCTTAATATAATATCATCCAGCCCCATTCCGGCTTCAATCCTTACCTCGGCGTGCCCAGAGTTACGTTTGAAGGATGTCGCCATAAACGGCTCAGCATCCAGCCAGTTTGTAATGTACAGTATATGATATGCATAGCGATAAAAATTCGCTGATTTATCCGTTTTGTTGCCATCACATTTGAGCATGTGGCACCCTTATGCTCCCTATTTTTTTGACAGGAACTGTTCCACCTCTAATAAAAATGTGAGTTATGTATTATGTTATGTATCTTACAATGTAAGATAACTGCCGACGTCTTTAGGTTGTTTTTATACACGTAGAAGGGCATTCCTAACTACAGTATGTTCAACATTTGCTTCTACTCACTTTGACAGAACGACACATCCAGTATCCAAAGGATCCCAGTGGAGGGATAGAATCCATCGGGACAGGAGCAGTCGAAGGTCCCTGGAACATTGGTACACACAGTGCCGATTCCACAAAGATCCTTCGTCTCTCGGCATTCATCGATGTCTGTGATGGAGGAGAAGGGCGGATTAGGGTAAGACCAAGACTCGTGACAAGGTGTAGGAAACACTAAACACATTTCTTAAGAGATCTTCAAGATTAAAGATTCAAGATTGGTATTTGCCATATGCACAGTACAATGGAATGTATACTCACCAGTCCCTCCCACAGAATGACTTTTTAAAACACAAAACTATAAAAATACTTAATACACAATAAAAAATAACAATAAAGTTACTGATGGATGATATATACATGTGTTGAATTGTGCATAAAGCATATAAAAGCATTTTAAAGTGCCAGTAGTGCAGCAGCCTCATCCATTCAGTGCAGTACAGTGCAGGACATTGCAGTAACTGTAATGATATACAGAAAGTCCAGCAAAGTATAATAGTGTAACATCATTTGGATGACAATGTGATGGTAGTGGCAGCACTCCTAGCAGTTCAGTAGGCTCACTGAACTGCTCCTTGAACCTTGTAGTCCGAGTACGGATGCTGTGGAACCGGCAAACGGATGGTAGGGGGGAGAATAGATGGTGTCCAGGGTATGTATGTGTATGTGTGTGATAGTTTGTCTTAGTTGTGTGTCTTAGTTACCCTAACGCTCACTTCTACTGATTTTTTTTCTGATTTTGTTTTTCGTTCTTTAACACGCATGGCTGTTTTATGAGGAAATTTAGGCGTTCCCTTTACCTTGAATGCACAACATTGTTGGACACAAAAACAACAACACACACACACACACACCATTGCATGGATTTTCAGAGCTGGCGATCTCATCTGAGATGTCAACGCCATAACCAGAGGTACAGGCGCAGAGGTGGGCCCCGATTGTGTTGTTACAGGTGGCTTCAGGGCCGCAGATGGTGTCGTCATCGGTACACTCATCCACATCTGTCCAGAGAGATATCACATATTTGACATGAATAACATCTTTTACCACATTCACCCTTTACTCTTTCATATTTGGTGATTTGGAACTGTATCCATCTTTGGCTGGGTTGGGTACATGGTACCCATTGAATTCAATGACATAATCAACAGGATTATTAACCAAATGAATTCGACAAAATAGTACTTTGGGTGACTTGGTACAAGCCCATATCAATTTAACTTTTCACCACCTTTTATGATAAAAATTCCTACTATTCCATTTAAACCTTTAACCCTAATCCAAAACTGAGTGATCTTGTACATGATGTATCACAAACCTTGGCTACATTGACTCCTATGTAGCCTGGTACATTGTGTGTGTGTGTTTCTGTGTTTGTGTGTGTGTGTGTGGGTGGGTGTTGCCTATTCTTATTGTCTATTGACCTTTTGTGGTCCCTTTTCCCTCTATTTCGTACCCAAGTGCCTAAACAGCATCCATCCAATACGCCGCTTGTGTATTTAGCTCCCAGGCGCCAGCTTGTTCCGCTTTGCCTTATGTGTACCTTGTGTTTGTAAATTTTGTGCGACTTTGCTTTGCTTGCGTGTCTTGTATTTACATTAAGTAAAACTGAAGCTAGTATGCGTAGTGTCTGAGAGGCTTCTCCAATTTAGGGGGAATCTTGTGTTGCTGTTGTTTTTTTGACGGTGGATGCACAGTGAAAGGCAGAGAGTGTGGAAACCCTAGACTAGAGTTTGAGATGCATGTGACCGTCTGGCGTCTGCATGCGGACATTGTTGTTATTGTTATTTGACTGTTGCAAATTGGGGTTTGGCACACGTCTCTATTTGGAGTCAGTCACAATTGTCGCGCTCTAAATGTTTGCATGTCTTGACGTCTACTTGAGAGCACTTTATGTGCTTTAAGCAAATTGATTTTGTAATGTCGATCATATGGAATCATTCATTTATCAACTGCCGGTAAAATTTGTATTTGATTATTAAGAAGGGAGACCTGATTGAATTAAAGTGAATACATACAGTATATCCTCATATAAATGCTTAAATAAATGAATACATATATAATGATGTAATTTAAACCCTAATAAATACATAATTGTATAGTTAAATCCTTAAATAAATGAAGAAATAAATTATGTAATTTAATGCTTAACTGGGTAACATTTATTTGTGTAGTTATGCATTTCTATATTTAAACATTTATCATCACATTTATTTATGTATTCATGTTATTTTTGAATATATAATTGTATTTATTCATGGTGTTACTTCAGCGAACTAAATGCGAAAAGGAAATAATAAAATGAATGTATATATGTATATATATATATATGTAATAAATTAAAAAGTATGAATGTGATGAGTAAATAAATAAGCTTTACAATGCATGTGAAATGTACGCACAATGTAGCAAAATCTGACCATTGAAAAAGTATTGAACTAAAAACAGACTAGAAATCGTCTCCGTTGCTAGGCTGTTACTAAGGTCTACTGGCTGGAGTAGTAAACTACGGTTTGTGTCACATAGGAGTCTACAGACGTGATTGTTATCAGGCATATAGATACAAAATAAGCAAAGTATTATGTGATTGACTTACACCACTATATTTTTTATATTTTATTTTGTTGATAACTGTGGTATAAAATAACACAACTTCAGTTGTATTATTATACCACAACTTCACCGTCTCATTCACATTTGCTTATGTTTAGGTGATTCTAAATCTAAGTACACATTGACTTGGGTTGGGGAGCGCCTCTATCTCAGATTCACCCCGTTTCCCTATAGACATAAGTGCTGGTCATTCAGAGGACGTGTGACTAGATACCTATACAGATGTTGATCTCGTCGGGGGGCCGGTATGCGAGGATCGGTATGTATCCCGGTTCACACTGGCAGATATGATCTCCAGGAACATTGGTGCAGTTGGAATTAGGGCCGCAGACAGTGGTATTAAAACACTCGTCAATGTCTAAACCAAATGGTGGGAAGAAGAAAACATATCCTAAAACAAACTCCAACCAAAACCACGGCAGGTAATACAAACGTATTAAAATGTTGTATGTTGAAGGAAAATATGAGGGATATGAATTTATATTTACGGGGACATTGGCACGGTGGGGTTTGTACGTGGTGGGTATGAAGTGCTTTCTACAGACCTTGGCATAGTGGAGCTGCAGAAGGCACAACGTGATACCCCGCATGGCAGTCACATGCAAAACTTCCTGCGGAGTTCTGACAATCTCCCTGACCGCAGGGACTTTCGATACACTCGTCAATGTCTGCGAAGAGAAACGAAGACAGCCGTTTGAGGTATGTGAATATTGTGAAAGCCATTTGACAGGTAAGGGAAAAGGTGGAGGACACGCTTTCCCTGTTGGTTTCGTCCCTAATAGGTCAGTCGATTAATTAATAAACATCTGTTTATTTAAGGTAGCTGCATGTTGGCCTTTTATTTGAAATGTGTAATATATTCCAAAATATATTTCAAATAAATACAATATATGTTGGCCTCTCAATTTTCAACAACCTACAAAAGGTAGGTTTTGTACGTAGGTACGTGTGTGAAGTGCATGCGTGTGCGTGTGTATGTTTGGGTGTGTTTGGGTTGTCTATGAACGGTAGCACTGCAAATCAAGGTCAGTGCATTGTTTATAGCTAGTTCGATATCTACTCATAAAACAGCCATGCGTGTTAAAGAAAGAGTGAATCTGAATCGTTGGGAATGGTTGTTTTTGGAGGGGTACCTATGCAGTTGTGTGAAACTCCTAGTTTCCCTGCTGGATTTGTGTCGTTGAATCCTGGCTGACAGGAACAGTTGTATATTCCAATATCATTGTCGCAGATGGAATCTGGACCACAGATAGTAGGAGTCACCGTGCACTCATCTATGTCTGCCAGAGGACATTTAACAGAGATGTTTTATACAACATTAGATAATCATTATTATTATTGTAATTATTGTTGTGGATGGATGTATGGGAGGGTATTCATAGTATTAGTAGTAGTATTAGTATTATTATGTATAAATAATAATACTAAATATTAGTTGTAAGTAAACTCAACTAAGATAAGATAAGCTAAACAAAGCAAAACTAAGTTGAACTAAACTAAACTCACCAGTACAGTCATAGGTATCATTAACAGGAAGGTGTCCAGCGGGGATTTCGTACCCAGAGACACAAACACAGCCTCCATCAGAGTCACATTCAGCAAGGGCCCCACAGGAGCCGTTACCACACTGAGCGTGATCTAAATGGGGGAGAGAACACACACACACACATACACACACATACACACACACACACACACACACACACACACACACACACACACACACACACACACACACACACACACACACACACACACACACACACACACACACAAACATCAAGACATACATACAGACAAACTCAGTAATTATTCAAATTATAACTTTTAACTTGTGTATAGTGAAGGGTAAAATGCTCCATTCTCACAGGTAACGAAGCCAGTACCAGTCGGTGAGTTACCAAGGGGTCTGAAGACAAGAAAGCCACCCGGACAGAGCACCCAATCAATATTAAATATGTTGTATATGCATCCACCAAAGCCTTCACTGGAGCCAATTCCCCATGTTGGTTTTATGGATTCAACCACTGGACGTTCTCCAACTATCCACCATGGATAGCTGAAGCCACCCACGTTTGTTCGGCATTCTCGAAACGGTGAATCTCCACCGACCCCTGTGAATCGCCACCACTTGTTGATTAAGTGGTTGTCAGTTTTGGGGAAGCCGGGAAGTCGATTCCGAAGGCCCGGTTGCGCCATGGATCCGTCAGGTTGGTGTACCCGTTGCAGGAACCTGGATGCATTGGAGAGATGGTGTCAACCACATGGATCTCATTCATGATAGTCATGTGACAAATCTATGAGTGAATGAAATAGCCTTACCATTGAGGTATTCACCACGTGAGAGAATGACAAGCAAACCTGAGCAGAAATCAAATAAATATGGAGGTAGCATAATCAGCTGAAATTGTGTATGTCGTTTTGTCTGATAAGAAAACACTAAATGATGACCATTATATGAATAATATATGAAAGTTACATCTATATGTAACTATATCTGTGTGTATCTGTGTGTATATGTTTACATGTATGTATATGCATATCAGGGTTTCCGTTAGCCGGTATTTACCGGTTTTTAGCGGGTAAAAATTATATAAAACCGGTAATTTAAAAACCTGCCGGTCAAAATGTCCGGTAATAATGCTCATACAAAACTTAGATCCTGGACATTTGAGTTTTGACAGCTTTATTACTGCCCCCTCCCCACCGAAAGGGTGACCGAATGAAGTGACCAATCAGCTGCCGCACCTCACATCGACGTCAAGCGACGTCACTGAACAGGGGGCGTGGGGGGCGCTGGCGGCGCACACACACACCTGTCGGCAATTTCGTGGCTGATTGCTAATCCCCTCACCTGGGGTATATAGACCCTGGCTTCCCGTTATCCCGGCGTTAGGTCGTACGTCGAACTGCACGTCACACGTTGTTCATGTACGTCGTACATTCTGGACGGAATCGCCACGCTGATGTCCCGGAGATCCAGAACCAGCCTATCCCGCATCACCCGCCTGTCTCGCGTTACTCCGGTCTATACGAGCTCCCCGGTCATTATAATTACCTGTCTGGTACCTGTCGCTACTCCGACCTCCCGGTACCCAGACCCCTGGACTGTCCCTGATCTCTCTCTTGTGTTGTGTTTGAGTTGTTTTGTGTTTCTTTAAATAAAGCTTTATGTTATAGCTCCACTGTCTTGGTCTGCGTTCTGGGTCCCCCCGAACTATCCCATTTGTGACACTACAGATGTTACAGGTGTTTTGAAATGGATTTTTGCGTTTTTCTTGTTCGTTTTGTTGTTCATTAATAAAAAATAAAAAAAATCCTAGCGGAAACCCTGATGCATATATGTATATGCATGCATTCATGCATGTATAGATGAACTTAACATGCATGCAAGTCTATGACGATGCTATACCTAAGGAATGATTGACATTGACCGGTTGAATAATGATTGAACATTTTAAGGAGATTAACTGAACATTTGATTAACAATCAATTGATATATTGTTATGAGGCCTAGTTTACTAGGCCTACATCTAACAATAAAATAATTATTTTTGTATTCCTTTAAAATAAATATGCTTACTCAGATGTAATAGCAGGGCGCAGTAGTGCATCCTGGCAGGTCCTCCTCCTCTAAAAGCCTAAAACACTGACCCTTCCTGTCCAGGGAACACATCTTAGGGAGTTGCACAATCACCAAAAAGTGTTATATAGGAGGGTTTATGGTGTGAATGCAAAGAGTAATGCAAATGAACCACAGCCAAACCTGAAGACGAAGAATAAAATATCACAGCAGGCAGCCGGGGAATGGAAGGAATCTAAGGCATCTCGCCATGACCCTGCATGAACTTTGCAGTACACAAAAAGGATACTTTAGCTACAATTGAGGGGGCAGGATAGCCTATTAGTCTGAGCTGAAAGGTTCTGAACCCCCATGTCAGCAGTGTACTACCTGTAGGCATCCTTGAGCAAGTTACCAAACTCCTATACCTTCTCATAAATGTCATGTATCTCCAAACAATTCCCTGTAAGTCGCTTTGTATAAAAGTGCCTGCTAAAATATGTCTGGAGAAGACACTTTGCTTAAAAGTGTTTTGATATTTTTGGACATACCACTAATGAACAAAGCATGAATAAAATAATAAGAAAAGGTTATACTGTGTAGAAAAAAGTCGAAGCAAAAATTAATTTACATTACAGTTGCAAATATATATATATATATATATATATATATATATATATATATATATATATATATATATATATATATATATATATATAGTTGTATCATGAGGTATATATATATTTATATGTATATATATAATTGTATCATGAGGTTTACCATCTAAACTCAGGTTGTTAAGGAAATTCAATTCAGTAATTCAATTACCAAACTGAATGTTAATGTGTCCTTTCAGCACTGCAGAGTAACCCTGCATTTGTGTTATTTGTACTTGCGAGAGGGTGCGCTTCGTAGTGTGTTTGCATGCTTGGGATTCATGTCAACCTAATGTGATGTAAGTCAATTCAATGTAAATGAAAGCATGTGTTGTTTTTGCCAAAGCCTCTAATAAAAAACGGGACCCTGCACGCACGTGGGTTGTCCGCTGGATTAAAAAAATAGGAGCCACTGGTATTCCAATGGGATATTCCTTTCAGCGTTGATACAAAGAGACCCACGTCGACCCAATGAACGTAAAATGCTTTGTCAACAAATATAACGCAACTGTAGTATAATTTCTACTCGGGTGAAATAACAATTAATCGCAGAGGTCCGGTCCAGTTAAATTTTTTATTGAAACAAAGCATCAAAGTCATCTGCTGCACGAGATGGAGTACCGTGCAAATTGGATTAGACTGCCGATGCCTTTCCTTATCACCCAGTATATATACGTTTTCACACATTCCTTGGCTTGTACATTGTTATATGCTGATAATAACTATACACAGACACCAAGTTTATACTGAAGGCTTAGTCAGAACAGCTTTATGGCAACATGTCGTAACACAGGTACATGGTAAAGCATAACATGTGTCACGTTAGTTGTGACAGCATACACAACATCCCCCCCCCCCCCCCCCATAGAAAACAACAAAGAACAAAGAGTCTCTTGGAACACAGGGAACTAAACTAAAGAGTAAGAGTAGAGAAGCCAACAGGCTATGTACTACTATAAAAAAAACTCTAACTAACTCTATAAAATAATACTAAAAGTCAGTTTGTAGTCTTTGAGGTAACTCGGCCGCGGCCGGGCCCGGGCCTGCCGAGCGGTCGGTTCGGCTTGGCGTTCGGCCGGGTGGTCGACGGGAGCTGGGGGCTGCTCAGCTGGAAAGTCCAGATCATCTGCTCCATAGTCTGGATCAGTGCCAGCCCTCAGGCCTGCTGTGATGCTGGGCGGTGACCCTCTCCGAAGGTGGCTTGCATGCCACCGCGACCCGTCAGATAGACGGAATGTTGCTGGCCCCAGTTGCTCGGAAACCTGCATAGATGTAGACCAGGGGCCGGTTGTTGAAAGGGGGATTAACTTAATCAGTCGTTAAATGTCTTAATCAGTCGTTAAATGTCTTAATCAGTCGTTAAATGTCTTAATCAGTCGTTTGCTATTCAGTCGTTAACTTTGGGTTGTTAAAAGGATGATTAGGCGAGTGAATAACTAATCACTAGTTAAGCAGTCGTTAAACAGTGATTAAGTATTTTTACCCATAATTCTCAAAACTATTTCCTGTAGAGGTGGTAAAAATGATTCCTTTCTGGGATCCAGTTCACTTCGGTCAGTTCACCATAAAGATCTAGCTCTTTTTTTGGCTCTTTTAGATCGTTCAGTGTCACTTCCGGTTTGCCACTTCCGGTTCATGAATTCCAGTTGTGGAATTGTACCTATGTAGTTTCCGGTTGTAGTTTCCTTTACTAATGTCAAGTCAAGTCAAGTCAAGTTTATTGTCACTTCACAGTTTACACAAGTATAAAGCAGTGAGTGAAAATCTTATGTGCAATACCCGACGACAGACAGCAGTTATACAAATAAGATAAAATAAAATAAAAACAGAATAGAATAAAATAAGTTAAAAAAGTACTAAAAATGTATAAAGCTATATATATAAAATGCAATATATCGGCACAGAAAAAGAGCAATATCAATGTAATAAAATATACATTGTTATATGCTATACACCCTTGTTCAGCAGCCTGATGGCCTTACTGTGGAAGCTATCTCTGAGTCTATTTGTACGGCACTTGATACTGCCTGACGGTAAAAGTGAATACAGTTTGTGGCTGGGGTGGGCATTGTCTTTTATGATGTGTTTGACCTTGGCCATGCACCGCTGGTTGTATATATCCAGGAGGGAAGGGAGCTCACCTCCAACGATATACTGGGCCGTCCGCACCTGCAATTCCCATACCAGGCGGTGATACACCCTGTAAGAACACTCTCGATGGTGCCGGTATAGAATGTTCTCAGGATGCGGGGGCCCATGCTGAATTTCCTCAGATGCCTGAGGAAATACAGGCGTTGGGCCCTTTTCACCATGTGTGTGGTGTGCGTGGATCATGTGAGGTCCTCGGAGATGTGCACGCCGAGGAACTTGAAGCTGCTGACCCTCTCTACTGCAACACCGTCGATGGAGATAGGGCCGTGCTCTCCTCTCTGCTTCCTGTAGTCCACAATCAGCTCCTTGGAATTCTTGACGTTGAGGGCGAGGCTGTTCTCCTGGCACCACTGCTCCAGCGATCCAACCTTCTCCCTGTAGGCTGTCTCGTCGTCGCCGGCGATCAGGCCCATCACTGTCGTGTTGTCAGCAAACTTGATGATGACGTTGGAGCTGTGCATAGCCATGCAGTCGTGGCTGTAGAGGGAGTAGAGGAGAGGGCTCAGCACGCATCCCTGGGGGGCTCCCGTGTTGAGGGTCAGAGGTGGTTCTGCCCATCCTCACCACCTGGCGGCGGTCCGACAGAAGGTCCAGTATCCAGCTGCACGTGGATGGGGGCACGCCTAGACCTCTAAGCTTGGTGTCGAGCTTGGCAGGAACTATCGTGTTGAACGCTGAGCTGTATCCACAAACAGCATTCGCACATAACAGTTCTTTCCCACCAGGTGGGAAAGTGTGCAGTGTGGAGGGCCATGGCAATTGTGTCGTCGGTGGATCTGTTTTGACGATATGCAAATTGCCATGGGTCCAGCGTGGCAGATAACACGGAGCAAATAAAGTCCTTGACCAACCTCTCGAAGCATTTGCTGACAATCCAGGTGAGGGCTACAGGTCTATAGTCATTCAGGCATGTTACCTTGGGTTGTTTAGGGACAGGCACGATGGTGGACATCTTGAAGACCACGGGAACGACAGCCTGGGACAGGGAGAGGTTGAAGATGTCTGCAAAGACTCCTGCCAACTGGTCTGCGCATGCTCTGAGGACGCGGCCCGGGATGTCATCGGGGCCTGCTGCCTTACAGATGTTCAACCGCTTGAAGGTGCGGCGCACATCCGCCTCCGAGATGCTCAGCAGGCTGGTCTCCTCAGGCGGCGCTGGCTTCTGCGGGCTGCCGTTAACGTCGAATCGAGCTAAAAAAGTATTTAGCTCTCCTGGGAGGGAGGTAGAGGAATTCTCTACACAACTGGTTCTCTCTCTGAAGTTCGTTATCGTCTGTAGCCCCTGCCACATACCTCTCGCGTCGTGGCTCTTGAATTTCTCCTCCGCTCTGTCCTTGTACTCCCGCTTCGCAGTGACGATGGTCTTACGGAGGTCGTAACGGGCTCTCATATATTCCTCCATATTCCCGGAGCCAAAGGCTGCGTTACGCGCGTGTAGGGCAGCGCAAACATCGCCGTTAATCCACGGTTTCTGGTTGGGGTATATCCGAACCAACTTGGTCGGAACAATGTCATCTATGCATTTCTTGATGAACCCGGTGACCGAGGACACGTACTCGTTGATGTTATTGTCCGAGGCAACGCGGAACATGTCTCATTCAGCGCGATCAAAACAATCCTGCAGCATAGAGTCCGATTGGTCCGACCAGCATTGGACCTCCCTCACAGCGATTGGTTGCCGCTTCAGTCTATGCCTATAGGCGGGGAGTAGCTGGATAGAGCTGTGGTCTGATTTGCCGAACGGTGGGCGGAGGAGGGCCTTGTAGCCATCACGGAAGGGAGTGTAGCAGTGGTCGAGGATCCGCTCACCCCGTGTGTTGCTCGTTATGTTTTGGTAGAACTTCGGAAGAACCTTCTTCAGGTTCGCCTTGTTGAAGCCCCCCGCCACGATGAAAGCAGCCTCAGGGTGTGCCGACTCCTGTTCGCTGATTGCCCCATACAGTTCCTTCAGCGCTTTGTCCGTGTTGGCTTGCTGGGGAATGTAAACAGCGGTCACGGTTACCGCTGTAAACTCCCGAGGTAGCCAGTATGGACGGCACATAAGCATCAGGAACTCCAGGTCCGGGGAACAGAAAGACAGAAAGAGGGGATGTACATGACTTTGGTTGCACCAAGATCTGTTTATCATGAGACATACCCCCCCTCCGCGATCTTTACCGGAGAGAGCCTTTGTTCTGTCCGCCCGGTGGACGGAAAATCCCGTCGGCTCGATAGCTGCGTCAAATGTGTTTTACCCAGGCATGTGGGGGAATAACGTTTTAATAAATCATGTATTTCTCTAACACGCAGGTTATGTTTCCATCTGTAAAATGTAGTCACTGCGTCGTTCACGTGCAGTTTATGCCGTGAACGACTTGTTTTACAACCCGTCACAGAATCATAACGGGCAATACTCCCGTTTGTTCGTTGTAGTTGTTCATTCACACATTTACTTTCCAGCCAATGTCGTGTTCAGAACTCCATTATCCGATCTGATCTAATCAGCTGTCATCTCTGAACCACGATGAACGATCCTCTTATCGGTCGTTCAATGAATGAATGAACAATCCTCTTGACCGACAGAAACTCGTTCACTGAACGACCGACAAGAAGATTGTTCATTCATTGATCGGTCGGTCGTTCAGTGAACGAGTCTCTTGTCGGTGATGCCATTGCCGACAAAATCATTTCAATCTATGAAGAGAATCTATTCCTAAGGGTAATTAACTCTATATTATGACACATTAATATATCTAAATTATAGACATCACTTATTGTAAAAAAAAAGTAAAAAAAGACTCAAAATTAAAGATGTGGAAACATGCATAGTGGTGGCAAATTCATCTACATTATTTCCCTACAACAGATTTCACATTTTCTAATTGCTATTTCTAGTTGTTACATTCTGAGAAATGCCATGTTTTGTATCAGTGTACATTGGTATATATGTTAATTGCAACAGATTTGTTGGCCTCTATATTTAGTGGTGAAAACTACAAGTTGCACGTCTCTAAGCGTGGACCACACTATGTTAGAGAGACATCTATATCTCTAAAATATATAAAGAGGTGGACCCAACTTGTACCAAACTCTGCTACGAAAAGCCTCCAGCTTGTGCAGAACGCTGCTGCTAGACTTTTGACTAGGACCAGAAAGTTTGACCACATTACTCCAATTCTGTCCTCGTTCCACTGGCTTCCAGTTAATGCGAGGTCAGATTTCAAGGTGCTACTACTTACTTATAAAATCCTACACGGATTAGCACCCTCATACCTGAAGGACCTTATTGTTCCCTATTGTCCTTCTCGGCCCCTCCGGTCTTCAGGAGCCGGCCTTCTATCAATCCCAAAAGTCATAAAGAAATCAGCAGGGAATAGAGCATTCTCCTACCGTGCGCCCTATTTGTGGAACAGTCTGCCACCTGTAATCAGGAAGCAGACTCTGTTGAAATATTTAAATCTAAACTTAAAACCTACCTTTTTACATTGTCGTTTTTTCGTCGTGTTTTACCTCAGCTCTCATTACAGCTAAATCGACCTGTTAGTCAGCACTAGCATACCCCTGCTGCCGATAGGTACTAGACTAGAGGTTCTCTACATGTTCCATGTCCACCCTACCCCATCTAACCTCACCGCAGTCTGCTTCTGTTTTCCAGTGTGCTGCTGTGATCCCCACCTGAAGGATACCGGCCAGCACCACACACAAATCATCTTCTCATTTTATTATTTGTATATTGTGTATATTATATGTATATTATTATTATTATTTTTAATTTTTTGTACTTTGTACATTACTATAAGTCACTTATGGCACCCATTGCACTCCTGAACCATCCCTGGAAGGAGGGATCCCCTTCTACTCTGTGTTCCTTCTCAAGATTTCTTCCTACGTAATTAAGGGAGTTTTTTCGAAATCTTTAGATCACTGTCAGAAATCATTGGAAAAGCGATTGCTCCTAATGCTATGACTGCACTGTTTGGTGTAACTCCGCCCACAGTGCCACTCCCTTCTCTGGAGACAACCTACATAGCCTTCCTTACATTACTAGCCAGATGCTTGATATTGCTCATGTGGAAGTCTCCATTATCCCCTTCACATACCTAGTGGTTAAAAGAAATCCTAAATTCAGCCAAACTTGAGAAAATAAGGTGCATAGTGAGGGGCTCCCTGGGGAAATTTCACAAGATATATACACAGGAGCTGGACATGCCGGATATCTCTGTACAGTAGTGGATTGGACCTGCGGTGTTGAATTGTGATTATTGGGCGGCTGACTGACTAACAATTGCTATGTTTTATTTGATGTGTTGGTGTTTTTGTTCCCATTATACACATTATTTGACTTTTACTTTTTCATTTCGTTATTAATAATGGATTTAGATTTAGAGTGTCTTTAGTTTTCGATTTTGTCTTTGTTTTTTTCAGTTTTTGTCCTTTCTTAGTCCTACTTAATCTGCGCTTTGTCTTCCATTTTAGGCCACTTGATAAACATCGTCTTTTTTTTGCTACTACAGCAGATGTTACATCGTGAATCACACGCGATACCGTGGATTTATTAAGACCAAAAACGTCGCCGATGATCTGCATAAATGCACCCGACGCAAGGTATCTTAATGCTATAAGGACCGTGGTGGTTGGAGCTAAGGCGTGCCCTCTCCTCGTCGGCCTTTTTATATCGTCTTCTATTAATTCGACGATATATCTTATGGATTCACGACCAAATTGGTATCTGTTGTAAAAATATGTGTAAATGTAATTGTTGTTGTTGGTATGTTCTCTCGCGTCTTGGATGTTCATTAATATTGTGGAGCAGAAAAAAGTTGGCTATCTTGAAACAAAACAAGAATCACTTGAAATGTCTTAATCATAGTTTAATACACCTCCAGCCAGTGATTAAAGTTAACCACTGGTTAATCGTGCGTTGACCGCTAAACACCCTTTGAACAACCCGATTTAACCACGCGTTATAAGTTAACCACTGATTAGCTGATTTAACGACTGCTTAAGAGTTAATCACCCTTTGAACAACCGGCCGAGACCAATTTTACGTTTAAAAGTGAGTGATTATACAAAAGTTGTAATCACTGACTGGGACCACAGAGGATAAAATCACGCAACGGAGCCCTACAAAATCACAGCTTCAAACACAATTTTAATTTTTAGATCGAATTAACCTCATCAAATGTTATCGTCCATGACGCATGGCAATATCACAAAGACATGCAGTTAGTCTCTACAACAAATTGATCTTATCATTTTTAGACATTATCACACATGACATCAGACCAAGAAATACAATTCTTAGTATAACAATTGGAGCACTATTTACAAGTAACCTCTTCTACTGGGCCTTGTGGGCCCAAAAGTGTGCGCATACCTTGGTATCATAAATCTGTCCCATGTATTTTAGGCGCGACTCATCATTTGATTAAAGCGAGCTGCGTTTCCTATGGGCAGTAGGTATATTCGTATTTTAGTTAAATTTGCTACTGAAATAGGTATTAGGTATTATATAGGTATAATCTATATATCATTGATATTGTTGTGTCTTGTAAAAAATGTTAGTCTAGTCGTTTCATGTTTTGTTAAGTAATTTTTGTCTCCCACTTCCTGTTTTATTTTGGTACTCACCTTTTGTGTCTCATTCCAGGTCCCTTGACTCCCTAATCCTTGTGTGTGTGCCTGCCCTCTTCAGCGTCAGCTCCGCCCCTGAATGTTTCCATCTGTTCCCAGTTACCTCAAGTTTAAATTATCCAGTTTTTATTTTTATGATTTGGACCACCGGAGGACAGCGTCTCCGCTTGCTTCGGAGGAACCCATGCAGCTGGGTAGGACCAGGGTTTCTCAGGATGGGAGGCAGCGCCGTCTGCGTGAGGGATGCTGTTTCTACTGTGGCCAGCTGGACCACCAACTCACCTCCTGCCTGGGAAACGACCGAGCTTACCAGCCAACATGAGGGCGCTGGTGAGCAAGCTGTCCACAGACTTTCCTCCTCGTCCCGTTACCCTGGTAAACCTCTCTATTAATAATCAGGCCATTGACCAAGGGGTATTAATAGACTCGGGGGCTGACAAAGCCTAATGGACTGGGGCATAGTCAAAGAGCTGCAGGTAAACTGTCCCTCTATCTCGCCCCATTAATGCCAGTGCCTTAGACGGCCGCCTTTTGTTCACAGTCCCCCACTGCACAGAACCTATTCAGATCACTGTACCTGTATCACTGGACCACACAGAAACTATGCAATTTCAAATTTGCTACCACGACTTAAGGGAAGTTTTTAAGAAATATAAAGTCATGTTGCTACCTCCCCACCGATCTTTCGAACTGCCACGTTGACCTTCTACCGGGAGCCCCCATCCCCAGAGGGAGACTATATTCCCTCTCAGGACCGGAGGGAGCAGCAATGGATGACTACATCTCCTCCTCACTCAAGACAGGGATTATTCGCCCCTCATCCTCACCAGGCGGGGCGGGTTTCTCCTTCGTAGGGAAGAAAGATGGGTCACTGAGACCTTGCATAGACTACAGCTGCTTCAAACTGACAAGGTATTCACCAAGTTGGACTTGAGAAATGCATATCACTTGGTTAGAATAAGAAAGGGGGATGAGTGGCAACTAAGACAATTTTGTGATGCCTTTTGGACTATGTAATGCACCAGCTGTGTTTCAAGCTTTTGTGAATGAAGTGTTGCTGGAGTTTCTAAATGTTTTAGTTTTTGTGTATCTTGATGATATCTTGATTTTCTCCCCAGACTCTGAAACCTATGTTAATGCAGAAATAGCTTGAAAACCAATTGTTTGTTAAGGCAGAGAAATGTGAGTTCCATGCAGAGACAGTGTCCTTCCTAGGATACATCATCACACCAAATCAGGTACAGATGGAACCTGCCAAGGTCAGTGCGGTGTCCAATTGGCCTACACCAGACTCTAGGTTGGTAAGTTTCAGCAGTTTTTAGGATTTGCAAACGTCTATAGGAATTTTATTAGAAACTTCAGCTCTGTTGCTGCCCCTCTGAATATTCTTACTTCCTCAGGACTCCCCAGGCTGACGTTGCCTTCCAGCACCTTAAAGAAAGATTCACCACAGCCCCCATACTCACCATTCCGGATCCCCAACGCCAGTTTGTGGTAGAGGTCGACGCTTCCAATGAGGGGATTGGTGTTGTCTCAAAGATCCGTGGAAGACAATAAGATGCACCCGTGTGCCTACCTGTCGCATAAGTTGACAGCAGCTGAAAGAAACTATGATGTGGGAATTAAAGAACTGTTAGCAGTTAAAACGGCACTTGAGGAATGGAGGCACTGGTTAGAGGGGGCAGAGCAGCCTTTCTTAGTCCGGACAGATCATAAGAACCTGGTATTCATCATAAGAACCCTGGAACCTTAGTATATCAGAAAAGCTAAACGCCTCAACTCTCGCCAGGCCAGATGGACGATATTTTTTAGTAGGTTCCACTTCACGCTCTCTTTTCGTCCTGGGTCCCAGAACCAGAAGCGCCTTTGGGACCCAGAACCACTTGCCGTAGAACCCAAAACCATCCTTCCACTTAACCGTGTGGCGTTTTCTTGGCTAATCGAATCAGACGTGAAGCAAGCTAATGTTCCCGGCACCTAGCAAGTGCCCCATCAACCTGTTGTTTGTCTCTGTGTCTCTTCTGTATAAGGTAATCCACTGGGCTCACACGTATTTGCTCACGTGCCGTCCTGGTGTTAAACAAACCATGTTCGGATTAAACAGCGGTTCTGGTGGCCTGCCATGGAGAAGGAGGTGGCGGAGTACGTGGCGGCCTGTCCTGTCCTGTGTGTGCCAAGAATAAGACCTTGCCCCAGGCCCAGATGGGCTTGCTTCAGCCGCTGCCTGCTCCCTAACGTCCCTAGTCACTTATATCCATGGAATTTGTGACAGGACTCCCACCGTCCAAAGGCAATACTACGGTCCTGACAGTGGTGGACCAGGTATTCAAGATTCTGTCACGGTCCAACCCAGCTCCTCCCGCTCTTGGTCCTGGATTTCCGCTGGCTTCCTGGATCCGCGATGTCACTGGACTCCGTTCCGAGTGCCATTCCTTGTTTTCCCTGTCGGCCGTGTCATACTGGACTCACCTGTTGTCAATCAGACCTCATTTACTAGCTGTATTTAAACCAGTGGTGAAGCGTCAGGGCCTTCAAGGTATTCAGAGAAGACCCTGGAACTCTCAGATGAAACAAAAAAAAATCGAATTAATTGTATTAATAAAATGTAATACAATTGAATCAAATTTAATCAAATTTAAATAAAATGAATAAATGAGAATGGTATCTGTGTTGTTGATCTGTTATATTACAGTGTTACGTTGATTTGTTTGTCTTTCTCGGTCCATGCACGACGCATTTGAGTGGTTTTGTGTTGGAAAGACAATGCAACCAATCAGATATTTTTCTAGGTTGCTGGGAAGAATATCATTCAACCAAAGTATTCCCGATGACTTTGGCCCTTAGACTGAATGAGAGCGTACGTTTGGATTGACAATTTGATCAACCAATCATATAGTGATTTGTAGCCAATGGGCGTATTCTTTCAGATTTCCCCACAGCTCAATAGGGAGCTAGAAGGTATACTGGCTGGAGCGAGAGGGGATCTAGCATAGTGCTACGTTAGCTAGGATTTTACGTCAAAATGGCGAAGGCGAAGATGATGGGCTGTTACTTCACTACATGGACACTGCTTTACAACTATGGTACACTTGGAAATTGGCTGCGACAATCTGATCTGCCTAAATGAGATAAGGCATAAAGTGACTCCTCCGTGACGTCCGTCTGACTAGAACAATGGGATTTTCGAATGGGGGTGGTCTACAGCAGGGGTTCCCAAAGTGGGGGTCACGGGACCCCGAGGGGGGGTCGCGAGATGATTTCAGAATCCTCTTAATGTGACCCATGAGGAATTCTGATTCCCACAGATTCACAACAGTATCGTCATTGAAAAAAAGCCACACACAATGTTCGTGATCGCGATTACCCCCCCCCCCCCCCTCGTTGGACTTCACGATGTTCGCGACACCCCACGTTCCATGTCAGTAAGATCAAACCCGCGCATGACAGCAAACTCGTCCCCGCCTCCAAGCCCCCTCCACCGCCCCAGCTTATTGACGGTGGCCTAGTCTATACAGTCCGTAAGCTGCTGGCCACCAATTCCTGGTGGACTGGAAAGGCTACGGTCCCGAAAAATGATCCTGGGGTAGCTGTAACATTTATTGTGGACAAGACCCTTATTCAGGACTTTTATGATCAGCCTGGGTCGTAAGGAGTCGGCCCTAAAGGGTCGTACTGTACTAAAGTAAAGTACTGTTGTGCCTCGTCAAAAATGTTAGTCTAGTCATGTTTCATGTTTTGTTAAGTAATTTTTGTCTTGTCTCCCACTTCCTGTTTTATTTTGCTACTCACCTTTTGTTTCTCATTCCAGGTCTCTTGTGTGTGTGCCTGCCCTCTTCAGCGTCAGCTCCGCCCCTGATTGTTTCCACCTGTTCCCAGTTACCTCATGTTGAAATTCTCCAGTTTCCCCTTGTCTTGTGCCAGTTCGTCTTACTAGCCAGCGTACCAGTGGTTTTTCCTCTTGTTTCAAGCCTGATTCATGCTCCCCAGTTTTTGTTCTAGTAAGTTTTGTTCCTAATTCTGTGAGTGATTTTCCGTTGATACTTTTTGACAACCTTAGTTGCGGCATTTTTCTGATAGTTAGTTATTGATCCTCATACTGAGGGATTTTTTGTAATAAAATATATTTCTCATACTTTTTACCTCTGTCTCCTGGGGTCATGCATTTGAGTCATACTACCATGAGTTTTAAAGTTTGTGACAGATATAAACTCAAATCACCCGAGCCCTAGTAGTGGCTTCCCACGTACCTATACATTTTACCTATCAAGGTATAAAACTACCTGCGTTTCCTTTGGGCAGCAGGTATATTAGTATTTTAGTAAAGGAAAATATATATAACTACCTAGTCCCTAGTGGCATCACACATTCTTAAACCCATTGATTTAAAAGGAAAGGCATTTATAGTGGACATCCCAATTTCATTCGGGCTCAAATAGGTAGATTCTTATTCACATCATTGATTTTTTTTTTTTTAACTACTTATTTTATCCCGAGGGAAATTAGTTCTCTGCATTTAACCCATCCTAGTGTTAGGAGCAGTGGGCAGCAATTAGTACAGTGCCCGGGGAGCAGTGTAGGGGGTGCCTTGCTCAAGGGCACTTAGTAACCTGGTGTTTCCGGGTCTTGAACCGGTGACCTTGCGGCTCCCAAGCCAAGTCCTTATCCACTGAGCTACTGCCCCCCCCCCCCCAAAAAAACCCCAAACTTTATTGAACTCAAATAACCCGGGCCCTAGTAGTGGACTTCCCACGTACTTTATTATATATTAATAACTTTAACCAAACACGGTATAAAAGCTACTCGCGTTTCCTTTGGGCAGTAGGCATACAACGTACCTAGCCCCTAGTGGCACACATTCTTAAACCCATTGATTTAAAAGAAAAGGCATTTATAGTGGACATCACACTGATCTAGAGCAGGAGTTCCCAACCTTTTTTGTGCCACGGACCGGCAGATACATGAAAAAAATTGCGCGGACCGGTTGTCAATTTTCGCGGACCGGTTGTCAAAGTGTGTGTCAACACACACTACTAACAAAACGGCAGGGCTCGATTTCAGTATAAACGCGCATGTACGCGGAGCACCGTAACAAAACCCGGCTCGTTCACGACCGACACGTCTCTTTAGTAGCGCGTGCAACTGAAAGTCTCTCGTTATGCCGCCGATATATATTTAATCTATATACAGTGGTGGCTCGTCCATAGGGGGCGCTCGGGCGCCGCCCCACCTGGTTGAGAGAGGAGAAGAAGAAATTGTGTTTTTTGATTTTAGATTTTTTGACCCCTAAAAATAAACTAAACATGTTTAAATGAATAATAATTACTCATTTTAAGTATGTTTGTGTTTAAAATGCACAATAACGTTAATATAGCACATATAAATCATTGTTTTGTGCGTGCTATTCTCCCCCCTCGTTTGTGATTGACGTCACTCTCATAGAAATCTAGTACCTACCTCCAAACCTGGGCGCACGACCGGTGCGCCCACTGACTCCGTCACTGCGCGCAAGCGGCCAATGAAAATGGATCAAGCAAATAAATGTAGCCTATCAAGGGTCCTAAATACGATCTGTGGGGGCGCAGATTCTAGCGCCCAAACAAAGAAACCAGTCACGCACTCAGTGCGCCACTCGTCACTCGTCACCCAGTCGTCAAACAAAAAAGACTTCCGTTTCGAGGAGTATTTTCTTTTTCGATTTCTAGCTAGCTACCATGGATAATTCTGTTAAATCCCTCAAAGCAACACCATTTGAAAGACGAACACTGCAAGAAAAACTCAGAGTGAAAGAGTTTGGACCTCATCAGCCTGACATCCGCATTCAGCAACCAGCAACAGACAGAGGAAGGCTATATATTCGGTCGTTTTCCAGAAGCTGGTTTGGTAAGAAGATGTGGCTAACTGCATGTAGCGAAAGCAATGCTTTATTTTGCTTTCCCTGCCTTCTTTTTCAAATGAGAGGATCAGACCCAGCGTGGATTCAGACTGGAATTACCGATTTGAAGCACATATCAGTAAACAAAAGCATGAACAAACCAGGGTCCACATGGAAAATGCAATGCGGCTAGCCATGTTTGGAAAAATAAACATAGCTGCTCAGCTTGACGAAGGCTACAGAATTGGGATCCGCAAGCACAATGAAGAGGTTGACAAAAACAAACACGTCCTGTCTAAAATAATAGACTGTGTGGAAGTTCTGTGGTGCTTTTGAGCTAGCCCTGCGTGGGCACGATGAAAGTGAAGGCTCATCTAATCCTGGCGTTTTCAGAGGCCTGGTGGATTTTGTAGCATCACTAGATGCAGTTCTTCAAGAGCATCTGGAGAATGCTACTGTGTTTAAGGGAACATCTAAGACTGTACAGAATGAACTCCTTGACTGTATGCTCTCAGTTTTGAGAGAGTACATCATCGAAGAAATTCGGAGTGCAGACTTTGTCTCCATCCAGGCTGATGAAACGACAGACATTTCCACTGAGTGTCAACTGGTGCTTGTGATCAGATATTGATAAAGCCCACATTGTGCAAGAGAGGTTTTTTGAGTTTATACCTCTCCAGAGTGCCACAGCTGATTCGATAGCCACAGCCCTTCTGAATATGTTGAGCTCCATTCTCCCTGATGACCAGAAGAGCAAGCTCATTTCCCAGGCATATGATGGTGCAAGTGTCATGAGAGGAGCCACAGGTGGTGTGCAGAAGAAGGTTCAAGATCTCTATGTGAATGCACACTATGTCCACTGCTATGCTCACTGCTATGCTCACTGCTATGCTCTCCGAACTCAGATGGGCCCAGAAGAACTGCAGAGGATAGCTACAGAGGTGAGATAGAATATATGGTGTTGGGTCTTTTATAAAATAATGTTTTTAATTATTTTATATTGCCAATAATTCTGGAGTTGACTGTATATTGATAGATTGATAATGGTAAATGGCTGCATTTATATAGCGCTTTTATCCAAAGCGCTTTACAATTTGTTCCTCACATTTCACCCATTTCATCATTCACACCGATGGCAGATTGATATTGTAATTTGTAAGGTTGACTTGTGTAAGAGTAACAAAACATCCCCCCCCTCAGGCTCACACCTTTCCAGACCAACAACCCCAAAACACTCCACCCCCCTTCACGGGAATGTGTATCTTTTGTCTTCTTGTTGACGACAGGAGATGATGAGTCTGTTACTTACACAAGTCAACCTTACAAATTACAATATCAATAGTCCACATAGACCTGTTTATCAAGTGTACCTGACTTAGTGTCTACATTGATTTGATCCAGGAGGATTCTCCCACACTTGTATTCATCTCCACATTGTATTAAATCAGTGTATTCATTTTTTAGGTTTGTGACACTATCTTGGGCCATGCAAAAGAGAGGTTCTCCTTCACCAAGCACCTGATCAGTGCTACATTGCTGCAGGGAGACAAATTCCAGCAGTACAACAACCGGTTCCCTGAAGCAGCACTGAACACCACCATGGAGGCTTACCCACTGTTAAACAAGAGCAAGCTGAAGACTGAACTGTCACTCATCTACAGCAATGATGACTTCAAGAGCTGCACTGGTGCTGTGGCTCTATACCAGCTCTTCATGGAGAACAATCTCCAGGACACCTTCTCAGAGACAGTGGCTCTGCTGAAGATCATGATCACAACGCCTATGACTACAGCTGAAGCAGAGAGGTGCTTCTCAACACTGAAGAGAATCAAGACCTTCCTCAGGAACACAATGTCACAGGATCGTCTCAATGCACTGGCCATGCTCTCCATGGAGAAGAAACTGATCCAAGACATCCCTGACTTTAACAGTAGAGTCATTGAGAAATTTGCATCTCTCAAAGAGAGAAGGGCAAAATGTATGTACAAATAGTAAAGCCACAAGGTGGCATGGCTTTGAGCCACTTCACTGAGTTTTTATTTTTTATTTGATGGCACTGGCTATTTCTAATGTAAGATTTTTGTAAGACATATTGTGTTATGTTCTATTAGGGCTCACTGCTCAGGTTCTTCCCCCAGGCCATCAGAACATTGAACACTGATCTCTCCACAGGTCACTTTAAACACATAAGAAAAGGTAACTTTAAAGGAAGGCGAAAAAGGTCACTTTAAGAAGAAAAAAAACTTGTTGTGGTTCTTGTATAGTTAGTATAGCATAGGTACATAGATTAAACTGTATATTGTATAGTAGTGTAGTGTACATAGGACCCAGTACCTTTTAATTCGTAAGCTTAACATTGTATTGCATTTTATCTCAGGACTTGTATCAGGTCTATTTTATTATCTTCTATTTTGTTCTAATTACTTTTGCACAATCGAATGTAAGACCATATTTAGGTATTATTTTTGATGGCACACTGTAGTCTTTCCAAGACCATATTTTTTTCTTACGTTTATTTTCTACTAGGTATTACTGTGTTCATAATTGCTAATTGAAGCACCATATAATAAATGTTCTTTCACCATAAGTTTCTAGTTTGTTTATTATTTGTCACAACAAAATACAGAATACTTTATGATGAAATGCTTGTTTCTGTATGAGCCCCTGAGATTGTGCTACATACAGTAAAAATAAAGTAAGTAAAAAAAGAAATTAAGCAGTAAGTAAAGGAATGTTCAGTCAATATACATATATACAATACAGAGTAGAACGAGTAACAGTGAGGTTTATATTTATATTATGTATAGTTTTTTATTTTTATTTCTTTAATTCGCCCTCTCGGTCGTTTACATGGAGAAATGGCGCCACCGTCTGGGAAAATGCGGTATTGCACAGCAGATATGGTTAAAAAATTGCGAATTTTTTATCCCCCCCACCCCCCTGCGCCCCTCCTACTTCGGGTGTCACCGGCCGCCACTGTATATAGATTATACCGCCCATATATACCGCTATATAATCTATATATATAGATTATACTATATATATATAATATCTATATATAGATTATACCGCCCGCCGTTCACCTATACTCAAATTATTTGAGTCAAATATGATGATAAACACACAGCTGTTTCGCGGCCCGGCAGTAACACCACGCGCCCGGTCCGGTCCGCGGCCGGCGTTGGGAACTCCTGATCTAGAGGACATGTAAATTATTCTATTCCATCCAATCAACCTAAAAAGATCCTTTTTAATTTGGTAAATTGTTAACCATAGCAGACACACTCAGGCAGTTTGAGGAAGATGTTAAGTTCTTACCTCAAATTACAGCATGCGCAGTACCGGGGCCCAGGTGTGTTCACTCCACCGAAAGTGCCGCTCCAGCACTTTTGATTAATAATCGTTTGAACCAAATACTGTTTATGACGCCAAATATGTAGTATAATTTCTACTCGGGTGGAATAAGAATAAATTGCAAAGGTCCGGACACTAAGTTAAATTCTTTATTGAAACAAAGCATCAAAGTCATCTGCTGCACGAGATGGAGTCTACCGTGCCAATTGGATTAGACTGCCGATGCCTTTCCTTATCACCCAGTATATACGTTTTCACACATTCCTTGGCTTGTACATCACTTCATTCTTATTGGTCAAACGTTCCCCAGGGCACTCACTATGGCTAAATATATTAAAAAATACACTACACAACACACAACAACGGCTCATGGGGAGTACATGTGGGGAATACATTTTCACAGCACTATCTGTTGCTATAGGTATAGTGATGTCAACTTTATAATGTATGCAAGTATGCATTTTGAATGCACTTGTTTAAATGCATCTTTACTACTTTGCACTATACTGCATACTAGTACTGTACACACAATATATATATAAAATATATGAGAAGACACACACAAAAGGGGGTTGGAAGATAAAAGGAATGACATTTAGGAGCACAGGTCGAAAACGGTGATGGAAGAAGGTGGAACTTCCATCTTAGGATGACAATATTGTGTAAGTTGACCCAAAATTCCCCTGAGATTGTCATCTATTTATGTCATCAAAGTACGAAGTAGATTAAACATTTTGACCCTATGTTTGAAGCACGAAGAATGATAGAATTACAGATTAAAGAAGAATGATAATACACTGATAATACACAATTATACACTTTCTCAAAGCAGTTAATTTTCTGCAGTGTATCGTATATCAGAAATATCTATAATCATTCATTAAACTTAGGGATAATGTGGACTTTATTCTCAACATAATTATTATCATTAATGACACTCTCAATAGATCAGGTGTCACTCATGACATTCATTGTGGGTCTGCTGGTTTTATGTGCTATGGTACGGGAAGAAGACTGAACTAGTGAAGATAACACAAATTGACCATGCATGCATGTGCCCTGGTACATGAACGTAGCAGACCCGTAGTTGGTGGTATATGAGCAACACCTGTGTTTGTCCTACGACGACACTGTGTAAAGGGTCTATCGAACTGAATAAACAATCCGAATGATTTCTACACTTCTGAACTCAAAATAACACGTAAAAATAAAAAGACTCTTTGTGCTGTAATGACTTCAACTACAGAGACCTGGCACTGGCCAGTGTTTGCAGCGTCCCACACAGATTAACCACCCTGCTGTCAATCCCCCTGTGTTTTGCATCGGGAGGAGCCCAAAGAATTCACATTAGCGGCATGTGGCAGGGGAGACTTGTGTCAATCGGACAAGTTGAGGCGGTGTTGACCCGGGAGCTATGTGTGGTGGCCTGCTGAAGAAACGTGATACTCAGAATCAAGATTCAAGAGAGTCAAGTTTTTATTTACGGAGAGTCTATTTGCACCCGGGCGAGAATAGTCACACGGCAGCTATTCGGCTATTTACGCCGGACCCACCCCCACCTCCCGTTTCCAAAAAAATCGTAAACATCTTAAAATGTAATTAAAACCTAAACATCTTAAAACATAACCATCTTTTTACGTCACTTTACGAAATGACTACGTGCTAAGTCATGGCCAAAGCACAGAAAGGGATCAAAGACGGTTCAACGGTTCAACATCTTTAATGGGATACAAATAAAAAGGTAGGATACAGGACACGTTAAACACAAAATATACCCTTTACAACAACGCTATGTTTTCTCACTGTTGTATAATTCAATGGTCCAATATGCAGACTAAGATTAGCCACGTGGGTGGTAACGTTATGTGCAAATTAGCCGTGTTCGGCTAAACTATGTTTTACTGCCGCACTCGGATCGGTGCGCCGGATGAAATGCCTGACTGTGGCAGCTCCGTCAGCGGGGAACTCCGGGCGCAGCAATGAAACATAGTGAAGCCAAACATGGTTCACGCAGGCTTGTTCTAAGATTAACTGCAGTTGAACCTGCTAGGGCAAAGTGTGAAACTTTCAGATCTCCTACAGTTTGCTGTGTTGTTATTAAGCTCTACATGTTATTAAAAACACAAAAACAAGGGCAATATGATAAATGGTTTTACTTCTTTAGTATGGTCTTAAGTATGGTGCAATCTTGTGTTTCAGATAAAGACATGAAGAAAACAATACTTCAAAGACAATCCTTGGTAAGTACACCACCAACAGGACTTTACTCTTTATTAAATCAAGTGTTTGATCAAAGTAACCTTTTCAATTCATATCCCATTTAGTGACATATGAAGTTAGTATGGAGGGTAGTCTAACTTTGATTTTGTTATATTAAAATCAATATTTGCAAATGTTCCTTATTGTATTGTATTGTATTGTATTAACATCTTCCTTATTATTGTCCTTATTACCACATTAGGCAGACAAGACAGACAGTATGTTAAGACCCAACGAGACCGGCGAGCCAAATGTGTCAGAGAACCCAGAAGAAGAGACACAGGACAACCAAAACAATGGAAAATGTCTTTACTGAAAAAATCTCCACAATCAAAAACACAACAAGGTAGGGTAGGGTAGGTTACGTTGTTCATTGGCCTCAGCCGGCCTGATTATGATGGGAAACACCTGGGATCAATTAGAGTGCGGGGGCACAACACAGTATAAAGAAAGGCCAAACTTTTAACGGTTTTGCCGAGGCAGAGAAGGCCATTGACACCTGGAGCAAAGATGGATATCATCCCATTCATGTAGAGCAGTGGTTCCCAACCTTTTCCAACTCGGGGCCCACTTGAAAATCTCAAAAATGTTCGCGGCCCACATCCGATCCCATAACAATACAGAGGCCAAATAATATGTTCTCAGAGCACTTTTTATTTTAACGATAACGATCAAAAATTGCCTCAGCAGTTGAGCGCGTGAGCAGAGATCTACAAAATAAAAGCTCCTCTTTGATCTCGCCGTTGTTCTCATAACGCACATAAGCAAGCAGATTTGACAGATTTGCAATGTCTGTTGATTCATCAAACACACAGCTCTCTCTAATGCTGTGTATCAGCTGTTCTGACACATTATCTGCCATGTCATTAATTCTACGTTTGACGGTGTTATCCGACAATGAGATGAGGTTAATAGGCTGAATTGCCTTCTCTCCCAACATCACCCCCACTATCTTTTTTGCTGCGGGAAGAATTAAATTCTCTCCGATGGTGTGCGGTTTACCCGCCTTGGCTATGAGTTGGGAGACGTGATAGGATGCTTCCACTGCCTTCGTGTTCTTGCTGCCCATATACTCGATAACTTTTGTCGTGCTTTGATATTCCAGAAGCTTGTCCTCAAAAAAGACAAGTGGTTTGGTCACGTACTGCCCATGTCTTGTCTCGAGGTGACGGTGCAGTTTTGATGGCTTTAAAGCTTCATTTGACAATGTCTCAGAACACACCACACACTCGGCTTCAGTACCTGTCCAAAAAAATCCCAGTTTTAAGTATTCAGGACTGTACTTTCTCCAAATGATTCTTTTTCGTTTGACGGGGGGGAGATCACTTGTCGATTCACTCTCTGTCTTTTGACTCTCTTTCCTAATTGTTCCTGTTGCTAACCAGCTATCTATTTTGATGCTCCAGACAGTTTACGTTTCGTAAACAATGATGTAGCAAACAAGTATATGGTAGGTGGTCCGGCGGGAAAGTGGACCGGCCCGTGACAACATAGGAAAGTTCCGATCATTGACTTATTAAAGTGATGCTTAATACCAGCCAAATAGAGAAAAAATAACTTTAAAGGAGTTTTTAAACATTTATGTTTTAAATCATTTCGTTCTAAAACATTTAAAGACATTATTTTCATTATTTTGTTCTCACGAAAATCACTGTTTTATGAATGATTTGACGGCCCACTTGCAATACCTTCGCGGCCCACCAGAGGGCCGCGGCCCACAGGTTGGGAATCACTGATGTAGAGAGATCAGAAAAACTCACTGACAGCAACAAAGAACTCCAAGACAGGATTGTTTACTCCAGAATATCATATTCCTGTGTTCACTTTGGGACAAAGAGAGAGAGTAAAAGAAAGTAACACCAATCAAAAACAATTGTTTAGAATTTTAGGCGACTTTTGGCAATGTTTTCATGATTGTTTGGCATTTTTATGGTCTAAACTAAATTGGCTAGTGCAGAGATGCGCAGCTGGGTGTGTTTTTTGTCAAGATCGCCGGAGCTGTGAAATTCTGGTGCCATTCTGGCTTTGTTGACATTTTTATAGAATTGGAATTGGCTAACACTAGAATTGGAATTGGAGTAAAACTTTATAATAAAGATAAGTTGTACGCCATTTATAAGCCTTTACTTATTAATGAACTGATCAACAAAACATTGTTTGTCGACCAAGATGGCGGCGTGTAAACATCGCGACGCCCAGTGTCTGACCAGCTTTTGTAAATTAGCGGTAATATACCTAATCATTTTTAGTCTGTTCACACAGAACAGTCTTACTTTACGTACACCCGACACAATATTTTTGAAATTGGATTACATCATTCTGGAAACTTAATCTGTGATCTTCAACTCCACGCTGAAACTCCGGTGAATCTCACCCCAGCACGGCCGGCTGACCAGACTCATCACCTGCAGAGAAAATGTAAACACAGGAGAGAAGGCCGCGGAGGGCTACGTGCTAGGCTAAGATCTAACTCACATTGCCCGTCACTACTCAGCGTTTTCCTCACCAACGTACGATCTCTGGCGAACAAAATGTATGAACTGCAGCTGCGGATTATCAACCATAAATGGATTTAGGATTGCAATGTGATGATTTTCACAGAATCATGGCTTAACAGCGGAATCGTCGACAGTGCTATTGAGCTAACGGGGCTCACGCTACACAGCGCAGACAGATAAGCTAAGAGCTCCGGTAAAACCAGGGGTGGAGGTTTGTGCATTTATATCAACAAGGCTTGGTGCACAGACTACCACCATTGAGAGCCACTGCTCTGCTAACGTGGAATACCTAATAGTTAAATGTAGACCCTTTTACCAACCCAGGGAAATTACAGCCCCAGATTTAACTGTGGCTTGCATACCTCCAGATGCCAACGCTAAGCTAGCTATGAAGGAACTTTACTCTGCTATTAACCAACAGCAGAACTCCCACCCAGAGGCAGCCTTTATTATTGCAAGCGATTTCAATCATGCCAACTTAAAGACTGTGCTCCCCAAATGTTACTCCTCTTTTACTCTCCTACTCTACAAGAGGAAAGAGAACATTAGACCATGTTTACACTAACTAGCTGATGCTTACAAAGCCGTCCCCCTGCCCCACCTTGGGCAGAGTAATCATGTCTCTTTGTTCATGCTACCTAAGTACATGGCACTCATCAAGTGTGTGAAGCCCACCGTTAGGACAGTCAAAGTGTGGCCTGAGGGAGCAGACTCTGAGTTGCAGAACCAAATTCTTCACACGGATTGGAGCCTGTTTGCCTCCCAGTCTACCCTAGACTCCCACACGACATTGCCTCCTACGCCTCCTCTGTTTTGGATTACATCAACTCCAGCATTGACACGGTCACCACCCTATAACAGGTCACAACATTCCCCAACCAGAAGCCAATCCCCGTCACCACTGCATCTATGGAAAGGACATTTTAATATTATAAAAACATATGGAGGAACAGAACAGGACAATCCCGACTCACTGCATTAGCTTCCATAACTATTGAAAGGCAACTTCTTTTAGAACTGAAAAGCAGTTATCAGCTTTATGACGGGTTATTGAAACATCCAGAACGACAGGAGAATGGATTTCGCCTTTTAGTGAACATCATTGGTGAGTGAGACAAATTTGTCTTTACTGGTTTTGCTGCAGTGTTGCATCTCGTTGAGCTGGTTGTTGCATTTTGTTTCCACACACTTGTTGACTGATTAGTTAATAGCTGTCTTGGGTTTGTTAAGCATTGTTGTGCATTTCAATTGGGAGTTTTGACTTGATCTTTCTTTACAACGCTTAACGTAAAAAAAAGATTTAACGCGACCAATAATCAACTTAAATTCAACTTAAATCCTACCATTATGGATGTTATGTGACATTAAGTGTTTTCCTCTCTATTGAACCAGTAAGGAAGTCTTAATGCAGCTTTATGAGAGGAAAACACTTAATGTAACTTCCGTAATAGTAGGATTTAGGGTTTGATATTTTGACAGGTGAAAGTGCTAATGACAAGCCATATACCAGAAACATTTGGTGATTATTGATCGCTGTTTTGGAACTTTAAATTACGTTACGCTTGACATGAAATGTCAAGCGTGTTAGACTGTCCCTTTAATCGATAGCCTGTGTGTGGTGGTCTGTGTTGTGCTGTTACTTCACTACATGGACACTGCTTTGACAACTGTGGTCAACTTGGAAATTGGCTGCGACAATCTTATCTGCCTAAATAAGATAACGCATAAAGTGACTGCCTCCGTGACGTCCGTCTGACTAGAACAACATCCAGGGGGTTCAAATCGGGGGGGGGGGGGGTGGTCTACAGAAGGTCCAGTTGTGATAGACACGGTTCGCCACTGGTATTTACTCCTATTGATAGTGTATAATCAGTAAAGCCAATGACAGGTTTTCACAAATGTTAGTCTTTTAATTAATATTATTTAAATTATTAATATTAATTAAAAGACTAACATTTGTGAAAACCTGTCATTGGCTTTAATTAATATTATTTAAATGATTAATTACCTCTCCGGGAACCATCACCTTATCGTGGTAGAGAGGTTTGGGTGTCCCTGTGAACCTGAGAGTTGTGTTGTCTGGAGCCTAGTGCTCCTGGTAGGGTCTCCCATGGCAGATTGGTCTCAGGGGAGGGGCCAGACTAAGAATGGTTCAAAGACCCTAATGGACAAACAAACAAGAAGAAGTGATGTTACCCTGCCCGGAGGAAGCTCGGGGCCCCTTTCCGGAGCCAGACCCGGAAAGAGGGCCCGTCAGCGAGCGCCTGGTGGCCGGGTTAGCCACGGAGCCCGGTCGGGCATAGCCCGAAAAAGCAACGTGGCCACTTCTCCTTCCCGCGGACCCACCACCTACAGGAAGAACCGCTGGGGTCGGGTGCACTGCCAGTTAGGTGGCAGTGAAGGCAGGGGGCCTCGACGGACCAAACCCAGTCAACAGAGACTGGCTTTGGGGATGTGGAATGTCACCTCTCTGGGGGGGAAGGAGCCTGAGCTTGTGCGGGAGGTGGAGCGCTACCAATTAGATCTGGTGGGGCTTACCTCTACACACAGCACTGGCTCTGGAACTAAACTCCTGGATAGGGGTTGGACTCTTTCCTTCTCTGGAGTTGCTCAGGGTGTGAGGCGCCGGGCGGGTGTGGGGATACTCACAAGTCCCCGGCTGAGTGCCGCTTTGTTGGAGTTTACCCCGGTGGACGAGAGGGTCGCCTCCCTACGCCTTAGGGTCATGGGAGGGAAAACTCTGACTGTTGTTTGTGCCTATGCACCAAACAACAGTTCGGAATATCCCGCCTTCTTGCACACCCTGGATGGAGTCCTGCATGGGGCTCCTGAAGGGGACTCTATAGTCCTCCTGGGAGACTTCAACGCACACGTGGGTAACGATGGGGAAACTTGGAGAGGCGTGTTGGGGATGAACGGCCTACCTTATCTGAACCCCTGAGTGGGGTTTTGTTATTGGATTTCTGTGCTAGTCATGGATTGGCCATAACAAACACCATGTTCAAACATAAGGATGCTCATAAGTGTACATGGTACCAGAGTACCTTAGGTCGAAGGTCAATGATCGATTTTGTTATCGTGTCATCTGGCCTGAGGCCACATGTTTTGGACACTCGGGTGAAGAGGGTGGTGAGTTGGGTAAGATGGCGGGGGAAGCCTCTGGACAGACCTGGTAAGCCCAAACGTGTAGTGCGGGTGAACTGGGAACGTCTGGTGGATGCCCCTGTCCGGGAGACCTTCAACTCCCACCTCCGGCAGAATTTTTCGGGCATCTCTGTGGAGGCTGGGAGCATTGAGCCAGAGTGGTCATTGTTCAAAGCTTCTATTGCCGAAGCTGCGGTTGAGAGCTGTGGCCTCAAGGTCATTGGTGCCTCAAGGGGCGGCAACCCTCGGACTTCGTGGTGGACACAGGTGGTCAGGGAAGCCGTCCGGCTGAAGAAGGACGCCTTCCAGGCTATGTTAGCCTGTGAGACTCCGGACTCAGTTGCGAGGTATCGACAGGCCAAGAGGACGGCAGCCTCGGCTGTAGCGGAGGCAAAGCAGCGGGTGTGGGAGGAATTCGGAGAAGCCATGGAGAAGGACTTTCAGTGGGTACCAAAGCGTTTCTGGCAAACAATCCGGCGCCTCAGGAGGGGGGAGCGTGGATCCATCCAAGCTGTGTACAGTAAGGGTGGGACATTGCTGACCTCAACCGAGGAGGTGATCGGGCGGTGGAAAGAACACTTTGAGGAACTTCTTAACCCAACTACACCCTCAATGGTAGAGACAGAGCTGGAGGATGAAGGACGGCAAACATCAATCTCCCTAGAGGAAGTCACTGCGGTAGTCAAACATCTCCGCAGTGGCAAAGCCCCAGGGGTCGATGAGATCCGTCCAGAAATGCTAAAGGCTCTGGATGTTGAGGGGCTGTCATGGATGACACGTCTTTTCAACATTGCGTGGAAGTCTGGGACAGTGCCTGAGGAGTGGCAAATGGGGGTGGTGGTACCCCTGTTCAAAAAGGGTGACCAGAGGGTGTGTGCCAATTACAGGGGTATCACATTACTCAGCCTCCCTGGGAAAGTCTACTCCAAGGTGCTGGAAAGGAGGGTTCGGCCGATAGTCGAACCTCAGATTGAAGAGGAACAATGCGGATTCCGCTCTGGTCGTGGAAAAACGGACCAGTTTTTCACTCTTGCAAGGATCCTGGAGGGGGCTTGGCAGTATGCCCATCCGGTCTACATGTGTTTTGTGGATTTGGAGAAGGCATATGATCGGGTCCCTCGGGAAATACTGTGGGGGGTGCTGCAGGAGTATGGGGTGCGGGGGTCACTGTCTCTGTACTGCCAAAGCAAGAGCTGTGTCCGGATTCTCGGTAGCAAGTCAGGCCTGTTCCCAGTGGGTGTTGGCCTCCGCCAGGGCTGCGCTTTGTCACCCATCCTGTTTGTGATTTTCATGGACAGGATTTCAAGGCGTAGTCATGGAGGGGAGGGGTTTCAGTATGGTGGGCTCAGGGTTGAATCTCTGCTGTTTGCAGATGATGTGGTCCTGTTTGCGTCATCAGTATGTGACCTTCAGCACTCACTGGATCGGTTTGCAGCGGAATGTGAAGCGGCTGGAATGAGGATCAGCACCTCCAAATCTGAGGCCATGGTTCTTAGCAGGAAACCGGTGGATTGTCTACTCCAAGTAGGGAGGGAGTCCTTATCCCAAGTGAAGGAGTTCAAGTATCTCGGGGTCTTGTTCTCGAGTGAGGGGAGGATGGAGCGTGAGATTGACAGGAGAATAGGTGCAGCGGGAGCGGTATTGGGTGCACTTTGCCGCACCGTTGTAACCAAAAGAGAGCTGAGCCAGAAGGCAAAGCTCTCGATCTACCGATCAGTCTTCGTTCCTACCCTCACCTATGGCCATGAACAATGTGTAATGACCGAAAGGACGAGATCGCGAATACAAGCGGCCGAAATGAGTTTCCTCAGGAGGGTGGCTGGTATCTCCCTGAGGGATAGGGTGAGAAGCTCAGTCACTCGTGAGAGACTCGGAGTAGAGCCGCTGCTCCTTCGCGTAGAAAGGAGCCAGTTGAGGTGGTTCGGGCATCTAGTAAGGATGCTTCCTGGTCGCCTCCCGAGGGAGGTTTTCCAGGCACATCCAACTGGGAAGAGACCACGGGGCAGACCGAGGTACAGGTGGGGTGATTACATCTCCACACTGGCCTGGGAACTAGCTAGTCGATGTTGCCAGGGAGAGGGAAGTTTGGAGTCCCCTGCTGAAGCTGCTACCTCCGCGACCCGATTACGGATAAGCGGGAGAAGATGGATGGAAATGATTAATTAGAAACTTCATGAAGGAAAAAAAGCTGCAGCCTTTTTGTGCTGATGGAAAGTATTGTTTAAAAAGCAAAGATTTTAAAAGTGCCTTTTTTATTGAGTATTGTTTGTTTGTGGGTTAAACTAAAAGCCACACAAGGGTGGGGCATGAAATCATTTGTAAAATGTATTTTATACTGTATATTGTAATGTAATGGGTAATTGTGTCTTTCAGAATGCTGAAGCCCTGCTTAAAGATGCAAATCGTAACACGGTCCAGCAGGAGCACATGAAGAGCCTTAGGGGGTACATCCTAAATAGACCGATTAAGGCACAATTACAGTTATATATATAACTGTATATAACATACTAAAACTCCATATCACATCTGATAACTATTTTCCGGCTAATGTGGGAACCCCCTTTCTTCTTTACGAACATAATTGACATACATTGGTGAATTTAATTACCTGATCATGACTTTTTACATTGGTTATTGTGACACATGATTAAGTAATAATTCCAAGGCTCAGCAAAGATGTGCATGTTATGTGCTAGAAGGCCAAAGTGAATAGAGTGCTCCTTTGAAATGACTCTTAATTGGTAAAACTGATTCTGGGTGTTTTTTAGTAGTAGTGACATTGGCATAGAGAGGCTGTAGTAATACACCTGAAACTAATTAATGAATGAGAGCCAAATAAGTGCATATTTACACTTGGGTGCAAATATCACACAGTTAAGTTCATTCACTTTATTATCCCAGATAAGAACCGTGCCAAAATTGACAAAAATGTTTCCTCTACATACAGAAATAATGCAATAAAAAAATGTCTATAGTGCTAAATTGCATGAGCAGATTAAGCAGGGTTATTGCACAGGGAACAAAAGACTGTCTACTACTATTGCACTTGAATTGGGGTACTCTAAATCTATGGCCTGAGGGAAGAGGCCATCAAAGGGAAGGGTTTGGTCTGTGCTGTCCAATATAGACCTGGCCTTGCAAAGAACCTGCTGGTCGAAGATAGCCATCAGTGAGGTCTGTGGGACATGTATTACCTTGCAGTCACAATATAGCACAGGGTTTTTTTTGTCTGTGATGTTCAAGTTACCTTACCAAGCAATCTTAGAAAGAGCAAGAAGAGATACATGCAGTACAACACCCGGGTGTAAATAGCTACAGTGCATAAGATGTGCCTTATCTCGATCCACCAGAGGGGAATTACAATTTGACGCAGCAGAAAAAGGGAAAAAGGTTATCATCAAAGAAATACATTTTCTATAAATACATATACATCCAAAACAGTATCTAATGTGTAGCCCAATTGCAAGTAGCATTGTTGACCATGGACACCTGGGTTGTCCATGCTTTATACAGCCGGGTGTAAATTCGCTCATTGGCTATGGCTCCTCGGGAGTAAATAGCATTGTTAGTTACGGAAACCTGGGTGCAAATAGCCACATTGGCTATGGCACACCAGGTGCAAATATCCAAATTGGCTATGGCACGCCAGGTGCAAATATAATTGTTAGCTACGGACAACTGGGTGCTAAAAGCATCTGCCTTTTATTTACCATGTGAAACAAGTACAATGGAATGCTTACTCCCAAATTCCCTCCCGCAGTATGAATTTCAACAACAATAGGCCTACTATACTATGCTGTACTAAACTATGCAATACTAAACTATGCAATACAATACTATAAACAACACTATGCCTACTGTATAGTATATACTATAAACAACACTATATACTACCTATTATATTCTTTACTAAATACAACACTATACTATAACAATGCGATGCACAATAAGTAACAATGATGGATGATATAGGCTATATGACGAATGGTGCAAAAAGCTGATTCAGAATCAGAATGCCTTTGTTGTTATCGTACAACGATCCAAAATATAAATTATGTAAAAACAAAAATAAACTAACAAAATAAAGAAGTTAGAAAATTGCCATAAAAAGATTAAATATATACATATTTCGGTGGCCCTATAAACAGTAGTGCAAATTACATTAGGGTAGTTACTGTTAGGTAAAGTGATTCTGATGTTTCCTGTATTTAAGACTTGGAAAGGCCATTTATTTTCTGGTTAGCCAAAAAAAATCCAGATATTCCGATTGACTGACAGGTGGTAGCATAACTACTGTAACTGACGGATGTCAACTGTCCTGACACAATGCATTCCTACCCGTATCAATCCAGTCTCCTTTACAATGTGGTCTTCTTGATTGAACTTTTCTAACACTATTGTATTCATTGGATATACAACGGTTAAGGATTCAGGATTTAAACATTTTTTACACATCTGAACTGAACCGTGCACACCGGGCCGCAATCGATGAACAGCGTGGCCTCGTCAGACCGGGGCAGCGTGGCATCATCGGACCGGGGCAGCGCGGTGTCAGTGTGGCGTTGTAAGACCGGGGCAGAGCGACGCCGTCAGACGGGGGCAGAGCGACGCTGTCAGGCGGGGGAAGAGCAACGCTGTCAGACCGGGGGCAGAGCGACGCTGTCAGATGGGGGCAGAGCGACGCTGTCAGGTGAGGGCAGAGCGACGCAGTCAGACGGGGGCAGAGCGACGCTGTCACGCGAGGGCAGAGTGACGCTGTCAGACAGGGGCAGAGCGACGCTGTCAGACAGGGGCAGAGCGACGCTGTCAGACAGCGGGCAGAGCGACGCTGTCAGATGGGGGCAGAGCATACAGGAACAGCCTGGCGCTCAGACCCTGTACCAGGGTGATCAGAGAGTCGAGGGTCTCGCGTTGAGACGGTGGACTTTCATCCTGTCCCTATCCGCTGGGTCTTTCTTGGCTGATTTATACTGTCACGCCTAGGTGTAGATAGGACCCAAAAGCAGAGGGACAGAAGCCAGGTACAGACAAGTGCTTTAATGATAGCAAAGGTACAGACAGGGCAAGACAAAAACAAGGTTGTAATTCAGGCGATGGTCAAAAACACGGTAGATCCAAAAACATAACATAAGACGTAATACATAAACTTGACGTGAGGCTTCCCGAGAATCAATGTGTGTGATAAACCAGCAAAGTGTGAGTGTGTGGGGGTAGGCTTAAATAGAAACGTGAATTGTGATGCACTGCAGCTACGGATGAGAATTAACAAGAGGGCGTGGCTATCCGGTAGTGTGTAGAGGGAGCGAGGAGACAGGAATGTGGAATGTAATTAGAGGGACTGGCTATCCGGGCGATTGCTGTGGAAGCGAGGAGGCAGGAGTGCAAACTGTGATAGCGGGTGGCTCAGGGGTTTGCTGACTGGACCACATTCCCTGCTAGTATCCCCTTTGTTCCCACATGCCTGAGTGCTGTGCCGTGTGTGTTTGTGTGTGCCGAGGACAGGAACAGGTGTAGATCACAAGATCAAACTCGGCATGTGAGGTGATTTTCTTATCATAATTTACTAGCCAAAAGAGGCAGGTGTAATAAAAACAATGAAATCCCTTGTTAAGAGAGAAGGACCTATAAAAGCCTTTCTTAGTGATTTAAACGTGTTCGCTTCGCTCTCCTCGGTCCTGATACTCCTGGACCTGTCTGCAGCATTCGACACTGTGAACCACCAGATTCTCCTCTCCACCCTTGAGGGGATGGGTGTCTCGGGCTCTGTTCTCTACTTGTTTGCATCCTACCTGATGGGTCGCTCCTACCAGGTGACACTGGGAGGGTATGTGTCAGAACCAAGAAGACTACTGGCTACTGACTACTGGGGTTCCACAAGAATCAGTCCTGGGTCCTCTTCTCTTCTCCCTCTATACAATGTCCCTTGGTCTCCCATGAATTATCCTACCACTGCTATGCTGACAACACCCAACTGGTCTCTGGTCGTTTCCCCCCTCGGACAGTGGAAACACGCATTGCCGCGTGCTTAGCAGACATCTCAAAGTGTTTGTCGATGCACCACCTAAAGCTCAACCTGGACAAGACCGAGACCTGGCTATCACCATTGACGATGCTGTGGTGACACCTATTCAGACCGCAAGGAATCTGGGTGTGACCCTGGAAGACCAACTGTCGTTCTTGGCAAACATTGCATCGTTGACACGCTCTTGCAGATTCCTCCTCTACAATATCAGGAGGATTCTGCATTTTCTCACTGAAAAGGCTGTGCAGGTGCTCATCCAGGCTCTTGTCATCTCCCGGCTGGACTACTGCAACTCGCTCCTTGCTGGCACCCCGGAATTTGCCATCAGGCCCATGGAGCTCATTCAGAAAGCTGCAGCTCGCCTGGTGTTCAACCGACAAAAGTACTCCCACACATCTACCCTCCTTCGGACTCTACACTGGCTACCTGTAGCTGCTTGCATCCAATTGAAGACCTTGGTGCTAGCCTACAAGGCAGAAAAAGGAACTGCTCCATCCTACCTCCAGGCAATGGTCAAGGCCTACATCCCAACCCGTCCACTTCGCTCTGCATCTTCGGGCCGTCTGCTTGCCCCCTTGCTTAGGGGCCCTTGTGGCTGATCTACACGGTCGCGGCTCTTCTCTGTCGTGGCCCCAATTTGGTGGAACAAACTCCCCACGGATGTCACGACTGCAGAGTCATTGCCCATCTCCCGCCGCAGGCTGAAAACCCATCTCTTCAGGACACACTTCCCGGCTCCTTCCTCGTAGCACTAAGTCGATTATCTAAGTAGATTAGATATTATAGATAGGTAGATATTGTTCTAGATATTGTTCCATATTGTTTGCCAACTTATTGTATTTTTCCCTTACTGTACTTTTACCTTACCTTACTTCTTAGTAATGAAATGCACTTTTGACTTCTGGTGACCAGTTGTTCTCTTACCTTCCGTTGTTGAAACACACTATTGTAAGTCGCTTTTGATAAAAGCGTCTGCTAAATGACTGTAATGTAATGTAATGAAATGTAATCTAAGTCATTACTTTTTTCCATTTTCTGTTTTTTCTTTTCCTCTTCTCTTCTTCTTCGTCTGTCATCACTTATGTTCTTGGTCCTCGGCCGCATCCCCGTCGTCCGAACCAGACGGTAAGTCTTTCTGAAATGGGAAAGCAGGACATTGGTTGTTGTTGTTATCGCAGTAAAATACAAAACAATAGTAATAGTAATACATTCAAATGTAATACTTTATTTATTTATTTGTTGCAGTTGTCTTTGTCATAACATGTTATATAACATAGCCTACTGTGTGTTGATAGTTGAGCGTCTTGCTCAAAACACAAAAAAGGTTAATTATTCAGGTCAAACTAATGTCTTGTTTCAGACACAACGATTGTAAAGAATATGTATAACTCGTAGTCAGGAGTCATTTTTACCTATCTGTCCGTCATATTCATTTGGGACTCAGCGACATGAGAAAGGGAAGGGGTGGCACAAAAAAAAACACTAACTTATTATGTAGGCCCCCCCTTTCTATGACTCAATAATTAAGCATAGGCCTATCTAACCCACAACATTTGGAGTTCAAACAAAGCCAAATAATCTGCAATTTTGATGAAAGGAATTTGTATTTTCTGAGCAATAACCCCCTTCTCTAAATAAATGGTTTGATCCATGGTTCCCGGTCCTCTTTTGAGAACGTGCTGCTTGTAACAATATTGCTCCCGAACTGCAGCAACCGCCAGCGACATTCTATACATACCCGACTTATGTTACGGAAGGCCAAAAAAGACTCTGGATGAGAAGGAAAGAGTGGCCTGAGCTAACCTCAATGTACCAGATGGTAATTTAATAGTAAATGTAAATGTAATTTGTATTGTTGTATATGTTTAAACATAATACAACTCCATTATAACAGGGTAATAGACACACCAATATTCTTTCAGGGGGCCCAGAATTCCTAGCAGTTAATCTGAACAAACAGATCGCTGATTGGATTCGAGCTGGGGGCCCTGCGTACAGTTCAGATGTGTTGAATTTGAGATGGGTCTATATATATAGAATGGAGTGTGTCGTGTGCAACTCACCGTGGGTCCACCGTCTGCAGATTTCCTGTGTGCGCAGCTCAGCCATTTGATGTACTCCTCCCTTACCTTGAAAGTACAGCAACATAACATGAATACATATTAAAACTAACTGAATGAGGCATATTAGATTATATTAGATTAGATTAGATTAGATTCTAATTTATTGTACAGTACATCGAAAGGAATTTGGTGTTTGGAGTGCAAATGTTGGTATAGGTATATATATATACAACGTAAGTATAAACGTATAAACAGGTAGTGAGCAGGGGTATGCAGTTGTATCAAAAGATGAAAATATTTAAATGTATATACATATATATAGGTATGTAAACAATAAATATATTAACTATAAATATGTAAACTATAGGTAGAGGTAGGGAGTTAAAATACAGTACGTTACAGGCCGTTGAAGACATTGATGGTGAAAGGGTATTGTCAGCAGGGTTCAGAGTTTGTATGTTGGGCAGCAGTCATATTCCCACAATCATATATGCAGTTAATACAAAATGTAATAAATATTGTGGATTTGGATGGGGGAACCCACCTCCTTGTTGAGCAGACAGTGTACGATGAAGAGGAAGGTTCCCTGCTGGGAGTTGAGGAATATGAAGAGCACCTGGAAGAAAAGGTTGGACTGGTACAGACCCAGGATCCAAGTGCAGCCCAGGATGACAAACTGGGCCAGGATCTTGAACACGATCAACCTGCAAAGACGTTCAAAAGATGCACAGCAAAGCTGATCAGAGACGGGGGAGCCTGCCTCTGGACCAACCACGTGATCCAACTGGAAGTGTTCCAGTTGATGAACTGACATCACCCCTCACTGTGTTTGGAGGACCAGATGTTACAAAATATGACATGATATCAATCAATCAACTATAAAGCTATGACCAAGACCTGAAAGGAGGAGAGAAGGCAGGACTGTAAGCTTGCTAGACAGACAGACAGACGGATAGAAAGAGAGAAAGACAGACAGAATATACAGACAGATCAGACCTGGTGTCCTTGGACTGCGACGCACCACTCCTCATGCTGGCCAGGGTGGATCTCAGGTTCCACAGGGTGGCACAGAACAGCACCCAGTTCATCTTCAACAACACACAGAGTCACATTTTAGAGGATATAAACCCACATGATCTGCTCATGATCATTTGATCTCACTGCATTATCTCCAGGTCGGGGCGGCAGTCTAGCTCAGGAGGTAGAGCGGTCGCCTCACCACCGGAAGGTTGCTGGTTCGATCCCCGGCTCCTCCTAGCAAAAAAACTGTCAAGGTGTCCTTGAGGAGGACCCTAACCCTAACTGCTCCCCGGGCGCTGTAGAAATAGCTGCCCACTGCTCCTAATACTAGGATGGGTTAAAAGCAGAGAACACATTTCACTGTATGTCTTCATGTATGTGACCAATAAAGAGGATTCAATCCTCACGAGTTGTTGTTGTTGTCTAGGTGATTTCCAAATGTGCGCCAACATGGGGCACACTGCCCCACCAAACACCCAACCCAATGTTGGCCAACATATATTCAACATTCTACACCAAAATAAAAACCTTCCCCTTGGTAGGTCAGTAACTCAGGAGGTAGAACAGGTTGTCTGGCAAGCGGAAGGTTGCCAAGTGTCAAGGTGTCCCTGAGCAAGACACCTAAACCTAACTGCTCCTGACAAACTGTTGCTTTGCATGGCTGACACCGCCGTCGGTGTATGAATTGGGTGAACGTGAGACATATAGCCCTCAATAACCTGGCCCCTCCCTACCTCTCTGACCTCCTCTCTCATCACACCTTCCTGATGCCTCAGGTCTGCTGAAACCAATATCCTGTGATATGCCCCCAGGACCAAGCTACGGACCTGGGCCAACAGGGCCTTATCAGTTGCTGCACCCTCCCCATCCACATCTGCCAGGCAACCACCCTACCATCCTTCAAACAGGCTCTCAAGACCCATCTCTTCAAACTGGCTTTCCCCTGCTAAACATCCCATGACTTTACATTTTTAATTTTTTTTAATGTATTTTATCTGTCTTATTTTAATCGATACAACTATTACATAATTGTATTGTACGTGCAATTTCACCATGTCTGTAAAGCGCCTTGTGTGTCCAGAAAAGCGCTATATGAAATTGAATGTATTATTATTATTTTTATTATAACTTGTAAAGCACTACAGTTAAATGAGCTATATAAATGCAGTCCATTGATCTGACATCATCCAACAACAACAACAACAACAAAAGCTACTGTGTTTAGTTTAGTGTTTAGTTTAACTGCTGGGTCCTGGGTACTGGGTTCCAGTACAGGGCAGAACACTAAGAGTATATGATGTGAGTATATGTCGGTGTCTATATATGTCCCATCTCACAGAGGAACTAAACACACACATGAGTGTCTGGATCCACATATTCAATAAAGTAATATACTCACACCAAGGAGAGCAATCACAGGTCCAGTGAGAGCCCAGTTAAAGCTGCGCTCTGTGGTTAGCCAGCACCTACATAGTAATCAAAACAAAGTGTGTGTATATAATATGTGTACATATATATATTCACCCATGGCCATACTTTTGTAAGTCACTGGCAGTGCTACTCACACCTCTGCATCTATGGCGCCATATCCATCAGAGAACACCAGAGCTGACACGCCCACAGTCACAAAGGGTGCGCCGTAGCCAATCAGGTATAGCACTGGTGTGGGGAGGCCGTCCTTCTTGATAACCTGGACCTTGGAAAGCCTCCGGACCAGCGTGAAGAGCTGCATGGCCTCCAGGAACATCCACCAGAAACTGGCCACGATCAGAAAGTGGAGCAGGCCAGCCATGACTTTACAAGCCACCTGCAGAGAGACATGCCGACCGGGTTAGGGTTGGAAATAGTCAAGATCAAATATTGATTTCACTGTCAACAGAAAAAGAGCCAGACCAAGCCATAACTCTGGCTTACTTTTGTTTCGATGCAACCATAATCCAAAATGTCATGCAAATAATGTAATCCCTCGAAAATCGAATAATACTCTCCCTCACATGCCATGCTAAGAATGCATCCATGCTATTGTGAGGAGTGCATATATTCCTGTTCCCCTGCTATGAACAAACACCTTATTTTCTGTGTATCGGTCGTTCCAGAGCATCAGCAGGTGGGATAAGGCGAGGGTGATGCAGAGGTGAAGGCGCGCTGTGTTGTTGATCTTGGCGTTAAAGCTGCACAGGAGGAAGGTCAAGATGGCCAGCGCAAAGAAGAACAGGCCGATGATCACACCCACTCTGTTCAGCCACTCCAGGAAGGGGTTCGGTGGAGGAGGCTGATGAGAAACAAAGAAAAAAAAAGAAAAACTGGTGAAACATTTGTGAAGGGATATTTAGATAAACGACACAAACAATGTTGTCTGTTGAGTCAAGTCAAGTCAAGTCAAGTTTATTGTCACTTCACAGTTTACACAAGTATAAAGCAGTGGTGTGAAAATCGTATGTGCAATACCCGACGACAGACAGCAGTTATAAAAATAAGATAAAAATAAGATAAAAATAGAATAAAAGTAGAATAAAGTAAAAAAAATTAAATAAAAATGCAATTTATAAAATGCAATATATCGGCACAGAAAAAGAGCAATATGTATATATAAATCAATGTAATAAAATATACATTGTTATATGCTATACGCCCTTGTTCAGCAGCCTGATGGCCTGACTGTGGAAGCTATCTCGGAGTCTATTTGTACGGCACTTGATACTGCGGTATCGCCTGCCTGACGGTAAAAGTGAGTACAGTTCGTGGCTGGGGTGGGCAATGTCTTTTATGATGCGTTTGGCCTTGACCACGCACCGCATCTTGACATCTTGGTCTGGAGGGATCTGAGGTCCAAAGTGAAATTTGTATTGTCACAATGGCTATTCACCCTGCCTCCACTAGGGGGCAGCGTCAACCTGCATTTACATTTCCCCCACACCTGCAGTGCATGATAATTAACCGGCCTACTTTGCCAGATTGTTCCTGATGACACAGACTCTCTAGCGTGCCCGGACTGATTCCCGTTGCCGACCCTGCCTGCCCTGGACCTGCCCGCCCTGTCTGGTTCCTGATCTACCGCCCGTCCCTGACTACGCTTCTGCCTGTCCCTGCCTGGTTCGTCTACCCAGCCCCGGTTCTGATCACCTGCCTGTCCCCGACTACGTCTCTGCCTATCCCTGTCTGTGTGATATTTATCACAATAAATACCACTATCTGCCTTTGGTGTCTGTGTGCAGCATTTGGGTCCAAACCTAACCCGAGACAGAACAATCTGGCCTGAGGACGCCCTCTCTCATCACAGCGGACATTGCTGGGCGCATCAGCCGATGTTTCCGCCTCCGCACCGCCCGCCTCAGCGCCGGCACCGCGGGAGACCGCACTGGATCGCCGGATAGGGACTCCGGAACGCTATGCTGGAGATGCGGAGGGCTGTAACCCCTTCATCACCAACTGTTCCATTCTGTTCACCCTGCAGCCGCACACCTTCACCTCCGAGGCTGTGAGGGTGGCATTTACCGTCAACCACCTGACCGGTAAAGAGTGGCTGTGGGGAACAGAAACCGGCTTGCGCGTCTTTCCGGGACTTTTCCGCGGAGCTACGGAAGGTATTCAGAACCGTTTCTCTGGGCCCTGACTCCTCGGGGGGACTTTCTAAATTGAGTCAGGCCACGCAATGTGACGTTTTTCTCACGGGTCTGGCCGACTACGCCAAGGACGAGTTGGTTCCGTTCGATTTACCCGCGTTGCTTGACGGACTCATCGAGTTGGCGTCACGGGTGGATCAATGCATGCTGGCCCGGAGACAGGAGCGACGACAGTCGGGGCCCAGTCACCGCTCAGCGACGCGTCAGAGAGTGTCATCTGAGATGTCGGACACCTGCGGGACCACACCTGGAGGAGCCGGACCCAATGCAGGTGGGCCGCACCAGCCTCACCTCGGAGGAGCGGGAGCACCGCCATCGCGGTAACTTGTGTATGTTTTGTGGTGGGTCAGGTAATTTCGTTGCTCGATGCCCGTTAAAGGGGCAGAGCTCACCAGTAATGGGGAATTTACGGGTGAGCCAAACCTCCCGACTGTTCCCTAATCAGAGACCCTTGTGCCATGCCCGACTGCTGTTAGCTGATGGTTCCCACACCATCGCAACATTCATTGACTCTGGTGCCGATGTCAACATCATCGATGAGAACCTCGCACTGCAGTTGGGCATCAGTCACGTTCCCCTACCCTGTCCCGTTCTGGCAAATGCCCTGGATGGCCATCTTCTGGGGACCGTCTCCCATCAGACCACGCCGGTCCGCATGCTCTTATCTGGGAACCACCATGAAACTATCCAGTTCTACATCCTGCGGTCCCCTCAGCTCCCCCTGAACCTGGGCAACCCCTGGCTCCACCGCCATAACCCTCACATCGACTGGGCCTTAGGAGCCATTGTGGGGTGGAGTCCCTCCTGCCATCAGGTCTGCCTTAAGCAAGCCGCCGCGCCCCAGCACTATTTTTGTTCCTCACCTGCTCCGGACCTGGCCGGGTTCCGGTTGAATACCACGATTTTCGGGAGGTATTCAGCAAGGCCAAGGCAACGTCTTTACCCCCTCACCGTCCGTACGATTGTGCCATTGACCTCCACCCTGGTACGTCGCCCCCGAAGGGCTGCCTGTATTCCCTCCTCCGTCTCGTTCCTGGGGTATATTGTGGGACAAGGGACCTGTGGATGGACCCAACCAAAGTTACATCCTGGCCTGCTCCTGAGTCCCGCAAGCAGCTGCAACGCTTCCTCGGGTTTGCTAACTTCTATCGGAGGTTTATCCGCGGCTACAGCACAGTAGCTGCTCCGCTCTCGGCCCTCAAGGACTCAAGGCTCGGTTTACCTCCGCTCCCATCCTCCTAGTCCCGGATCCTGAGAGACAGTTTGTGGTGGAGGTGGACGCCTCCGACGTGGGGGTAGGGGCCATCCTGTCTCAGCGGTCTGCCGACGACCAGAAGCTCCACCCTTGTGCGTTTTTCTCTCGGCGACTAACACCGGCGGATAGAAATGACAACATTGGGAATCGGGTGCTCTTAGCGGTGAAGTTGTCCTTGGAGGAATGGCGCCACTGGCTTGAAGGGACCAAGTTGCCCTTCCTGGTTTGGACTGATCACAAGAACCTGGAGTACATCCAGTCCGCCAGGGGGCTGAACTCTCGACAGGCCAGGTGGTCCCTTTTTTTTACAAGGTTCAATTTCTCCCTCGCCTACCATCCCGGGTCCCGTATCGTCAAGGCCGACGCTCTGTCACGTCAGTTTGTGGAGGAAGGGGAGCTCGCCGAGGGTCCTGACACCATCATACCCGCTCCGTGGTTGATGGCCCCTCTTGTCTGGGAGATAGAGGAGAGAGTCAAGGCCGCGCTGGTGGGCCAGCCTGGTCCGAGCACCTGCCCTCCTAATCGTCTGTTTGTTCCCCAGCCGTTGAGGTCTGATGTCCTCATTTGGGCCCACAACTCCCGGCTCTCCTGCCACCCCGGGATTCAACGCACCAAGGGGGTCCTGCAGCAGAGGTTCTGGTGGACCACCATGGAGGAGGACACTCGGGAGTTTGTCAACGCCTGTCCGGTTTGCAACCAGCATAAGCCCTCTCATCGGGCTCCTGCCGGTCTCCTGCAGCCTTTGCCTGTGCCCCATCGTCCCTGGTCCCACATATCCCTGGACTTTGTTACCGTTTTGCCACTGTCCAACGGACACACCGCCATCCTGATAGTGGTGGATCGGTTCAGCAAGATGGCCCACTTCATTCCCCTGCCCAAACTCCCCTCGGCCAAGGAGACAGCTGAACTAGTCTTGAGTCATGTCTTGCGGCTACATGGTCTCGCCACCGATGTGGTCTCCGACCGGGGGCCCCAGTTCACGTCGGTGTTTTGGAGGGAGTTCTGCTCACTGAATGGGGCCACCGTCAGCCTGTCGTCTGGGTTCCACCCCCAATCCAATGGGCAGACAGAGCGGAAGAACCAGGAGATGGAGACAGCACTGCGGTACACCGTCGCCAAGCACCCCTCCTCCTGGTCGAAACAACTCCTGTGGGTAGAGTATGCCCACAACACGCTGGTCAGCTCGGCCACTGGACTATCCCCTTTCCAGTGTGCTTACGGATTCCAGCCTCCGCTATTCCCGGCCCTGGAGAAGGACGTCTCCTGCCCGTATGTCTAGGCCTTCATCCGTCGCTGCCGTCGGACCTGGACCCAAGCCAGAGCTTCGCTCCTCCGCTCGGCCAACCGGTACGCCTCAACTGCCAACCGCGGTCGTTCCGAGGGCCCTACCTACCAGGTGGGCCAGAAGGTATGGCTGTCCACTCGGGACATACCATTGCGGGTGGAGTCCAACAAGTTGGCGCCTAACTTTCGCGGTCCTGAAGGTCGTCAACCTGGTGGCAGTTAGGCTTAAGCTGCCCCGGTATATGCGGATTCACCCAACCTTCCATGTGTCCAGGGTCAAGCCGGCTAGGGTGAGTCCGCTGGTCCCGGCTGCTCCACCTCCACCACCACCCAGAGTCATCGATGGCGGCCCAGTTTACTCCGTCCGCCGCCTAATGCGTTTCCGTCATCGTGGGAGGGGCCTCCAGTACCTGGTCGATTGGAGGGGGTACGGCCCGGAGGAAAGGTCGTGGGTTCCCGGCCCGGCATATTTTAGACAAGGACCTCATTAGGCGTTTCCATCAACGCCACCCCGACCAGCCAGCCAGGTCAACCGCTTCGGCAGCCGGCAACACCATAGAGATTCTGTTTCTCGGGGTGTCAGACAGGGAGGGGCCTTCCTCGGATGAGAGCGAGAACCCTCAGGAAGCGGAGGAGGAGGAGGAGGAGGAGGTGGACATGGACGTCTCTGACGAGTACTCCAGCGTACCCGGACTGATTCCCGTTGCCGACCCTGCCTGCCCTGGACCTGCCAGCCCTATCTGGTTCCTGATCTACCACCCGTCCCTGACCACGCTTCTGCCTGTCCCTGCCTGGTTCGTCTACCTGATCATCTGATCACCTGCCTGTCCCCGACAACGTCTCTGCCTATCCCTGTCTGTGTGATATTTATCGCAATAAATACCACTATCTGCCTTTGGTGTCTGTGTGCAGCATTTGGGTCCAAACATAACCCGTGACATGTATAGCTTTCTTTATCAAGTATTTCATCCTTTTACCAAAGTCGTTATTCCTGTGTATATGACATCCAGGGCACAAAGTGAGCACCAGCCACCAGCCAAATGCTGGTAAAATATGCAAGTGGCTGGTAGATTTGCTTCACCCACAAGCCCAAAAACTGGTAAAACTCAAAGTGCTACAGAGTAAAAATGGTTTAAATAAAACAACAGAATAAAAGCAGCGACGTTTACGCCGGCATGGCAACCAGTGGGGTTTTTTAAAAATCTAGTGAAAGGCTATTCTAAAAAGATGTGTTTTTAGGCCTTTTTTAAAAAGGGTGGGGCCGAGGACTTATCCTTGAGGGACACCACAGTTCACAGAGTGTGTTTGGGATTTTGCCGCTCCCAAGGTGACGTGCTCAGTCCTCCCGGTGAGATATGAGGTGAACCAGTTTAGGGCAGAGTCAGGGAGTCCAATTGTCGAGCGAAGACGATGGAGTAGAATGTCATGGTCGACGGTGTCAAATGCTGCAGTTAAATCCAGGAGGATGAGGAGGGATGGAGATCCGGTGTCAGCTGTCATCAGCAGGTCATTAGTCACCCTGACTAAGGCAGTTTCTGTACTGTGGCCCTGGCGGAAACCAGAGGTTATTGTGTTTGAGATGTTCGTGAATCTGAATGGCAATTACTTTCTCCAGCACCTTTGATAGAAATGGCAGGTTGGAGATGGGTCTGTAAAAAGGACTTCAGGGTCGAAGGTGGGTTTTTTGAGGAGTGGTTTGATGACAGCAGCTTTTAATGGGGATGGAACATGACCAGACGATGGGGTGGTTTATCACTGAGGTGATCAGGGGACTTATGGCACCAATGTTAGATTTGACCAGGGCTGTGGGAAAGGGGTCCAGAGCACAGGTGGAGGGTTTCATCTTTTTGATGATGGCCTCAACTTCATGCTGCGAGATGTCAGTGAAGCAGCAAAGAGGCTGGGTAGGTCCGGGCTGGGGGTTGACGGTCAGGACTGGGAGAGCAGCGGAGTTTGAGAGGAGAGAGCAGATGGTCTCTACTTTTTTCCTAAAAAATGGGATAAAATGATCACACTGCTCCTCTGTGGTGTCTTTGTGTAAGGGAGTCTGAGGTTTGAGGAGATTATTTATTATTTATTTATTATTTATTATTTATGGTGGAAAAGAGTTGCTTGGAGTTGCCAGGGCTATTGTTGATGATAGTGGAGTAGAATTTTGACCGTGTGTCTCTGAGGGACTTTGTATACGCCTTTTGGTGGCCCCGGGGAGTCCAGAAGTAGCAGCCATGCAGTAGTAGTAGCAGCATGAGACAATCAGCCAGCTAGTAGCTGGCTGGTTGTCTCATGTCGTCCTTGAGACAATGATTCCCGTTTGTTTATTGGTTGTCCCGCTTGTTTTGAGTGACTGCACCAGACGTAGGACTAGCAGCCAGGCAGCGTGAACAGTACAGTCATGCTTCCATCATGTGACTTCATTCTTGTTGTGCAACAGCTACCATCTCTCAACACAAAGCTGTTGTCTTGTGTTTGCTGATTACATTACCTGATAACACTCAGTGTTCTTACGGAAACATTTGTTTTGCATGCACATGAACACATACACTGGCCCACACCGAGCAGTTGCCCCGCCTCAGTGTGGGGTACTCTGTACGTACGTCTCCGATCTGCAGGATGAGGGCGAAAGTGGAGAGGTGAGAACAGCTGCAAATGGTGTAGTTCTCATCGGAGTACGCCACCCAACAGCCCTTTAGCGACCAGCTTGCCTCCTCCTCCTCCTCAGCAGCAGCAGCAGCAGTGTCGGGGGTAGGGGCGGCGTCATCGGCACCATCAACATTTGCGCCGGTCTGATTTGCCTCCCAGTACACACAGGTCACCAGGCCAGCGTCCGATTTCTGAGGATGCAAAAAAACAAACAAAGACAATATCACAGTATAGAAGATATCAGACCATCGCTTCATTAATAGGGATCCACCACGACCGTGCAAAGGGAACCATGCAATCCATGCGAAATAAAAAAGGATGCACGCTCCCATCCGCACAATATGAAATGCCCATAATGACCAAACCAGACGGAAACGCTTTGTTTGAAGCAAAGGAAATCTCAAAGGAAGTCATGAAATATAACTGTGCTGTCTGTTTATATTATTTACAATATATTAAGCATGCTGTTGACTGTGTGCGGTTGGTGGCTGGTTTAAGCAGCCTCACCTGGCCCGAGTCAGACTCATTAAGACTGGGGTTGGGTGAGGCTGCACACCTGTGGTACATGGGGGTATCAAGGCCACACAGGATAAGCCAGCCATCACCACACACATGAAGACACACATGAAGACACCTCTGCATTTGACATCTGCTCTGGCTGTAACATCTTGCCTACTCTCCAATAAACTGGTTTGTACAAACATATACCCGTGTTCTGTGTGTCTGAGGAGCTCAGCAAAGTCACTGCTAAATATCTTAAATGTTCTTGTGTGTCTGAGACGCATCGCAATGCATGAGGAGTATGGCTCTCAACAGCTTGATAAACAAATTATTCAGTCGTTCCTATAATTGTATAGTTTTAAATGTTTTCATTGTTGCCATTAATATTATATCCTACCTTGTCTCTTGATAAACAATGTAGGGCTTTTGTAACCCCTCAAATGAAAAACACACAGTTATTCTGTCTCTGTTATCTAAACCCAAGACATGCAAAGTCAACGTCAAACAAAGTCTTGCATTTCGAAGATAAAAAATAAGAATTACAAAAAATATGTTAGCACACCGCACCATGGGCTGTCATGGTCAGACGTGGGAATGGTTCTCACAGGGTTGGCCCTCACACCGTGTATCATCAAAGCACTGGTGGCACTCTGTCACGTTTTTGGTCCTCACGTAGATGGGTGACAATGATGGATGGGTAAGATAGGTAAGATAGGTGGATGGATGGGTGGATGAGTAGGTGACCATGGCACTCTCCATGGCTTGACGGTTCACCTTCTTGTGTTGAATGGTGAAGTTGACAGGTTGGGAGAAGTTGGAGTGGTTGGTTTTGGGTAGGAAGGCGGTGATGATGTCAGAGTTCATCACAGTCTGGTTCTCTGTCTTGAAGAAGCGGTCAGTGAGGAGGCCCTCCATGCCACTAAGGATGAGGACCGCAGCTGCTGCAGATCCTGGAATAAAAGTTTAAAAAAAAATAGGTTTGTCAACCTTTTTGATGATATGCCAAGAAAATGGACCCTTTTCTTTGGACAAGTGTAGTACCTGTGCCCTGGTAGTTATGAGTTATGAGTGTTATGAGCAGAATGTGTGTGTTGTCCATCGATGACACCTCTGGGTCAAAAAGGTCTATTACAGAGTGAACAGGTTTGTCGTGTTTCGAAACTACGAACGTTTTGATTGGATATATAAATGTACAAAATGACAAGTTAAAGATATATATGTATATTTGTAACCCACACAAACCCACTGTGAACCTTGATCCACAAATATTGTGCACTTGGGCCTTGCAAAATTATATCCACACCAATATTTTACTATGCACTTCTAAATCATTCTAACTTGTGTCTCTTAAACTGATGAAGGAAAAATCTATGGACCGAAGGGAAAATGTCATTCTCTTAATAAAAAGACAATACTTTTCCGCTAGCTTATCCCTATATTATGTATTTTGAGAGGTCTCGTTTCAGTTTTATTTATTAAAAAGTAATTACGGATTTAATAATGAGTTTTGTCCATATCCCGACTTTGTCTAACTTGAAGACCATCCAAGAATCAAGAAATATGTATTTTTTTCAAAAATGTCATGTCAAGACTGTACGTACATAAAATTAAACTACATTGCACATACATACAAACATACAGTAGACAATCATGAGCCAACCATGTATAAAAAAGACGCTATAAATAAACTATAGATCTTGTTTACCTAGTGGCCATATTGGTTAGTTACCTTCTAGAATATTTGGAAAGCATGACTTTTCTTCTTTGTTCTGTATTTAATTTCCCCACCATAGGAGCATTGAGAATGTATTTGATCAGTAATTCATGGTTTCCCCACCAAAAACACCCAGCTAGCGGTGGTGGCCATTATTCCTCACCATTGTTGTCCTTAGCCAGAGCCTCAAGGTTGACTGCCATGTTGATTCCTCTGACCGAAAGGACATTACTGCCGTTACTGCTGCCGGGACTGAAGGTCTGTATATTCAATTCTAGAAGGAAAATAACAGAGACAGAAGTAAATAAATCGTCAAGTTGATTGTGCTCCAGCAAGCCTGTGTTTAAACATAACATGTGTTATAATGTCATTTAATTAATGTTAAATCAACAATGACTACAGTAGGGCCTCTGGGTTTTTTTCCATTAGACTTTAGACTAAAATCTAGTGGAGGCGTAACTCCACCCCTTGTAGTTCTTCGTTTCCGGCCCAGGCTCTGTGCTGTCTCCCCCCAGAGGTTCTGCTTTGACTATGTGTAACAGGGAGCGTCCGGCACTGGGCTTGAACTCAGGACCTCCGGCATGAGAGGCGACGCTCTAACATGATAAGCTAAAATCCATGGGCTCCAGCTTCATCGCTAGAACGTCTAGTGAGGCGTCGGGGAGCGAGGTTTACCACTGCACAGTATCACCTGCCTTTACATATGGATAAAATATGGTAAGACTCCAGGATAAAAGATTAGGAGAAAAGGAAGGAGGTTTTAGTTTAGTCTTCCCATCGGCAACGTGAAAAGTTTGGTTGTTCCCCGACCACAGCAACATGATTCGTCCAAATGCATTGAAATGCATAGAATTGGCCTCAGCTTTTTAATCACGTGACACAGTGCAACAATGCCCCCTCGTTACTAAGCAAAGTTATGCATTTAGATACTACTGTTTCACACACCCAAAGACCGGCACACCAATTATGTAATTAAACATTATTAGAGTGATTATTTTATACTCAATACTACATCCGTTTTGGCTAAGGAATATGTTTTTCATGCACATCCAAATCCAATGCATGCGCTGCTCAACGCGACATACTGACATTGCACATATAGCAATGTTTCTAGTGACATCACAACAAAAGTCACTGTTGTGTCTCGTCAAAAATGTTTGTCTAGTCATGTTTTATGTTTTGTTGTCATTTTTGTCTTGTCTCCCACTTATTTTGGTACTCACCTTTTGTGTCTCATTCCAGGTCCCTTGACTCCCTAATCCTGTGTGCCTGCCCTCTTCAGTGTCAGCTCCGCCCCTGATTGTTTCCACCTGTTCCCAGTTACCTTATGTTTAAATTCTCCAGTTTCCCCTTGTCTTGTGCCAGTTCGTCTTGTCCTGTCGTGATGTCAGTAGCCAGCGTACCAGTGGTTTTTCCTCTTGTTTCAAGACTGATTCATGCTCCCAAGTTTTTGTTCTAGTAAATTTTGTTCCTCATTTTGTGAGAATTCCGTTAATACTTTTTGACAACCTTAGTTACAGCAATTTTTTGTAAGTATTTTTTTCATACTTTACCTCAGTCACCTGGGGTCGTGCATTTGAGTCCTACTAACTTGTGTGTTCAAGTTTGTGACAGTCACATGTTTTTTTATGAAACGACGCATTACCTAAAGTTAACATGGGAATAAATGGGACCTGTCAGGAAATCAGGAGATCACTTCCGGCGCTGCGACGAGCGGCAGCCAGCAACAGTTGCTCCCCCTCCCCTCTTACTTTTTAGTTATTTATTCTTATATTATTGTTGTTTTTAGTATAGTTTTTTTTCGTTAAGTAGTTGTGCAACCCTCAGCCAACTACCGTATTGACCCGAATATAAGACGACCCCGATTATAAGACGACCCCTCTTTTTCAAGACTAATTTTTGGAAAAAATAAATAAATACATTTTTTGAAGACCAAATCTTTTTTTTTATAAAGAAAACAATTTTATTTGAAAATAATGATAACACACATCACACATTGTGTTCAAATTTGCCTAACTTGGCAAACAAAAACAAAACAGGCTAGATCGATTGCAATGAAACAGTAGTGCAATAAAACAGTGCAAAATGTCAGAACATCAGTCTATCGGTCACATCACGTCTTCTCATTCAGCTTGTCTTCTACATTGCTGGGTTGTTCGCACTCACTCCCGCTATCGTCACTCACGGTGTCTGCTCCCCCGTCTCCTCCCACATCACGTCATCCTCGCTGCCATCCATGGCATTTGGTACGCAGCATTTCTTAAACCCATTAATGATACTTTTTGGGGAAACGTCAGCCCATGCTTGCAAGATCCATTCACAGAGCAAACGTACTGCAGGCTTTTGGATTTTTCCAGTGATTACCAGCCAGGAGCCACTCTGTGTATCTCTTGCGCAGATTAACCTTGAATGGTTTGTTAACGACCACATCCAACACCTGCAGCTGGCTTGTCATTCCGCCCGGTATGATCACTAGGTCACCATTCAACTCTTTCACATGCTTTTTGACTGGCTCAGTCAAGTGTCCACAGAAAGCATCCAGAATCAACAAATTCCTCTTCTTTCTGAGTCCCCCACGCCGTCTGCCCCACACAACCTTGAGCCAGTCCACCACAAGCTCCGTCTCCATCCAGCCCTTTGCCTGGGCACTACGATAATGCCAGCTGGCACTGCCTCTTTAGGTACAGTCACTGCCTCTTTAGGGAGAGTCTTGCATTTTAAAACCACGTACGGGGGAAGTTTTGTCCCATCTGCGAGGCGCGTTAACATGACAGTTACTCGGCTCTTCTCGTTTCCAGTAGACTTCACAATCACTGATTTGTCGCCTTTCTTATGCACAGTGACAGATGTTGGCATGTCAAAATACACAGGCGTTTGATCAGCATTGCCCATCTGATCAAGGGGGTATGAGTGCTTCTTCCTTAACTTGATCACATATCGCTGATAAGACAGTAGCTTCTCTCTGAAGTCTGAGGGCAGGCGCTGGGCTTGTCCTGCGTCGCAATGACAGGTGTTTGATGTCTCTGCTTCGTTTATCACCATTATCTTAAAATTGGCATAGTAACTTTGTCTCTCCTGTTTATTAACTTGCCCTACTTTTGAGCCACTTTTTTCAAGTTGGTCGCTGTGTCTCTCCATTTCTATCTCTCCAGGTAACTGTTTTTATGTACTGTTACTTTAAGACTTTGAGTTACTTTAAGTATCGCGCGGTGTCTCGGAACACTCGTTTGGCGCGATCTGTTGTTGTGCAATTACATGTGCAATTACGGTACATCGAAAAGTCTAAACCTTTTGGCCGTGTTTCTCATTCTGGGGACACGGTTACTGAACCGCATCTCCGTCGCGGCTCAACATTACGGCGGAGCCATTGTCTACGCGCGGAGTCAGCTGTTGTCGCTACAACAGACCTCACTGCTACGGGAGAGGCCCGACATCCCCGACCTCCCCAGGGAGCTGAGGAGGAAGTACAGGGGACGCAAGGCTGGACGTAAACAGCGGGAGAGGAAGCGGAGATATAAACCATATCTCCCTTCCATCACCATGGGGAACGTGAGGTCGCTAGAGAACAAGATGGACGAGCTAGCGGGCCTGGTGAGGACCCAGCGGATGTACCGGGAGAGCAGTGTGCTTTGTTTCACGGAGACGTGGCCCCACGAGGACACCCCGGACTCCAGTGTTACCGCGGGCGGCTTTCTGACCGTCCGGGCGGACAGGACGCACCGGGAGAGTGGCAAGAGGAAAGGTGGGGGACTTGCTATTCTCGTTAACAACAAGTGGTGTAACCCTGGACATGTTACTGTGAAGGAACGTGTGTGTAGCCCGGACATTGAACTGCTGGCCGTGAGTCTGCGGCCATACTATCTGCCGCGAGAGTTCTCCCACGTGCTTCTCCTTGTCCACCGTTGGCAAACGCAGCGCTCGCGTCTGACGTCACCCACTCCGTCGTTGCGAGACTTCAGACACAGCACCTAGAAGCATTCATCGCGATATCTGGGGACTTCAACCACGTGACTCTGGCTGCAACACTGCCCACCTTCAAGCAGTTTGTGGACTGTCCCACCAGGGAAAACAAGACACTGGACCTGCTGTATGCCAATGTTAAGGAGGCATACAGCGCCACTGCCCTTCCTCCTCTTGGAAGGTCAGACCACAACCTCATCCACCTTCAGCCCCTGTATAGGCCTCTAGTCCAGCGGCTGCCTGTGACCATAAGGACTGTGAGGAGATGGTCACAGGAGGCCGATGAGGATTTGCGGGGCTGCTTTGAGTCAACAGACTGGGATTTCCTCTGTGATTTGCATGGAGAGGACCTTGATGATCTCACGGAATGCATAACAGGGTACATCAACTTCTGTGTGGACAGTGTTGTTCCCACAGAGACTGTACGCTGTTTCCCCAACAACAAGCCGTGGGTCTCCTGAGACATCAAGGTCCTGCTCAATGAGAAGAAGAGGGCCTTCAGAGACGGGGACAGGGAGCAGATGAGGCGGGTTCAGAGGGAGCTGAAGGAGAGGATCCAGCAGGGCAAAGACAACTACAGGAGGAAGCTGGAGCTCAAACTTCAGCAGAATAACCTGAAGGATGTGTGGAGTGGCATGAGGAGCATCACTGGCTACAAACAACCTGTTAGCCAGACAATAGGGGGGGGGTCCTGACCGGGCCAACGAGTTGAATTTGTTTTTCAATAGATTCAATGAGTGGGCTCCGGTCTACCCCTCCCCCAGCTCCTCTACAACCATTCCCCTCCAGCCCTCCAGCCCTGCTGTCCCCCCTCCCCCACTGTCCCTCTCCAGCGACAACATACCTGTTCTCTCTCTCCCCCACCACTACCTCACCCCTCCCCCATCAACACAACAGAGACCCTTCCTGCCCCCACACACGGCACACAGACCTTCATAGCTGAGCAGGTGAGGAAAGTGCTGTGCAGGCTCCACCCAGGCAAGGCTGCAGGTCCTGACGGCGTCAGCCCGAGGGTCCTCAAAACATGTGCTGCCCAGCTGAGTGGAGTCCTGCAGTTCAACCTGAGCATGAGACTGGAGAGGGTCCCTGTGCTGTGGAAGACATCCTGCCTGGTGCCGGTTCCGAAGAAGGCACGTCCCAGCACCTCAAATGACTACAGACCGGTGGCGCTGACGTCCCACGTGTCGAAGTCCTTTGAGAGGCTGGTCCTGTCGCTTCTTTGGCCCCTGGTCAGATCATCGCTGGACCCTCTTCAGTTTGCCTACCAGCCGAAACTGGGAGTGGAGGACGCCATCATCCTGCTTCATCATGCCTACGCCCACTTGGACAGACCCGGGAGCACTGTGAGAATCATGTTTTTTGACTTCTCCAGTGCGTTCAACACCATCCGGCCTGCCCTGCTGGGGAGTAAGCTGACGGCGATGAAGGTGGACCCTTCCGTGGTTTCCTGGATTACAGACTATTTGACGGGTGGTCCACAATTTGTCAGACTGCAGGACTGTGTGTCTGACACTGTGGTCAGCAGCACTGGTGCTCTACAGGGAACGGTTCTTTCCCCATTCCTGTTCACCCTGTACACCTCAGACTTTCAGTTCAACTCAGAGTCCTGCCATCTGCAGAAGTTCTCGGACGACTCTGCAGTTGTTGGTTGCGTCAGCGAGGGAAACGATGAGGAGTACAGGGGCATCGTGGACTCCTTCATTGAGTGGTGTGAGCTGAACCACATGCAGCTCAACACAGACAAGACGAAGGAGATGGTGGTGGACTTCCGCAGGAGGAAATCTACCCCCACACCCATTTCCATCAAGGGTGTGTGAGAGAAGTTGTTCAGGAATATAAATACCTGGGAGTTCACCTGGACAACAAACTGGTCTGGGCCAAGAACTCTGAGGCTGTGTACAAGAAGGGCCAGAGCCGTCTCTACTTCCTGCAGAGGCTCCGGTCCTTCAACGTTTGTAACATGATGCTGAAGATGTTCTACCAGTCGGTGGTAGCCAGTGCCATCTTCTCCGGTGTCGTGTGCTGGGGAAGCAGGTTGAGGTCAGCAGACGCCAACAAGATCAGCAGGATCGTCAGGAAGGCTGGCGCTGTCCTGGGGGTCCAGCTGGACTCCTTGTTGGTGGTGTCTGAGAGGAAGATGCTGCGCAAGCTGCATAGTATCCTTGACAACAACTCTCACCCTCTCCATCAGGTGCTGACCTCATACAGAAGCACCTTCAGCAACAGACTCATTCCACCCAGGTGTACCACAGAACGCCACAGGAAGTTCTTTCTTCCTGTGGCCATCAGACTCTTTAATTCATCTACCTCGGGTCGTGAGAGGGACAGTGGAGACTCAGTGACCTGAGGTCAACGCTCTGTGTTATTATTTTTTGGTCAACGCACTGTAAATTTCACTGTAATTTTGCACTGTAAATTCAATTTCACTTTTCACTTTTCACATCTGAATTATTTATTAGTATTTTATTACTGCCAATTTGCACTATACGTATTGTTGTATATTGTATATACCTACGTATTACTGTAATAATACTGGAAATTGTGCAATTCATCTGTCTATACATTTAGATTTAATTTAGATTTAATTTAGTTATATTTTGTTTATACTAGTTTAGTTTAGTTTAGTTTGTTGTTATTTCGTTTTTAGGTATTAGTATATTTTGTGTGCATTTATTCCCCCTGTTTCAACTGTTTGAAACAGGGGGCACCTTAATTTCCCTCGGGATAAATAAAGTCTCTTGAATCTTGAATCTTGAAAAGTAACCATTGTTTTAGGCATAAAGCCGGCAAGTTGTTGTGTTATTTGTTACACAAATCGGTTCAAAAGGGTTCTAGTATATGTTTCCTGAGGATTCCAGAACAAGAACCAAAGCGAGAGGCCTGAAGAAATGCAATTCATAGAAAGAACTGGGAGCCTTTGGCTCAGTGGTGACTCTGCTGTATATACTTTAGATTCAAGATTTTTATTGTCCATGAAAAAACAAGTACAATGAAATGCTTACTCCCCATTCCCTCCCGCAGTATTATAAGTAATGCCTACTATAAAGATACTGTACACAATAAAAAATAACAATAAAGTGACTGATGGATGATATGTACATCTTCCTGTCAGGTCAGTATTTATTGGGATGTGGTGACCCACTTGGGACACAGACTGGACACTGTGAGAGGAGGTACGGCTCCTTTAAGACAGTTCAACCCAGGAGCTTTCTGGGTAATGTTGAGAGTGAGCGGGAGTTTTGAATGTACCAGTTCTGATACGTTCGCCTGTCGTTACTGTTGCTTTTGCAAGCTTCACTACTGCCGCTGTATTACCGTTCATGTTGGGAAGTAAACGTTCGGGCTCGACAACCTTTCTACCGTCTCCTCGTTACCGTACTCCCACATTGGTGACCCCGAACGCTGATAGAAATCATGCTCGAAGCCAACGATGATGCAGTGCTGGCAGTAGCTCCAGCTAAGCAGCAGCAATTAAGTTAAGCCATGGTTTCAACAAATTTAAGCCCAGTTCCTTTCCTCTGAAAGGAATAACCCAGGACATTACCAGATACTACCATGTGGTAGTGGCGTTGTATGCCGCGACAACGGCACGGGCGATGGGGCTGCTAGAGGCTCGGCCGGTGGACGGGAAGTACATTGCCCTTAAAGTGCTCCTTTTAAGAATATTTGAGCTGTCTGAGATGGAGAAGGCCGACCATCTGTTGTCACTCTCCGGACTTGGCGACAGCAAACCGTCCGAGTTGCTGGAGAGGATGTTGGCTGTTTTGGGCTAGGCGGATCCCGCCGGCGGGGACAGCAGGCTGTTGTTTATTAGGGAGCCGTTCCACTCCCTGCCAGGGTGGATGCCGTCGCCAGTTTCCCACGCCCCCGCACAGTTAAGTCACTGCAGGAGTTCCTGGGCATGGTGAACTTTTATAACAGGTTCATCCCCCGTGCAGCTCACCTCACTTGGTGACGTCTCCACAGGTCAGTCCTGCTCTATGGTTCCCACTAGCTGGCAGCGCCGTGTTTTTGACGCCATTCACAGCCTTTCGCACCCGGGAGTGAAGGTGTCCACTAAGCTAGTGGACACCATAGAGCAGTTTTCTGGCCCGGCCTTCGGAAGGACGTCAGGAGCTGGACTGGCTCCTGTGTGGCATTCCAGCGTTCCAAGGTGCACCGTCACACAAAGGCCCCCTTGGCACCGTTTCTCGTGCCCAAGAGGCGTTTCGATCACGTGAACGTAGACCTTGTGGGCCCCCTGCCCCCCTCCCAGGGGTTCACTCACCTCCTCACCATGGTGTACAGGACAACCAGGTGGCCAGAGGTGGTTCAACTGTCGTCGATCACGTCCGCTGACTTGGCTCGGACGTTTGACAGATCCTGGGTGACCCGTTTTGCCACACTATCGGACCTCACCCCTGACAGGGGCCCCCAGTTTACATCGGAGCTCTGGACTGCGGTCGCTGAGAGCCTGGGGGTGAAACTCCACCACACCACGGCATACAACCCACAGGCCAACAGGCTTTGCAAGCGGTTTCATCGCTCCATGAATGGGTTGACCTCGAGGCCTCGTCCGTGGAGCTAGTTCACGGCCAGCCGATGCGAATCCCGGGTGAGATTCTCCCGGTTGCTGCCGCTCCCTGGTCTGCTGCCTCACATGTGAATGTGCACTGGGACAGCGCTGGCGACTTTGCTCCTATCCCCACTTCTCATCAATGCCTCTCCCCATCCTACGTCCCCAAGGATCTTCAGTCTCCCGGTCTCAGTCGTACTCCCTTGCAGCCTCCCTACAACGGTCCCTTTCGCATACTGGAGGCAGGGCCGAAAAACTTTTTGGAAGACAAGGGGGGGAAGCCTGAGCAGGTCTCGGTGGACTGTCTCAAACCTGCCCATTTGGACCTGGACAGGCCAGTTAAGCTGGCCCTGCCCCTGCGGCATGGTCGGCCCCTTGACCCACCTGTGCGTGCCCCGAGCCCTGCATTAGCCCCTGTTGGACACCCCCTGTACCGTTCATGTTGGGTAGTAAACATTTGCCTGCCTATCGTCGCCTCATTACTATGCACTCCCACAGGGTAACAATTATGTTCAGTTTATAAACTTTTGATGATAGTTTGCTTTATTCTATGTTTTGGTACAAATGATTAAGCTTCCAGTAATTTGAAAGCCTTGAGAGACTCCTTTGTGTCTATCCCTAACGTGTCGATCAGGTGTAAATATCATCAAAGCTCAAATCTGGCCAAAGAGTGGGGTTATTTTGCCATCCTTTCAATGCATACCGGTCTGGAAGTGAAGCCAAACTTTTATCATACGGAAGTTTAGAAGAATATCTAGAAGAGATTTTTACGTATTTAGAGACTAGAAAATCACGTTAAGCAGTCGAGCACTCCATACTTGCAATGTAAAAGATGCCAATAACAAGGACCTTTTGCCAACCGTAAAACTGTGCATGCGAGGAAATTACGTCCTTGTTGGTAAAGACCTTGGCGTATGCCAACGTATCAAAATGTCTCTAAAACGCTGGCAAACGCTGAACAATCAATGTATTTTTTGAATGTATTTTATACATAACTTATACATAACGTATTAGTAACTTATATTGAACGTTTTGATAACTTATAGATAACTTATACCAAAAAATGCTTAGCGTGTTGCCGGCGTTCACAACTTATGCCCAACGATAGTCTAACTTATGCATAGCGTGCGGCAGCGTATCGCGAAAAAAACTTGCGTGGGTGTGTACGTGGACGTGAACGCAAGGAGGATCCATCATCACCCACACCCTCACCTTCACGCTCACCCTCTGATGGAGATGATGCAGGTTCCAACCCCATTTTTATATACCAATTCCCCTAAACGCTGCCAATATGCCATTATACAGTAGTTGTAAGATAGAAACACGTTCAGTAAGTTCTGTGATCATCCGGAACAAGTCAAATACGTCTAAATACATCAATATGAGTTGGAGATAAGTTACACATTCAAAGGTTCAAAGCATGCCCAGATGCCCAGATCGTCAGAGGTTAGAAATAAGTTTTGGGTACGCTAGACATTATCTCAACGTATTTTGACTTATGATTAACTTACAAGTAACGTGTGTCAACGTATGTCAACGATCGCATTACTTACCTTCAACTTATGGCCCGCATACGCCAGCGTATGAGCCATACGCTGGCATACACCATACTACCTCGCTGTACTACGACATATACCAGCGTGCTTCAGCATGCTCTTAACTTATACAAAACTTTCCCATAACTTATTCGACATATGCCAGCGTTTTTGATCAATTTTGATACGTCGGCATACGCTGGCTAAATCGTCAAGGTGTGACAGGGCCATAAACAAGAAACATCGCTATTAAGAGATGGTCGTTGTCACAGGCTGGGAAAGTGTGTGGCATGTTTTCATTGTAAATTAGGATTTCTTATTTTTTAGTAGTAGTAGTAGTAGAAGTAAGTTTCCTACCTACTGCTGGAGTATGTATAGTCTTGTTGGTTCCAGTTTTGCTGGGGTCTACCAGGGAAGAAGCCAGACCCTCTGAGATGTCCAGCATCACATTGCCTGTATCCGCATCACCATCATTGATCACTGTCTTGGACGACTTGGAGTGAATGCCTGACATATTCTAGGGCAAAATGTAAGTGTTGGGTGACAACTTATTTGAGGGAATTCCTTGATTTAACATTTGCATGACATAAATGTTTCATGTACCATTGTTATGGAAAAGCTTGCTGTCACTGTCTGCAAAAAAAAACAAATTAAAAAAAGTTTAAAAAAAAAGCTTTCAATTTAAATAACATTTGGTATTTTTTTATTTAGCTTGGCACCCCAATCTGGAGATTTGTTTGTGAACTAACTAGACTCTCAAGACAGATGAGTGGTGTGGTATATTATTATTAGTTAATTAGTTATTAAAAACACTCTTTTCGATCTCCGCAATTTGCCTCAAATTTCTCAGAACATCTCTCCAAAATTCAGACGAAGGTTAAAGCTAGACTCAGCTTTCTATATAGGAATCGCTCCTCATTCACTTCATCTGCTAAACTCTCTCTGGTCCAGATGACTTTCCTTCCTCTGTTCGACTACGGTGATACCATCTACCGCTCGGCGTGTAAAGGAGCTCTCGATCATTTAGACGTTCTGCATCACTCCTCCATCCGCTTCGCCACCAATGCCCCTACAGGACACATCACTGTGATCTGTACTCTCTGGCTAACTGGCCCTCTCTTGAGACCAGGCGCAACATCCACTGGCTGATGTTTGTTTATGAAACACTCCTAGGCCTCACCCCCTTCTACCTCACACAATTACTGCAACTCCGCCCACCCCCGACGCACAACACCCGGTCAGCTACAAACATCCTGCTAAAGATTCCCAAAGCCCATACATCCTTTGGCCGCTCCGCCTTTCAGTTTGCAGCAGCGGATAGCTGGAATATCATACAAAAAACCTTGAAAATTAAGACCTTTATCTCCCCCCGCACCTTCAAGGACACTATTACAAACACCCTGGTACACACATGCAGCTGCTTTGCCTGATGCTCACTACCAATGTCTTGACCTCTCCTATAGTATGCATTGCCATGAAGGAATGAATGGATGAATGGATGAATGAATGAATGATTGAATGGATGAATGTTCTATATTATTTTAATGACTGATTGAACCATAGCAGTATTGTTTTAGAGATGTTATATGTTTAACTGCTATGCCTGTGATCTCTGCTCTGTGTCATTGTGTTGTCTCCTGGGTTCTGTAGTGCCCGGAGTCTGTCTTTTTATTTTCTTCCTCCCAACCCCCATCCCCTCAGGAAGCCTTTTGCCTCCTGTCAGGTCATCATTGAAAATAAGAATTTGTTCTTAATTGATTTTCCTGGCTAAATAAAGGTTCTACTACTACTACTACTACTACTACTACTACTACTACTACTACTACTGCCTGTTCCTTCAGACCCGCCTGTGTGTGAGCATACACTGCTTGCTAGTGGTTTACACCACTTAAGAAAATTACGGGATACAGAAATCCACTCACTAAAGTTTGGCTACCTAAAGAACAGACGTGTAGGCTGGAGAATTTAAAACACTAATTTGTCTTGAGAGACTATCAACTCTTAACTACTTTTAAATAACTAACTGGGAATCCACACTGACCGATTCTGGCAGAATGACGTTTGGGTTATCCTTAAGCTGTTGGGCAACATATCCAAGAAAAGCTCGTTCTTTTGATTGTCCCTGAAACAGCAACACAAATCCATTTTACAATACATTTTGTATTTTTCATTACATTTTCATTAATTTTCTGGAATTGATCATTTTTGGTCTTGGTGCTTCTTACCAGAGTTATTTTAGCTTTGTTTGTAGTTTTGTTTACAATAAAATAAAACAAACATCAAAAAAATAGTACTTGCCTCTGTGGGTTCCATCTTATCAAGGACGTCCCCAACAGCTATTTGGTTATTCGTGAAGACAATAATTTATTAATAATTTAAATAAAAAACAATACATACAAACCTTTACATTGGCTAAGCCCATAAAGTATCTTAATACTATATCATCCGGCCCCATTCCGGCTTCAATCCTTACCTCGGCGTGTCCAGAGCTACGTTTAAAGGATGTCACCATAAACGGCTCAGCATTCAGCCAGTTTGTAATGTACAGTGTATGATATGCGTATTGATAAAAAGTCACTGATTTATCCGTTTTGTTGCCATCACATTTCAGCATGTGGAACCCTTGTGTTCCCAAACTAAAATTCCTTATTTTTGTCTGTTACACCTCTAATGAAAATGTGAGTTATGTATTTTGATGTAAGAAAAGTGCTAATGTCTTTAGGTGGTTTTGATACCTGTAGAAGGGCATTCCGAACTACATTATGTTGATGTGCTTCTGCTCACTTTGACAGAACGACACATCCAGTATCCAAAGGATCCCAGTGGAGGGAAAGAATCCATCGGGACAGGAGCAGTCGAAGGTCCCTGGAACATTGGTACACACAGTGCCGATTCCACAAAGATCCTTCGTCTCTCGGCATTCATCGATGTCTGTGATGGAGGAGAAGGGCGGATTAGGGTTAGACAAAGACTCGTCATTGAATCATGCCAGTTAAAAGGTGTAGGAAACACTAAACACGTTTCTTAAGAGATGTTCAAGATTCAAAAATCAAGATTTATTTTTGCCATATGCAACAAGTACAATAGAATGCTTACTCCCCATTCCCTCCCGAGTATGAATTTCTAAAACACAATAAAAAGAACAATAAAGAGACTGATGGATGATATGTACATGTGTTGAATTGTGCATAAAGCATATAAAAGCGCCAGTAGGGCAGCAGCCTCATCCATTTAGTGCAGTACAGTGCAGAACAGTGCAGTAACTGTAATGATATCAGAAAGTCCAGCAAAGTATGATAGTGTAATATAATATGGATGACAATGTGATGGTAGTGGCAACGCCCACTTCCACTGACCCATTTTTTTGCATCTTTTAAACTTTTAGTAGGAGGAGACTGACTGAAATTGAGGGGTTTCCTACACCTTGAACGCACAACATTGTTGGACACAACACCCACACACACACACACACACACACACACACACACACACACACACACACACCACACACACACACACACACACACACACACACACACACACACACACCATTGCATGGATTTTCAGAGCTGGCGATCTCATCTGAGATGTCAACGCCATAACCAGAGGTACAGGCGCAGAGGTGGGCCCCGATTGTGTTGTTACAGGTGGCTTCAGGGCCGCAGATGGTGTCGTCAACGGTACACTCATCCACATCTGTCCAGAGAGATATCACATTTGACATGAAAAACATCTTTTACCACATTCATCATTTACTCTTTCATATTTGGTGATTTGGAACTGTATCCATCATTGGCTGGGTTGGGTACATGGTACCCAACTACATTGTATTCAATGACATAATTCACAGGATTAATAACCAAATTAATTAGAAAAAAAAATAGTACTTTGGGTGACTTGGTACAAGCTCATATGAATTAAACGTTTCACCACCTTTTATGATAATAAGAAATTCCATTTAAACCTTTAACCCTTATCGAGAACTGAGTGATCTTGTACATGATGTATCACAAACTTTGGCTACATTGACTCCTATGTAGCCTGGTACATTGTGTGTGTGTGTGTGTGTGTGTGTGTGTGTGTGTGTGTGTGTGTGTGTGTGTGTGTGTGTGTGTGTGTGTGTATGTGTGTTGTCTCTTCATCATTTTGTCTATTGACCTTTTGTGATCCTCTTTCCCTCCATTTCCTACCAAAGTGCCTAAACAGCATCCATCCAATACGCCGCTTGTGTATTTAGCTCCCGGGCTCCAGCTTGTTCCGCTTTGCCTTGTGTGTACCTTGTGTTTGTAAATGTAGTGCGACTTTGCTTTGCTTGCGTGTCTTGTATTTACATTAAGTAAATCTGCAAGCTTAGCACAGTGTCTGAGAGCTTAGGGTCAATCTTGTAGTGTGTTTTTTTTGGACGGTGGATACACAGCGAAAGGCAGAGAGTTTGAGATGCATGTGACCGTCTGGCGTCTGCATGCGGACATTGTTGTTTTTGTTATTTGACTGTTGCAAATTGGGGTTTGGCACACATCTCTATTTGGAGAACCAAAAACAAGAGTCAGTCACAATTGGTGCTCTCAAAATGTTTGCATGTCTTGACGTCTACTTGAGAGCACTTTATGTGCTTTAAAGGAAACCCTGCATGTTTCAACAACCTACCTTTAAAATGTTGACAATTTAGTGCTGAATCCAAATTCGTTAAAGTTAAGTTTTGACGCTTTGAAAGTTGTGGGGGCCGCCATTACAAAGATGTGCATTGCATTCTGGGTTGATGACGTTTCACCGTTGTTCACCTAAAAGGCCTGGTTACTTTTGGTTGTTTTGAGTGAGCAAGAAAGAGAAATAGCCACCTACTTAAATGGCTTTAGAACACATCCAACCTATCCAATTTGAGCCGGAACACTCTGGATGCTCTGAAGCCGAGTCTTTATCACAAGCAACTAGCGAGAGTAACAGCGAAGAGGAAAAATTAGACACGAGATTAGGTGGACGAACGTGGTGTCGGTGCGAGTGCTATTTTCCTATGCCAACCGAGAGGGAGTCCATTTGCTGTAAAGAACCTTGCTTACTTGCTCCGATTATTATAGGGAATTTGGTAAATTTGTTAGCAAATCAGATACCAGCATATATATATATTGTATTTTGTGTGTGTACTTTTGTGCTAATGGTCTGGACGATTGATCCCCTTTAGTTAAGCGTCATGAACTTCGCTTTCTCTTGAGTTCTGTTTGACAACAAGAACAACAATAACAACAATGAAGCGTATAATATATACTTTTTATTTATTGTAGCTTCAAATACAAATCTGAGAGAATACGACTTTGTATCGTATGTAGACCAATTCCATACTAAAGTAGTATTCATTTTTATTTATATTTTTCTATTTTAAGATTTGTCATGTGTAACCAGCCATCAAAGTTTTGAAGCTGTATGACTAAATGATGTGCTTTTGACAGCACTGGATAGATATTATACGCTTCATTGTTGTTATTGTTGATTTAACTATACAATTATGTATTTATTAAGCGTAGAATTACGTCATTATATACATATGTATTCATTTATTTAAGCATTTATATGAGGATATACTTTATGTATTCACTTATTTAAGTATTTTATGAAATAATTATGTAGATGTATATTATGTCTAGATGGCCAATCAGGTTGCCCTTCTTAATAGTTAGTTGATCAATTAATGATTCCATATGATCAACATTATAGAATCAAATTGTTTAAGCATGCGCTTAAAGGAAACCCCGCATGTTTCAACAACCTACCTTTAAATTTCTTCAAACCTACCTGAAGAAATAAATAATAATGTCAATCAATGCTTAACTGGGTTACATTTATTTGTGTATTTATATGTTATGCATTTATATTTTAAAGATTTATCATCACATTAATTTATGTATTAATGTTATTTTTGTATATATAATTGTATTTATTCATGGTGTTACTTAACTAAATGAGAAATTAATGCGTCAACTTTGTCCATTAAAAGTCAGGGGGGCGGGTTAAAGCCTCTGATTGGTGGTAAAACTACTGCTTTTGCCTTATTGAAATTTAAGTTGTGTTTTGCGGTTATGCTGCCACCTATCGGTAATTTGGACTAACTGCTTTTTTTTGGGATAGCCAGAAAGTCCGAAAGTTGGCATTTGGCAAGTATTCTGTGATTGAATTACACCAATATATTTTTTCTATTTTATTTTGGTCATAACTGTGGTATAATAACACAACTTCAGTTGTGTCATTATACCACAACTTTACTGTCTGATTCACATTTGCGTATGTTTAGGTGTTGCTGGATTAAAAAATTCTAAGTGCACATTGACTTGGGTTGGGGCGCCTCGACCTCTCTCAGATTCACCCCGTTCCCCTATAGACATAAGCGCTGGTCATTCAGAGGACGGTGTGACTAGATACCTATACAGATGTTGATCTCGTCGGGGGGCCGGTATGCGAGGATCGGTATGTATCCCGGTTCACACTGGCAGATATGTTTTCCAGGAACATTGGTGCAGTTGGAATTAGGGCCGCAGACAGTGGTATTAAAACACTCGTCTATGTCTAAACCAAATAGTGGGAAGAAGAAAACATATCTTAAAAAACAAACTTCAACCAAAACCACAGCAGGTAATACAAACTTATTAAAATGGAAAAATATGAGGGATATGTATTTATATTTACGGGGACATTGGCACGGTGGGGTTTGTACGTGGTGGGTATGAAGTGCTTTCTACAGACCTTGGCATAGTGGAGCTGCAGAAGGCACAACGTGATACCCCGCATGGCAGACACATGCAAAACTTCCCGCGGAGTTCTGACAATCTCCCTGACCGCAGGGACTTTCGAGACACTCGTCAATGTCTGCGAAGAGAAACGAAGACAGCCGTTTGAGGTATGTGAATATTGTGAAAGCCATTTGACAGGTAAGGGAAAAGGTGGAGGACACGCTTTCCCTGTTGGTTTCGTCCCCAATTGGTCAGTCGGTCAATTAATAAACATCTGTTTGTTTAAGGTAGCTGCATGTGCGTGTCCACTGCAAATCAAGGTCAGTGCATTGTGTATAACTAGTTTGCTACTCATAAAACAGGCATGTGTGTTCAAGAAAGAGTGAATGCGAATCGTTTGGAATGGTTGTTTTTGGAGGGGTACCTATGCAGTTGTGTGAGACTCCTAGTTTCCCTGCTGGATTTGTGTCGTTGAATCCTGGCTGACAGGAACAGTTGTATATTCCAATATCATTGTCGCAGATGGAATCTGGACCACAGATAGTGGGAGTCACCGTGCACTCATCTATGTCTGCCATAGGACATTGAACAGGCATGTTTTATATAACATTAGATAATCATTATTATTATTGTTATTATTGTTATTATTATTAGTATAATAAGTAGCAGTAGAAGTAGTAGTAGAAGTATTAGTAGAAGTATTATTAAGTATAAATAATAATACTGAATAATAATAATAATAATTGAAATAAATATTGCGATTGCTGTTGTTTTTATTAGTATTATTAAGTGCAGATTTCATCTGCAGTGAACAAGTAAACTCAACTGAGATAAGATAAGCTAAACAAAGCAAAGCTAAGTTCCACTAAACTAAACTTACCAGTACAGTCATAGGTATCATTAACAGGAAGGTGTCCAGCAGGGATTTTGTACCCAGAGACACAAACGCAGCCTCCAACAGAGTGACATTCAGCAAGGGCCCCACAGGAGCCGTTACCACACTGAGCGTGATCTTAATGGGGGGAGAGAACACACACTCACACACACACACACACACACACACACACATCACACACACACACACACACACACACACACACACACACACACACACACACACACACAAACATCAAGACATACATACAGACAAACTCACTTATTATTTAAATGATCATTTTTAACTTGTGTATAGTGAAGGGTAAAATGCTCCATTCTCACAGGTAACAAAGCCAGTACCGGTCGGTGGGTTACCACGGGGTCTGAAGACAAGAAAGCCATCCGGACAGAGCACCCAATCAATAGTAATTATGTTGTATTTGCATCCATAAGAGCCATATCTGGTGGCACTTCCCTGTGTTGGTGTTATGGATTCAACCACTGGATATTCTCCATTTGTCCTCCATGGATGTACGAAGCCACCCATGTTTGATCTGCATACTCCAATCGGTGTATCTCCACCGACCCCTGTGAATCGCCACCACTTGTCGATTAAGTGGTTGTCAGTTTGGGGGAAGCCAGGGAAGTCGGTTCCGAAGGCCCGGTTGCGCCATGGATCCGTCAGGTTGGTGTACCCGTTGCAGGAACCTGGATGCATTGGAGAGATGGTGTCAACCACATGGATCTCATTCATGATAGTCATGTGACAAATCTATGAGTGAATGAAATAGCCTTACCATTGAGGTATTCACCACGTGAGAGAATGACAAGCAAACCTGAGCAGAAATCAAATAAACATGGAGGTAGCACAATCAGCTGAAATTGTGTGTGTCGTTTTGTCTAATAAGCAAACACTAAATGATGACTTATATATGAAGGATATGTATGCAAGTGTATCTGTGTGTATCTGTTTACATGTGTATATGCATATATGTATATGCATGCATTCATGCATCTGTAGAGGAATTAAACATGCATGCAAGTCTATGGCGAAGGTATATTTAAGGAATGATTGACATTGACCGTTTGAATTGAATTGAATCAACTGAACTGATTAACAATCAATTAGTATATTGTTATGGGCCTAGTAACTAGCCCTACATCTAACAATACAATCATTATTTTTGTATTCTTTAAAAATAGAAATGCTTACTCAGATGTAATAGCAGGGCGCAGTAGTGCATCCTGGCAGGTCCTCCTCCTCTAAAAGCCTAAAACACTGACCCTTCCTGTCCAGGGAACACATCTTAGGGAGTTGCACAATCACCAAAAAGTGTTATATAGGAGGGTTTAAGCTAAATGCAAAGAGCAATGCAAATGAACCACAGCCTAATCAGAAGACGAAGAATAACACATCACAACAGGCGGCCGGGAAGGGAAAGAATTGGAGGCATCTCGCCATGACCCTGCATGAACTTTGCAGTACACAATAGGGATACTTTAGCTACAATTTAGAGGGCAGGATAGTCTAGTAGTCCCAGCTGAAAGGTTCTGAACCCCCAGTGGGCATCCTTGAGCAAGTTACCGAACTCCTATACCTTCTTATAAATGCCATGTATCCAAAAACAATTCACTGTAAGTTGCTTTGGATTAGTGCCTGCTAAAATATGTCTGGAGAAGACTTTTTTCACAAGTTTTTTGGTATTTTTGTACGAACCACTAATGAACAAAGCATGACTAAAACAAGAAAAAACTGTGTAGAAAATAGTCGAAGCAGAAATTGTACATTAATTTACATTACATTTGAAAATATATACCGTATATATGTATATCATTGTATCATGAGGTTTACCATATAAACTCAGGTTGCAGTAGGAAATTCAATAACCAACCAAACTGAATGTAAGTGTCCTTTCAGCACTGTATGTGCTATTTGTTTTGTGCCGCCACGCTCTAATCAATCCCAGGTGTTGTCTCAGGCTAATGAACACCTGGGATCTACCCTTCTTAAGTTCTTAAGGCTGCCGAAGACCGACGTCGGGCGCTTGATCATTGTGAACCTTACTGAGAACCTTCTGCTGAAGACCGACATCGGGGGCGAGATCATTGAGAACCTTATGGCTCCCTCCTACTCGAGAACCTGTGTTTCCAGCTCCGACTACGTCGTAGCTGGATACACACAAAAGGGGGTTGGCAGGTAAAAGGAATGACATTTAGGAGCACAGGTCGAATGCGGTGATGGAAGGTGGAACTTGAAGTAGACATGCAATAGAAAAACCCAGTTAATGTCATGGACTAAACACATTTTAATGATTGAATTCATTGAGTTCATAACTGTAGTAACATTGAAACATCATTGTAATATTGTAAAAACCCATGTAAATGTTCTCTTGACTCTTGTAGATATGCTCCCAAGAATATTTTAGACCACTATTTATCATCAAGGATTTTCGCGGACCACCTCATATGCAAACCGTAAAAATAAGTACATATAAACGTAGTGTTAAAACGCAGATATTTTTTTATAGTTAATTATAGACAATCAAAAGTAAATTGAAGCCTATCTGATACTTTTGTTGCACGTGTGACCGGTGTCTGTCTGCGTTGTGTATGTTTCTCAAAGAGGACGGCGGACAACTTCGACCATATATTCAAATCTGCATCCACTCATAGAACACAACAGCTGCATCAGTGAACATGAACTGCAGCTTCAGCTCTTTCAACATCCGATTGTATCCGTGTACAATAAGGAAATAATAAATAAAATAACTGATTTTGTGCAATTATAGGCTAATTAAACTCAAAACAACCATGTTACACACGCACAGCAAGTCCAGTGGAAACAAATAATCTTATCAATCACACTGAATATCAAAACAAATTACATAAACGTGTGTAATAAGGAAATAATAAATAAAATAACAGATTTTGTGCAATTATAGGCTAATTAAACTCAAAACAACCATGTTACACACGCACAGCAAGTCCAGTGGAAACAAATAATCTTATCAATCACACTGAATATCAAAGAAATTAACATAAACATGTGTAATAAGGAATTAATAAATAAAATAACTGATTTTGTGCAATTATAGGCTAATTAAACTCAAAACAACGCACACGCACAGCAAGTCCAAGCTAACCTTATCGCTCAGCTAATGAGATGGATGATGTTGCTTCGCAGACGTCAACATCTGGATGTCAGATTCCAGCGATGACAGCTTCAATCTGAGATCTGGTTCATTGTTAAGTTTGTTCCGATATTTTGTCTTCAACGAGACCAGTGATGAAAATCCCGACTCACAGAGGTAAGTGGTAGGAAAGGGCATAAGAAACATCAAGGCCTTGTCAGACAGCTCTGGGTATTCTGAAGCAGCTTTTAGCCAAAAGGCAGGCAGGCATCTCTGAGAAAAATTCACTTTTAAAGCACTGTCACAGGACAGTTCAACAAGGCTGTCTTGCTCTCTGGACGTAAGGTTTGCGAGGATGTCATCGTCCAGAGGCGCAAATGGATTTCTGATCCAGTTTGCAGTTGTGTCAGGGATAGGGAAGTACATCCGTAGCTATGTTTTCAAACTGTGCAAGTGCTCCCTGACATCATTTTTCACATTATTTGGAAGCTGCATTTCCGCGGTGTCCAAAAAATCGGATAGGTTTGCAAACGAGTCATAGTTTGACTGCTCCAGGCGCCTGGCCCACATCTCCATCTTCTGGATTGTAGCTTCAACTTTGTCTTGCACGTGAAAAAGTGTCACTGACCTCCCCTGAAGACTCCGATTGAGTCCATTCAAATGCTCAAAAATATCTGCCAGGTATGCCAACTTGGCAAGCCACGGGGCATCACTGAAGCGATCTGAAAGTTCAAATTTTGAGTCAAGTAAAAACATTCTCACTTCATCGCGCAACTCGTAGAGCCGCGCGAGCACCTTTCCTCTCGATAGCCACCGGACCTCGGTGTGCAGAAGTAATTGCCGGTGATCACTGCCCATCTCATCGCATAAAACGGCAAACAACCGGGCATTCAGTGGACGGGCCTTGATCAAATTGATCGTTCGTACTGCTTCATCCAGAACAGTTTTGAGATCAGGAGGCATTTTTTTGGCTGCGAGAGCCTCCCTGTGGATGCTGCTGTGGATTGATTTAGTTTGTGGAGCCACTGCTTGTACACGTTTAACAAGCCCACTGTGTCGGCCTAACATGGCTGCTGCCCCGTCTGTGCTAATGCCCACGCATTTTGACCAATCAATCCTATGTTCCGTTATGAAAACTGTTCAACATGTCAAAAAGTGCCTCTGCAGTTGTGCGTGTTGGCAAACATTTACAAAAGAGAAAGTCCTCCTCTATTTCTCCGTTGTGTTCATACCTTACGTATGAGAGCAGGTTGGCAAGGTTAGCTATGTCAGTTGATTCATCCAACTGTAGTGCAAAAAATCGACTGGCTTTTATCCGTGCTATTAGCTGGTCATTCACATTGCTGGCCATTTCCTCAATTCTGTGCTGTATGGTGCTGTCTGACAATGGAATCAAGTCCATTTGCTTGCATGCCTTTTCACCCAGCATAACACCCACCGCCACCTTAAATGATGGCAGCACCACCTCCTCACCGAGTGTATGCGCTTTCCCATTTTTGCGATAATTCTTGACAATCTGTATGAGACTTCAGCTGCTTTAGCATTGTTGCTACCTGTAGATGTGGATTCCATGATGTTCTTGCTACTGTGAAATTCTTGGAGCTTGTTTTTAAAAAACTCAAAAAACTCAACTGAATCGTTTGGAATGGTTGTTTTTGGAGCGGTACCTATGCAGTTGTGTGAGACTCCTAGTTTCCCTGCTGGATTTGTGTCGTTGAATCCTGGCTGACAGGAACAGTTGTATATTCCAATATCATTGTCGCAGATGGAATCTGGACCACAGATAGTGGGAGTCACCGTGCACTCATCTATGTCTGCCATAGGACATTGAACAGGCATGTTTTATATAACATTAGATAATCATTATTATTATTGTTATTATTGTTATTATTATTAGTATAATAAGTAGCAGTAGAAGTAGTAGTAGAAGTATTAGTAGAAGTATTATTAAGTATAAATAATAATACTGAATAATAATAATAATTGAAATAAATATTGCGATTGCTGTTGTTTTTATTAGTATTATTAAGTGCAGATTTCATCTGCAGTGAACAAGTAAACTCAACTGAGATAAGATAAGCTAAACAAAGCAAAGCTAAGTTCCACTAAACTAAACTTACCAGTACAGTCATAGGTATCATTAACAGGAAGGTGTCCATCGGGGATTTTGTACCCAGAGACACAAATGCAGCCTCCAACAGAGTCACATTCAGCAAGGGCCCCACAGGAGCCGTTACCACACTGAGCGTGATCTAAATGGTGAGAGAACACACACTCACACACACACACACACACACACACACACCCACACACACACACACACACACATCAATACACACACACACACACACACACACACACACACACACACACAAACATTAAGACATACATACAGACAAACTCACTTATTATTTAAATGATCATTTTTAACTTGTGTATAGTGAAGGGTAAAATGCTCCATTCTCACAGGTAACGAAGCCAGTAGCGGCCGGTGGGTTACCACGGGGTCTGAAGACAAGAAAGCCATCCGGACAGAGCACCCAATCAATAGTAATTCTGCTCCATTTGCATCCATTAGCGCTATATCTGGTGGCACTTCCCTGTGTTGGTGTTATGGATTCAACCACTGGATATTCTCCATTTGTCCTCCATGGATGTACGAAGCCACCCATGTTTGATCTGCATACTCCAATCGGTGTATCTCCACCGACCCCTGTGAATCGCCACCACTTGTCGATTAAGTGGTTGTCAGTTTGGGGGAAGCCGGGGAAGTCGGTTCGAGGAAGGCCCGGTTGCGCCATGGATCCGTCAGGTTGGTGTACCCGTTGCAGGAACCTGGATGCATTGGAGAGATGGTGTCAACCACATGGATCTCATTCATGATAGTCATGTGACAAATCTATGAGTGAATGAAATAGCCTTACCATTGAGGTATTCACCACGCGAGAGAATGACAAGCAAACCTGAGCAGAAATCAAATAAACATGGAGGTAGCACAATCAGCTGAAATTGTGTGTGTCGTTTTGTCTAATAAGCAAACACTAAATGATGACTTATATATGAAGGATATGTATGCAAGTGTATCTGTGTGTATCTGTTTACATGTGTATATGCATATATGTATATGCATGCATTCATGCATCTGTAGAGGAATTAAACATGCATGCAAGTCTATGGCGAAGGTATATTTAAGGAATGATTGACATTGACCGTTTGAATTGAATTGAATCAACTGAACTGATTAACAATCAATTAGTATATTGTTATGGGGCCTAGTAAACTAGGCCCCTACATCTAACAATACAATCATTATTTTTGTATTCTTTAAAAATAGAAATGCTTACTCAGATGTAATAGCAGGGCGCAGTAGTGCATCCTGGCAGGTCCTCCTCCTCTAAAAGCCTAAAACACTGACCCTTCCTGTCCAGGGCACACATCTTAGGGAGTTGCACAATCACCAAAAAGTGTTATATAGGAGGGTTTAAGGTAAATGCAAAGAGCAATGCAAATGAACCACAGCCTAATCAGAAGACGAAGAATAACACATCACAACAGGCGGCCGGGAAGGGAAAGAATTGGAGGCATCTCGCCATGACCCTGCATGAACTTTGCAGTACACAATAGGGATACTTTAGCTACAATTTAGAGGGCAGGATAGTCTAGTAGTCCCAGCTGAAAGGTTCTGAACCCCCAGTGGGCATCCTTGAGCAAGTTACCGAACTCCTATACCTTCTTATAAATGCCATGTATCCAAAAACAATTCACTGTAAGTTGCTTTGGATTAGTGCCTGCTAAAATATGTCTGGAGAAGACTTTTTTCACAAGTTTTTTGGTATTTTTGTACGAACCACTAATGAACAAAGCATGACTAAAACAAGAAAAAACTGTGTAGAAAATAGTCGAAGCAGAAATTGTACATTAATTTACATTACATTTGAAAATATATACCGTATATATGTATATCATTGTATCATGAGGTTTACCATATAAACTCAGGTTGCAGTAGGAAATTCAATAACCAACCAAACTGAATGTAAGTGTCCTTTCAGCACTGTATGTGCTATTTGTGTTGTGCCGCCACGCTCTAATCAATCCCAGGTGTTGTCTGAGGCTAATGAACACCTGGGATCTACCCTTCTTAAGTTCTTAAGGCTGCCGAAGACCGACGTCGGGCGCTTGATCATTGTGAACCTTACTGAGAACCTTCTGCTGAAGACCGACATCGGGGGCGAGATCATTGAGAACCTTATGGCTCCCTCCTACTCGAGAACCTGTGTTTCCAGCTCCGACTACGTCGTAGCTGGATACACACAAAAGGGGGTTGGCAGGTAAAAGGAATGACATTTAGGAGCACAGGTCGAATGCGGTGATGGAAGGTGGAACTTGAAGTAGACATGCAATAGAAAAACCCAGTTAATGTCATGGACTAAACACATTTTAATGATTGAATTCATTGAGTTCATAACTGTAGTAACATTGAAACATCATTGTAATATTGTAAAAACCCATGTAAATGTTCTCTTGACTCTTGTAGATATGCTCCCAAGAATATTTTAGTTTTGAGTGTTTTTTTATTATTAATATGCTCTCCATTCTTTGTTTTATTCTTTCTTTAGTTTATTTGTTTCAAATGTGCTATCACATGTATTATTTACTAAAAGTAATGCAAATTTAATTTCCAGTTATTTGTTAATCAAGAAAAGCAAGAACATATTTTGTCAACATAGCCATAGTTTCAGGACAGTAGCCTTGACCTGGTGTTCATGTTTAGTTATGACGGCGGAGTCCGCCATGCAAGGAGACAGCCAGCACGTCAGGAGCAGTTAGGGTTAGGGGGTCTTGCTCGAACCAGCGACCTTTCGGTTGTGAGGCGACCGCTCTACCTCCTGAGCTATACTGCCGCCCTATATCTATATATACAGATAGATAGATATATAGATATATATAGATATATAGATATATATAGATATATATAGATATATATAGATATATCTATGTATCTATAAATACGTTTGACACACATATATTCAGTGTATATATATATATATAAAGCGTTCCATTGTACTTGTTGCATAGGGCAACACTCAAAAATACAGCACACACAAAAAGTATACAAAATATCAATTGACATCCAGAAGAGATACAAAATAGGTATAGAAAAAATAAACATCAATTATTAAATTAAAAACGACATGGTTAAATAACCAAGAGTAAAAATGAAAACATAAATAAATAAAAACAAGGGGGGGGCTACGTTGTTTTAATGTCAGATAATTCGTTCTCAAAGTAGGACAGAAATGGTTGCCAGACCTTATAGTACTTTGCGATAGAGCCCCGGGTCGTGTGCTTTAGCTGCTCAAGTTTAAGATGGGACATTACTTCCTCTACCCAGCGCTTATGAGACGGCGGCGCAGCCTTCTTCCAACTAAAGAGTATCAGACGTCTAGCAAGTAGGGTAGAGAATGCCACAGCCTCAGCCTGATCAGTTGTTATTCGTGTCTCCTGTGGGACCACGCCAAAAACAATGCAGTCAATGGGTTCTCAACCACAGCCGTGTTACACATTTACACAGGTTTTAAATATATCAGTCCTAAAAGGGGCCAATTTTGGACAGAGCCAAAACATGTGACTTAGGCTGGCCGGGTCCCGACTGCACCTGACGCAGGTTGGGTCTAAACCTGGGTAAAATTTGGCCAGTTTACTTGCAGATAGATGTAACCTATGCAAAACCTTCAATTGTAGCATCCCATGTCAAATGCACATTGAGGATGAGTGGACACATTTAATTGCTGCCTGCCAAATAGTATCTGATATAGTTATTCCCAGCTCTTCCTCCCATTGCCTCATTAAGTGATTAAGCGACGGGGCAGCGACCCTCTGAATATTGTCATATAATACAGACACCAGACCCCTGTCACAGGGATCCATATTTAAACATCAATCAATCGTCATCAATCCAGGTACTCTGTGGGGCAGCTAGAGAGAAGTGGGTCCTGACATAACTACGTATCTGCAAATATCTGAAGAAACATGACTGTGGGATATTAAAATCCTTCTTTAACTGTTCAAAATAAATAAAGTGTCGAAACATTTACATTTGCCAGAATTGGGGAAGCAATAAGTGCCTGTTTGTGTTTGAAATGAATTGTAAACTGAGTCCATATCTTCAGGGAGCCTTGGATGACTGGGTTATTTGTCCAGTAGTTTTTACTCAAGGGTAGTGGAGCACAAAGTAAAGAGCAAAGCGACACTGGATTACTTGAATGCTACTCCATTACAGACCAGACTGGGGATTCGTCCGTCACATCAACCCAAAACATCAGCTTGTGGATGTTGGCAGCCCAATAGTAATACAAATAAATGGGTAAGGACAAACCACCCTCCCTTTGGCCTTTCCAAATACTCTTTCATAATTTGAGGTACAGCTTTATTCCAAATAAAAGTGGAAGTGCACTTATTTAATTCCCCAAAGAAGGATTTAGGGATGAAGATTGGGATTGCCTGAAACAGAAATAAGAACCTGAGCATGATCGTCATTTTAACAGAATTAATCCTGCCAGCTAGTGACAGGGGGAGGGTCGACCATCTCTCCATGTCCAGTTTAGCCCTACCAAGCACTGCTTGGTAGGGCTGTCCATCAGATCTTTGTATTTGTAAGTGACACAGACACCTAGATATGTAAAGCTGTCCTTACAAACAGAGAAAGGGAAGTTCTGAAATTACATTTGACGTGCTTTATCATAATAAAACACTTTTACTCAGGTTTCATTTATAGCCCGACACCCGGCCATACTCGGCAATAAGTTCCAAGGCAATAGGTATAGTAGCATGGGGATCCGAAAGAAAAAGAAGAAGATCATCCGCATAGAGCGACAATTTATGCAATTAGACTAGCGGTCTATCTTAACAGTATTGCCAGGGGCTCTATAGCAATATCGAATATCTGGGGGCTGAGTGGACAACCCTGTCGTGTTCCACGAAAAAGTGGGAAATAATGAGATATTATCCTATTAGTTTGAATTGAAGCTTTTTTTGTATAAAGGATCTTGATCAACCAACAAAAAGTAGGGCCGAAGCCGAACTTCTCGACTGCAGTGAACAGGTAATTGTATTCAATCCTATCAAACGCCTTTTGTGCATCCAAGGATATAATAAGCTCTGGTTCGACATTGTTGGGCTGGTAGATAACATTGAATACACGGCGGAGGTTGCTTGATAGCTGTCTACCCACAATGAAACCAGTCTGATCTGGATGTATCAATTTAGGCATCATTTTCTCAAGCCTCCCTGCTAGGACCTTGGAAGAATAATTTTATAGTCGCAACATAAAAGACTAATTGGGCGATATGATTCACACAACAACGTCTTTATTATTTTTGAGTAATAATGAGATAGAGGCCTGCGTCATAGTTGGGGGAAGAGCATTCCTAGCCAGGACCTCCTCGAATACCTTTACTAATAGCGGCAGTAGTTTAGGGGCAAATTTCTTAAAAAATTCACTTGGATAACCATCTTTTCCGGGCTTCATTTTTTAAATTGCGTTATCAATCTCTGTTAAAGTTATATTTCTCTCCAGTCCAGATTTGTCTGATTCAGCCAAGGAGGGCATTTCAATTTTACTAAAGAAGTCATCTACTAATTCTTTGCTACTTGCCCCCTAGGTGTACAGAGTCTCATAGAAAGACTGAAACTGGGCATTAATGTTTTTTTGGTCTGTAACAATATTACCTTCCTCATCTTTTATTACAGATATAAAACCTGCTGTTGCTGACTGTTTAAGTTGATGGCACAAAAGCTTGCTGGCACGCTCCCCATGTTCGTAAAAATTAAAGCGTGATTTTAAGTGGAGATCTACAGCGTCCCCATTGGACAGAGAATCAAATTCTATCTGAAGCAAAATTCTCTCCTTGTAAAGATTCTCCGAAGGCGATATTGAATGTAATCGGTCAATCACTTTAATCCTATCAATCAATTCTGTAGCTCATTTGGATTTCCTTTTAGTTTCACCAGCGTTATAAGATATCACTTGCCCCCTTACATATGCTTTCATGGTTTCCTGGTGTACTGGGGAGAAAAAAGAGAACTGTTTGGAAGTCGGGTATTTAAATCTCCAGGGGTCAATCACTCTATAGGCTTGAAGGAATGTATTTATGCAGCTTGCTGATTTATTAAGTGTGGTGACCTTACTGCTAGAACGATCTAGTACAGAGTCTAGGACACAATTTAGGTCCCCCCCTAATATTAATTCATGCGAGTCTAGGCCTGGCAACAGAGAGAAAAGATTCCTGAAGAACTCAACGTTATCCCAATTTGGGGCATAAACATCCTCACAGTTCACCTTGTGTAATTATGCAACGACCATTTTTGTCCCTTATGGATTCTGACTCTTCAAACTGCACATCTCTGTGCAGGAGAATAGCTACCCCCCTGCTCTTACTATTAAAATTGGAGTGAAAAACCTGTGTAAATCCTGCTCTTTGAAGCAAGCTTTGTTTAGATGAGAAAACACCTAGCTACGCTTAACCGGGTGATTCAATCCCCTCACATTCCAACTCACCACCGTGGTGTCTGCCTTGCCTATACCCTTATCTACAGACGCCATCCATACACTCCTTCAATTTATGATACTGCATTGGAGAGTCCCTGAGCTTGGTAAAAGGGTTGTAGCCAAAAAAACAAAAAGGGGGTGGAAAGGGGAGGATGAGCACTTATAAACATACATTTTCACAAACATAAAACACAATGACAACACGACAAACGTCATGCTTGTATCTCGCATTTAGACTGCTTGCACTTCTGGTAAACCTCTTCTCCTACTGCTTACCATGCAAGCACCCCATGGGAACTGAACAATTAACTCAATATAGCTCCTTCTCTTCAGCTGACCAGGCAATGCTGAATATAGCGACATCCTAGTTTGAAGGATCAGTTTGAATCGGATCTGGTCACCGTCGGGGGTCGTCACTGATTTCATCTCTATTGCTTTCTTTAGCATCGATTATTTTTCGGAGAAATAGTGGCATTTCACAATAAATAAAAGCCTGCGGTGGGAGCCCGTCTTGTGTCGGTCTGCTGCGGAGAGCCCGGTCCAGGGTCGGGGACTTGTCGAGGCCCAGGGAAACTTTTTGCATATCAGCCACAAACTGAGATGGGTGCTTCCCATGCTCCCGTCCTTCCTTCACTCCTATAATGCGGATATTGCAGCGACGTGATCTTGCCTCCAAATCTTCGCAACGGTCCCTCAGTGTGGCCAGTTCTTTTTTCATTCCGGTAACATCCGATGTCATGCGGGTGATTGAGTCCGAGTGGCTACTAACCTCAGCCTCCGGCTCAGACACACTTTGATTCTTTTGTTGATTTGTTCCCGCACGTTCCACCGTAATTCCGTCTGAATCTGGGTAGTCTGGCTTTGGAGTTCAGCCGACTGGGCTATCGCCTTTTCTTCAATTTTGGCCACCGGGTCCTGTTTAAGAGACGCAATAGCATTAAGTACCGCGTGTTGGTCGTTGATGTCTGCGTCATCCGCCAGGTTAGCATCAGCGCCAGCCGCCGGCTCCAACTTGTTGTTTCCCTGGTGTTTTTTTGGCATATTTACTTAGCAATTGTCTGGCTATGGATATAACTTGTGTATCAAGTCGCTTGGAGTCAGTTTAAGTGGTTTTGAAAGAGCAATATTCTGCAATATTAGTCGTTCCCATGAGGAGCTCAACAAAACTCCGTCTCTGCATGGCGCTGCCCTCACCGGAAGTCCCGTATATGTATATATATATATATATATACACATATATATACATATAAATATATATATGTCTATATATATATATATTTATATATGTTTATATATATATATATGTATATGTATGTATATTTTACTCTCGCAATATGAATTATTTGTAACAATGACAGTCAATAATTTAAATAAAAGGTGATTAACAGAAACAATAACAATAAAGAAATGTCTTACAGTATGTACATATGGCGGCTGCTGCAAAAAGCATATATATACACAGTGTATATATATATATGCTTTTTGCATATGTACATACTTTGAGCCATTTTCTATCGTATAATACACACATAAACGGTGTATAAAATGGTACATTTTTTATATTTATTTATAAAGAAAATATAAGACCTGCATACCGTTTGTGAACCAATGATGTTAAGGCTACGATATATATATATATATAGATATATAGATATGTTTGACACACACACACACATATATTCAGTGTATATATATATATATATATATATATATATATATATATATAAAGCGTTCCATTGTACTTGTTGCATAGGGCAATTAAAAATCTTGAATATATACTGAATATATATATATATATATATATGTATATATATATATATATACTGTGTATATACATGTGTATATATATATATACACCAGTGGTGAAGCGTCAGGGCCTTCAAGGTATTCAGAGAAGACCCTGGAACTCTCAGATGAAACCAAAAAAATCGAATTAATTGAAATAAAATGAATAAATGAGAATTGTATCTGTGTTGTTATCTGTTATATTACAGTTACGTTGATTTGTTTGTCTTTCTCGGTCCATGCACGACACATTTGAGTGGTTTTGTGTTGGAAAAACAATGCAACCAATCAGATATTTTTCTGGGTTGCTGGGAAGAATATCCTTCAACCAAAGTACTCCCGCATACTTTGGCCCTTAGACTGAATGAGAGCGTACGTTTGGATTGACAATTTGATCAACCAATCATATATTGATTTGTAGCCAATGGGCGTATTCTTTCAGATTTCCCCGCAGCTCAATATGGAGCTAGAAGGTGCAAGGTGGTGGCTGGAGCAAGAGTGGATCTAGCGTAGTGCTACGTTTTTTCTACGTAGGATTTTACGTCAAAATGGCAACAGGCGAAGATGATGTCGTTGCAGATTTATTGTCGGAACCATTTTCAAGACGACCATTCAATGTAAAGATGGACATTATTTAAAAAAGGCCGTCCAATGCCTGACAATCTTAGGGCTGAATCAAGTTGTTAAAGCGGGCTCTACTAGCCACAAGAGACTATACTGCTGGGACCGAACAGAGGGCAGGGAATTGGAAAGGCAACTTATTTTGGATCTGAAAAGCGATCATCTTTATGACCTGATGGTGGTCGGACAATTGATCCAGAAGGACAGGAGAATGGATTTGGTCTTTAAGTGAACATCATTGGTGAGTGAGACAAATTTGTCTTTGCTGGTTTTGTCGCAGTGTTGCATCTCGTTGAGCTGGTTGTTGCATTTTGTTTCCACACACTTGTTGACTGATTAGTTAATGGCTGACTTGGGTTTGTCAAGCATTGTTGTGCATTTAAATTGAGAGTTTGGACTTGATCTTTCTTTGCATCGCTTAACGTGAAAAGACTTAATGTAACTAAGAGTTACAAAACCGCGATCAATAATCACCTAATTTGCATATGTCTTGTCATTGGGTTAACAGTATACATACCATCCGTTTCTCATTGATTGTTTCTGTTATTGGTTGCTTGATAAGTGCTATATAAATAAAGGTATTATTACTATGGCTTAGGATGTATCAAACATTGGTCGTATCGCAATGGCTTTTTCTTGATACTTTTTTCTTGAGTGAAACAATTGAATTGGTTCATTCTGACCTGTGTGTCTGTATGCATGTTTGCAGGAAGAGGATTCGCACGTGTTGCAATGAGTTGAACTCGCTGGTGCCGTTCTGCAAGCCGGAGACCGACAAGTCCACCACACTGCTGTGGACCACAGTGTTCCTCAAGCACCTTCAGGAGCTGTACGGAGACTCGCTCAAAGAGGTACTGTGAACCAGCGTACCATTTATAATGCCAGGTCAAGTGGATCGCCATTTAAATCCTCTAGTGTTTTATTTTACCACTGGAAGGTATAGGGCTTGTCATAAAACGGGACTGTCTCTGCAGTAGAAAGGCGCAATACAAAATTCAATTGGTGTTGCATGACCAGAGAACAACAGTTGGAACAACAGCCCTAGAGAACTGGTGCTACATGACCAGAGAACAACAGCCTTAGAGAACTGGTGCTACATGACCAGAGAACAACAGCCTTAGAGAACTGGTGCTACATGACCAGAGAACAACAGCCTTAGAGAACTGGTGCTACATGACCATAGAACAACAACCTTAGAGAACTGGTGCTACATGACCAGAGAACAACAGGCCTAGAGAACTGGTGCTACATGACCAGAGAACAACAGGCCTAGACAACTGGTGCTACATGACCCGAGAACAACAGTTGGAACAACAGCCCTAGAGAACTGGTGCTACATGACCAGAGAACAACAGTCTGAACAACAGCCCTACAGAACTGGTGCTACATGACCAGAGAACAACAGGCCTAGAGAACTGGTGCTACATGACCAGAGAATAACAGTCTGAACAACAGCCCTAGAGCCAGCAAATGCCGGATGACACAAACGCTTTATTCTGTGGACTTTAGCTGGGGAACAAATTAGCAAAACTGAATGCTGGTAAAATGGAGGGGAATTGATCATGGTTCATTTTCCTATACTACCCACATTGCTATGGTACAAACCTGGTTGACAACCGGCAAAGTATTCCTTTAACACCTTACTCTGAAGCAAGAGTGAAGAGCTTTGTCATTTATCGTCATCATAGGATGGTCTAAGTAACCTAGTGACCATATTGTAAACAACATTTTATGAAATGTATAATATCAGTAAATATGAAATCAATGTAAATGTTGAAATATCAAGTGCAAATTGAAGATTGTTGGGGAGCCGTCAGGGGAGGAGTATGTATGTATGAAGTATGCATGACATTACAAAGTTGTGGAATAATATTAATAATAATAATGATAATAATAATAATAATAATAGTAATAATAATAATAGTGTGATGGTGATTTAGCCTAACAAATACTCATGATTCCCACTTTGAACACAGAACTTCCAGAGCACCATCAGTGGTAAGACGGACCCAGACCAGCTCCACCAGGAGATGGCAGCAGGCATTCTTCTGGTAGCGGAACAGTAACCCCCACAGTATGTGTGTGGTTAACCGTACGTCCACCGCTCCATGGAGAGATCTTAGAGGCTGAGCTTTCACCCACTACGCTGTTCCACCAGAAAGCATCAAGTACAAACACACATTCTTCTTCAAGGGAAATGTGTGAGGATACATTGTTAAAATAAGATGTCCTCTTTTTTATACATGACATCATTATTTTACAATTCATAGATTGTATTCCCCATACATACACTTGTTTTAATAAAGTGGTATTTTCGGTTTCGTCAGACACATAAGTCATTATTTTGAAAGGTAAAGGTATCCGTTTAGTTAGGGTTCTCTTCTGCATACAGAAAACACGATTGGACATTTTTACCGCCTGCTTTCTTCAAAAGCCCTAAGCAACACCTACGTTTGGGAGGAAAAATGCTTTCTGCAGTACAGAAAGTCATGTGCAGGGGGCGCTGTTTGGCATTGAGAGACAAATTACACTGTGTTACACTACATTTATTATAGTATTTATTATTTAAATCCAAGGTGCTTATTTAAGAAACAAAATCCAATCACATTTTACATCCGTTACATTTTAGTGGATGTTTTAAAAATTGTTCTGCATTTTGCGTACAATAATAAAACTGTAGAGCAGTTCTAAATTAACTTATTTATTTTTTAAATGATCTTCTTTCCTGGTTGTTGTTGTTGTTGTTTCTTCCATTAAAGCAAATGTTACTTGCATTCATTGAAATGGCTTTAATTTGATTGTTTTTGTGGTTTGATTTGTACGGGTTGTCTTGATTTAGAGAAGAGTAATGTTTTACTGAAAAGTGGCTTTATTTGTTATTTGTCACAACATGACGCTGTAGCATCTTACTGTACATACAACAGTCACCCACCGATAATAAATAGTATTTAAACTTATGTATATTTGATTGTTTACAGTACCAGTACTACATAGTGGATGTAGTCATTGGAGAACTGGAAACAAGAAAACCTCCATAAATTCTTCTCACTGCAATATCTCAACTCTTCATCCACATCTTTAATTATCAAAACTAGTTTGAAGGGAACATGTATGACCGTAAGATGTAATTAAACAAACATTAACCAAAACTTCAAAACTACAACAACAAAAATAAAAGACTATCAAGAGTTAGAAAGCTTTTGCATTAATATACACAAATTAACGGGCCTTGGGTTTTCCTTTTTTAATTTTAGTTACAAAAAGTACAAATGGTCATGACCAGCCAAACAAACCCAATGCTTTTGCTCATGGAAGAGCTTCGAATAGACCACCTGTTGGCAAAGGCAGAGGAACCGGGGGAGATGTTTTGAAAGAGGACAGCCAAAATGATCAACTCTTTATGTGAAACAGACTCTTAAGAATTCTAAAAAGGCTGATGAAGAGCCAGTTGACAAAAAGGCAACAGGGTGACATGTAGGCCATCCCCATGGACAGTAAGGGAACTAGATGACAAGGTCTAATGGTGCCCTCACACCATAGCGATCACCAGTTGCGTATGGTTGCGAATAAAAAATAGTGGTCATAAGTTCCGAACGCAACTCACACGCAATTAATAGGTTTTATAGGTTTGACGTAAGAAGAAAAGGTTATACTGTGTAGAAAATAGTCAAAGCAGAAATTTTACATTCATTTACATTACAGTTGCAAATATATATATATATACAAGGACCCTCTCCGCGTTCCACCCTCTGGACCATCTCCCCGTGTCGACCGTACCTCGTAACCTATCCAACCCTACCCTGTTGTTTTTGATTTTGTGGATGTTTCAGTAAAGACATTATCTGTTGTTTTGGATGTCCTGTCTCTACTTCTGGGTTCTCTGGCACATTTGGCTAGCCGGATCGTAACAATTTGTGTGTTATTTGTACTGAGAGGGTGTGCTTCGTAGTGTGTTTGCATGCTCGGGATTCATGTCAAACTAATGTGATGTAAATCAATTCAATGTAAATGAAAGCATGTGTCGTTTTTGCCAAAGCCTCTAATAAAAATGGGACCCTGCACACACGTGGGTTGTCTGCTGGATTAAACAAACAGGAGCCACTGGTCCAATGGGATATTCCTTTCAGCGTTGATACAAATAGACCCAATACATTTCACAGCACTATATGGTATAGGTATAGTGATGTAAACTTTATAATGTATGCACGTATGCATTTTGAATGCACTTGTTTAAATGCATCTTCACATTACGCTTTACTACTTTGCACTACTGCATACTAGTACTGTACACATACTATATATATATATATATATATATATATATATATATATATATATATATATATATATATATATATATATATAAGCAGACGCATACAAAAGGGGGTTGGCAGGTAAAAGGAATGACATTTAGGAGCACAGGTCGAAAGCGGTGATGGAAGGTGGAACTTCCAACTAATGGTGCCCTCACACCATAGCGATCACCAGTTGCGTATGGTTGTGAATAAAAAATAGTGGTCAAATGTTCCGAACGCAACTCACACGCAACTAATAGGTTTTATAGGTTTGAAGTACGCAACAAGCACGCAGGTGATCGCAGACACACGCAGAGTAAGTTCGGAAATTTTGATGTTCAATAATTCTCTGCGAATTCCTGCGATCAATTTATACGCAACAGGGACGCAACAGGTACGCTACGCACGCAACACGATCACAACAGGTACGCAACTCATAAGTTATGAACGCAGGTCCAAATTTGAGGTATCTTGCCAGGTTTTGGGGTCACTTTTATCTGATTTCTTGGTAGCTTTCCCCATGTTGACTCTTCGATGACCAAATCAGAAGGAAACACTGAATGAATCGGCTCCGCTTTATAGGTTTTTATTACGTGACCGATATTCGCAAATACCACGCAACTAGCACGCAGGTCAAACGCAACTTGTAAGTTTTGAACGCAACTCGTAAGTTCTGCACGCAACCCACACGTAACCCACACGGAACCCACACGGAACTCACACGCAACCCATAGGTCAAATAGGTTACAAATTGACCAAATTGTTGATTTCGGTTGCGTTTGGTGCGTATACAAATATTTTTTTACACGCAACTCATAGGTTTCAGCATACGCTATGGTGTGAGGGCACCATAAGGACGCCAATCTTGTGTAAGTTGACCCAAAATTCCCCTGAGCTGTGCATTTTCTTTTCTATTTGTGCATTGTCATGTACTTACGTCATCAAAGTACGAAGTAGATGAAACATTTTTATTTTAACATGTTCAAAAACATAATTAGTTATGCACAAATAACGATATAATTACAGATTAAAGAATAATTATAATACACTGATAATACACAGTTATACACTTTCTCAAAGCAGTTCATTTTCTACAGTGTATCGTTACTTTATATCAGAAATAAATCATTCATTAAACTTAGGGATAATGTGGACTTTATTCTCAACATAATTATCATTCATGACACTCAATAGATCAGGTGTCACTCATTACATTCATTGTGGGTCTGCTGGTTTTATGGGCTATGGTACGGGAAGAAGACTGAACTAGTAAAGATAACACAAATTGACCATGCATGCATGTGCCCTGGTACATGAACGTAGCAGACCCATAGTTAGTTGGTGGTATATGAGCAACACCTGTGTTTGTCCTACGACGACACTGGGAAAAGGGTCTGTCGAAATTGATTAAACAATCCGAATGATTTCTACACAATAACGCGTCAAAATAAAAAGACTCTGTGCTTTAATGACTTCAACTACGGAGACCTGGCACTGGCCAGTGTTTGCATCGTCTCACGCAGATTATCCACCCTGCTGTCAATCCCCATGTGTCTTTTGCGTCGGGAGAAGCCCCAAGGAGCCACTTTAGCGGCATGTGGCAGGGGAGACGTGTGTCAACGAGACAAGTTGACCCGGGAGCTATGTGTGGTGGCCTGCTGAAGAAACGTGATACTCAGAATCAAGATTCAAGAGATTGAAGATGTTTTACTTACCATGTGAAACAAGTACAAAGGAAACCCAAGCAGCAAAACACGTTATTTGAACCAAAACCAACGTTTGATTTGGGTTGTATTTTGGTGTTCAACAAAACCTACGTGTAAAAAAACGTTCATCAAACGTGTTTTTTGACACCAACAGATGGAACCCTATAAGCAATGTTTGTTAAACGTTCTAATCGGGTGTTGAACACAACGTTTAAAAAAGAACGCATCTGACACCGATTCCAACGTTTAAGGAACGTGCTGAATGGGCTACTTGCACTAAGCTGTGTGAAGTACTTCCGGCTTCAAATAATACGGTTCAGCCTGTTCCGGTGTATTTGTTACTACTAGCTAGCTACAGCTCCTGAGGTACTATTTCACCATGAATTCCCATAAGAAAATGTGTTTTCAAAAACAGGAGAAGAAATACTCCGAACATTGTTGTGTTCCGCTTTGTTCGGCATCATCGAAATTTAATGGTATTTTGAGTTCCAACCCCTTTCCAACCCATCCTGACCTGAGAAGAACCCGACGCGGACATCCAATTCTATACCAGGTAATGTTAGACAGAAGTTGTGCTATTCAGCTAACTGTTTGACATCGACCAAACAAGAGCACACCACAGCCTTACTAGTTCATAACTTAAAGCAGTAACCTTTTTTTAACCTTCCAGAGACAGCTGCTCCAGCCAATCGACGAGTTCTTTATTTTCCTCGTCTTCCTGTCGGTTGGTTTAAAGGAGAGGGACCCGGCGCATTGATTCAACATACACCAGTTCACAGTGAACCACATTATTGCAACATGGACATGTTTTCTAGCCACTGCACTGGGGTCTCAATGCATCTGGCTCACACCTGCAGAAGTGAAAGCTTACCTCCCTGAGGAATTCAGAGATTTCCCAGACACCCAGGTCATCTTGGACTGCACTGAGCTCAAGTGTCAGACACCATCCTTACCACTCCTGCAGAGTGAGATGTACTCCACCTACAAATCTCACTGCACCATGAAAAGGCTTATTGGCAGACATTTACAGTGGCATGCCTGTTGTCAAACTATCAAAACAAGGCATTAGTTAAGGCATGGGTTAAGTAAAGCATTGGTTCAACACCAGGTTTTTGTAATTTAATTCAGTGAATTTTGTTTATTCCAGTGGCAGATCATTTTGTTAAACATTCTGTAAATCGTATGTACACAAACATTATTAATGTAAGCAAACTGTTGAATGCAAAGTCATTTGTATAGATTTGTAAAAATGAACATTGTAACATATTGTCCATATATCATATTGAACTATTGTAACATATTGGCAAAAAAAACATGATTGAAAAATTAACTGTGATAAATTATTTTATAACATTTTGTCATTCCAATCTTTCATTGAAGAACCTGGGTTGGCTGTGCGTCAACACCACTGGCGATGAATCACGAAGCGTAATCTAAGAAGAAAGAGAAAAAAATTTGAAATATACCCTCTGCTTCATGGAAAAGAGCAAGTAGGTTATTATGAGTAGAACAGTTATTTTTATTGTTACTGTACCACGCTCCAAGACGATGCCTAACCTCCTAAATGCTTACATTCTCTCCCTACTCAAACAAACTTGAATAACCTTCCTTGATAACTATTATGCCTTAGATCAGGGGTTCCCAACCTTTTTCACCCAGAGCCCCCCCAAATGACTCCTGTTGGAATTTGTGCACCCCCCCCCCCCCCCCCCCCCCAAACTTTGAAACTTTAATTGCCGCTGTTGCCAAGGCAAGGCAACAGCGTTAATTTGAGTTTCAAAGTCTCAAAAATGCTACAACTACTGTCACAAACTGGATGAATGTAAAGTATTTCGTTAAAGGAGGATGAAAGCGTAATTAAGGAGCACTATTGGAGTGACTTTGATGGGTATTGGACTCGGGATTATTTAATTTGGATGCCCGCTGTATGAATAAATTAAAGGACGGCGCAAGTGGAAACAATTCGCAAAGAGATTAAACTGTTTAAAACACATGCTCAAAGTAAACCGGATTTTGCCGATGTGTTTATGTGGATTCAAAAGTCGTAAATAATCTACAAAATGGAGGATACCGATCTGATCGGAGCAACTGTGACAAATAATCCAACTGAAACCGACACCTTACGCACAGAAGAAACATTTATATTAAAGAAAAAATGATACATTTCTGTCTTTTTATGCCTTTATTAGCTACTAATTTGCAATTGTATGCATCATATTTATTTCAAATTTCGAAGAACAGGACACTTCAAAATAATAGACTATGCCTAATAAAAAGAATCCACTGCAGTAAAAATGTCCTCACCCCGGGTGGTAGTGGTAAGGTTGACTGACATAAGAATGTCCTGCTTCAAATCTTCCCCATCGATATATTGCACATAAACGATGAGCACAGCCTCGTCTGCTACAGTTGTAGTTTCATCAAGTTGTATGGCAAATGGCCCCTTTCCAAGCTTTTCGAGCAGCTGCAGCTCGCAGTTACTTGCCATCTTGTCAATTCTGTCTTTCACCGTATTGTTTGACAGTGGTACAGTTTTTAGCTTCTCCGCCACCTGCGGGCCGCACAGTTTCTCAACCATTTTAATGCAAGCTGGCTTAATGAGCTGCTCGCCAATGTTGTGCGGTTTCTTTGCCTTTGCTATTAAAAGTGCACATTCAAAAGAGGCCTCGGTGGCCTTCTGTACATCGCTGCCAGCCCTAACAAACGCTGTTCTGATATCCTTTGGCTTGTTTGCCTTTGCAAGCTGTTGTTTCTTTATGAAAAAGTCCCGATCACGCCCGACCGTTTCTGGGTGCATGGTCTGTTGGTGTCTCTTCATTTTGCAGGGTTTCATGCTGTCGTTGGCTAGCTTCTCTCTGCATATCACACACTCTGGGCGGGTTTTGTCCGTTCCCTCCATGAAACCTAAGTTAAGATAGCTCTCTAGGTAGGTCCTCATTTTCTTTTTGATTGCAGATGAGCTGTCATCTCCTTTACGTTTTTCAGACATTTTTAGACAAAATATTCACCTTATGAAGTTGGTCGCTAGCTAGCAAGCACAGCAAACTGTTACTACTACGGAAGATGACACAGTAACGTCAATGTTGGCGCGAATCGGAGGAGTATCAGATTAATTTGTAGAATTTTTATTAAAATGAATTAATCAATTAAAATATATATATATATATATATATTATTATTTTTTTTAAGTCTAAATATGATATTAGGCCTCAAATCATCTGAGGCCTGGCACCCCCCCTGCGATCTTTGGCGCCCCCCCAAGGGGGGCGCGCCCCCCAGGTTGGGAACCACTGCCTTAGATGGTGTATATTAGCAGTGTTAACTTATGTAAATATGTTTCTGAAACACGTTTCCACCTTATCCTTGTTACCTTGATCAAATTATCTGACCAACGTGCAGGCAGGCAGAACGACAGGCAAGCGGAAGTGGTGTCAACATACACTGTTACCAACCAAAACACAACGTGAATGACACATTCTAAAAAGGTGTCAAACACAACGTTTAATAATGAACGTATCGGAGACCTATTTCCAACAATTTTTTACATATTTACATTTTCATGGTTCGTTTTTGTAGTATTTAGTAAGTTCAAGTTAAAGTTAGAGATAAAGTTAGTTTTATAAGTTATATAGATATTTAGTTGCATATATATTGTAGATTTTGTATAGTTGTATATGTTGTGGGAGTGAGTAACTTTTACTTCCCAACACAAACAGTAATACAGCGGCAGTAGTGAAGGCAGTAGTAATGACAGGTGAATGTATCAGAACCGGTACATTCAAAACTCCCGCTCACTCTAACATTATTTTGAATCAAATTACCCAGAAAGCACCTGGGTTTAATGTCTAAAAGGAGATGTACCTCCTCAGTGTTCAGTGAATGTCTGTGTCCCAAGTGGGTCACCACACAATTTAGATATTTTACTTTCACTAGTAATAGATTTTTTTCTACCTACCCTAGGTGAGTACTTCGAAATGGTGCAATTTAACACTAACTTGCTAACATTAACAGTTTCTTATGGTATCCTATGTGTCAAGAACTTCCCGAAGTTAAGCCAGCTAGCTAACTATGCTAGCTAGCTAACAGTCATTTTAAAATATTGTAGCAAACCCTGTTGAGGAGCTTAAGGAAGGAAGACACAACAAGCCTTTAGCACTGCTCTGTGTCCCATACACCACACAACCCCAGAGTCAGCATTTATTATAACGTTCAAAACAGTACCTCAAGAAAGCACGATACTAACCCCCTGAACCCCCACTCTCACCAACGGTGGCAGACATAACACACACACACAAATTAGCCCACAGATGTTTTGTAACACAACAGTACAACAGAAAAAAAGAAAAACACAACCCGAAAACCCCAAACCCATACCATCCACAATCCCCAGTTCCCCCAAGCCACTTGCGCGGCTATATGGCGGCCATGCCCCCCCCCCCAAGTCAAGTCAAGTTTATTGTCACTTCACAGTTTACACAAGTATAAAGCAGTGATGTGAAAATCTTATGTGCAATACCCGACGACAGACAGCAGTTATAAAAATAAGATAAAAAATTGATAAAAAATTGAATAAAGTAAAAAAATATAAATAAAAAATAAAAATGCAATTTATAAAATGCAAAATATCGGCACGGAAAATAGCAATATGTATATATAAATCAATGTAATAAAATATACATTGTTATATGCTATACGCCCTTGTTCAGCAGCCTGATGGCCTGACTGTGGAAGCTATCTCTAAGCCTATTTGTACGGCACTATATATACTGGGCCGTCCGCACCACCCATTGAAGCGCTCTGTGCTCGAGTGTGGTGCAGTTCCCGTACCAGGCGGTGATACACCCTGTAAGAACACTCTCGATGGTGCCGTTATAGAATGTTCTCAGGATGCGGGGGCCCATGCTGAATTTCTTCAGACGCCGTATACAGGCGTTGTTGGGCCCTTTTCACCACGTGTGTGATGTGCGTGGACCATGTGAGGTCCTCGGAGATGTGCACGCCGAGGAACTTGAAGCTGCTGACCCTCTCTACTGCAACGCTGTCGATGGAGATAGGGCTGTGCTCTCCCCTCTGCTTCCTGAAGTCCACGATCAGCTCCTTGGTCTTCTTGACGTTGAGGGCGAGGCTCAACGTCATAGAGGGAGCAACAAGAGAGCAACAATAGGTCGGTACGGTACAAGTCTGTCCTGACAGGGCCATGGCATGGCAGGGCATGCCAGTGGCTACGCAGCTTGGGGGACATGCCCTTAGTGTGAGTAGGACAGTACACCCACACCTTATCTCCAACCGCAAAGGCCTGAGGCCCGACAACGGTTGTCATAGGGCCGCTTCTGCCGCACCCCCAAGTTAGACTGGGCCTCGTGGGTGTATTTGTGGACCGCCCTAATGCGGTCCATCAGCTGACGGTAGTAGTCCAGCTCCGCACCACCAGCAATCTCTGGCTCAGGCGGGGCCCCAAACACCAGGTCCACAGGCGTCCGGTTCCCGCCCGAGCATGAGCACAGCAGGGGTAAAGCGGCTGGACTCCTGTACTGCAGTCCGGTAGGACCACAGAACGAGAGGCAGGTGCCAATCCCAGTCCCGCTGGTGGTGACTGGTGAGGATGGCTAGCTGGGTCGCCAGGGTGCAGTTAAAACGTTCAACCAACCCATCATTCTCACAACATCACTCTCAACACAAGCGGCTTGTACACCTCACCAAACACCCGCGACTCAAAGTTTAGACCCTGGTCGCTGTGGACCCCACATCTCCTCCACTAGCTTCTCAGCTGTGGTGGCCGCGGTCTGATCCGGCACTGTGTACACCTCTGGCCACTTGGTGAAGCAGTCCATGGCCACGAGTACGTAGCGGTTGCCAGATTCAGTGATGGGAAAGGGCCAGAGAAAGTCTACCCCCACACGCTCCACCAGGGCTCCCACCAAATACTGCTGCAAGGGGCTGAGACCAGGGAGCGTGAGACCACTGGGTCTCACGCTCCCTTGCAGTCCCTTCTTGGCGGTGCAGAGGTCACAGCAGTGAACATGAAGTTCCAGATCCTGCCGGCACCCCAACCAGTAGAACCGCCCACGTAGACGGTGCAGGGTCTTTTGTGTTCCCGAAGTGCCCCGCCCCCATAGCCCTGTGGACCAGTTGGAGGACACGGGGACGGAGCAGTCGAGGCACCAGCAGCTGGAGCAGGTCAGTCCCCCGTCCGTGGGCCTGCCACCGTCGGTGCACCACCCCATCCCGGAGCTCGAGGTTGGCCCACTGCGCGTGGTACACCTTCACCTCCAGGCACGCGGCAGACACCTCTGGCCATGCTGGTCGACGACCCTCCTCCAGCCAGCCTTGCACTCGCCCCAACGTGTCATCTGCAGCCTGGTGATGACTCAGCTCTTGACTGGACAGCGGCAGCCACCCTTCATCGCTGCCGGGATGCACAGCTGCCACCACTGGCTCCCCCCGGCTCCGCTCCTCCTGCCGCTGACAGTACCGACACTCCATCGCTGCACAAGGACGCCAGGAGAGAGCATCAGCATTGCCATGCTGACAGCCCGGCCTGTGCTGCACCTCAAAGTCGTACTCCTGCCTCCAGCCACCGGGCCACCTGGCCTTCTGCGTTCTGGAAACTCAGGAGCCAGGTGAGCGAGGCATGGTAGGTGCGCAGGAGGAACCGACTCCCGTGCAGGTAGGGTCGGAAGTGCTGCAGTGCCCGAACCACCGCCAGCAACATCCGCCTGGTCACATAGTAGTTCCGCTCTGCACGGTTCAGAGCCCGGCTGTAGTAGGCCACCACCTGCTCCCCTTTCTATGGGACAGGATAGCACCTAACCCCACGTTGCTGGCGTCCGTGTCCACAACGAACGGCTGCTGGACCTCTGGATAGGCTAGAACGGGGGCCGCAATTAGGGTGCCATGGAGCTGGCTGAACGCTGCGTCACACACACTATCCCAGGCAAATTTGCGACCCTTTTCGGTGAGGCGGTGCAGAGGGCTAGCAATGGTGGCAAAATCCCGCACAAAACGGCGGTAATAGGAGACCAGCCCCAGGAAACTCTGCAGTTCTCCGATGGTGGATGGTGTTGGCCACTCTCTGACTGCAGCCACCTTCGCTGGATCAGCCACCCCCTGCGCACTGACCACATGCCCCAAGAACAAAGTCTGCCTACGGAGCAGGTGGCACTTTTTCGGGTTGAGCCGCAACCCGGCCCCCCGGATGGCAGTGAAAAGCTCCCACAGGTTAGCCATCGCCCCCTCGAAGAGGTCGACGTTGTCATCCAGGAACTTTTTCAGCTCCTGGCACTGGTGATCCTCGAGCCCCTCACAGCTTCTCCACATCACCTGGACAGCCTGACACGTTTCTGTTGACGGGAGCGGAACAGGTAGCATGGTGGCACACCCATGTGCTGGCGCTGGCGTCGTGGACCCCGGGACGACTCCCCGGCGGCTGGTCTCGTGGACTCCCCAGCGGCTGGCGTTGACATCCCCGGCGGCTGGTCTCGTGGAACCCCGGCGGCTGACATGGACGACCCCCCTGGTGGCTGGTGACAACTCTCCGGCGGCTGGTTTCGGGGACCCCCCGGCGGCTGACGTGGGCGACCCCCTCTGGCTGGTGTCATCGGTGAGGCTGCAGCCGCATGGCAGTAGCTCCGCCGAGCCCCCCCTTCGAGGCAAGGGTCTCTGCACCAATGGTGAGTCTGGCTTGGGACACGTCGATCTGGGCCCCCCAACGGGCCAGCAGGTCCAGGCCGATGATGCATGGGTCCTGGATGGGGGCTAGCCAGACCTCCTGCATCATCTCCTGGTCCCCCATGCGGATGTGCACCACCTTCGTGCCCACCATGTTGGCCCGTTCCCCCGTCACAGTCCTCATCTGGACTGCAGTAGGGGTCCACGCCACAGAGAGCACCCCATTCGTGCCCCACAGGACCCCCGGACGGACGAGGGTAATGTTTGACCCGGTATCCAACAGCGCTCGGCACGCATGACCATCTAGTTCACAGTCCATTGGTGTGGCCCAAGCGGCCTAGCAAAGTGCAGCGGCCATGGAGGGGTGCTGGGTTTGGGAGCAGCGTTCCCCTCATTGGACTACCCTCCCCCCGTTTCACGAGCGTGGCAAGGAGCGAGGCTTGGGTGCAGCTGCTAGACAGTCCCGGGCGAAATGACCCACCTCCCCGCAGCGGTGACAATGGTCGTCAACCCGTGGTGATCTCCTTGGAGGAGTGGGGGTGGTGGGTGACACACGGTAGACTTCGTTGTCATCCCCTTCTCCCAGCTCATGGTCTGTCATCCGGACGCAAGGGTGGGCAGAGAGTCCACGTTGGTAGGTGGCCCCGCTGTGGAAATACGCCTCCACTCGCTCCGCCTCCTGTAGGGCCTCATCCATGGACCGCGGGGCAGCAAGCCGCACATGTTGCCAGATTGCAGCGGCACTGAGCTGCACTGTCTCGTTCGGAAAGCACATTATATGTTAAAAAAAATATATAAACCACATTATTAACACAAATAGATTGAGGGACGAGACCCGGACGTGTGCAAAGAACTACAATTTGCAGCGTGCTGTGTCACACGTTTTGTAGTTTTAATGTGTTTTCCCTATTATGTGAAATTGTGACGAGGAATCTTGCCATCTTATTGTAGGGTTGACTGGCCGAGAAACACACTGGCGTGGTCAGATTTGATCTTTTTTATTTATAAAAGGGTGAAATCATATTTTTGATTTTTGTATATATCCAGGAGGGAGGGGAGCTCACCTCCAACGATATACTTGGCCGTCCGCACCACCCTTTGAAGCGCTCTGCGCTTGAGTGCGGTGCAGTTCCCGTACCAGGCAGTGATAAATCCTGTAAGAACACTCCCGATTGTCCCGGTGTAGAATGTTCTCAGGATGCGGGGGCCCATGCTGAATTTCCTCAGACGCCTGAGGAAATACAGGCGTTCTTGGGCCCTTTTCACCACGTGTGTGGTGTGCGTGGACCTGTGAGGTCCTCGGAGACCGCACACCGAGGAATTTGAAGCTGCTGACCCTCTCTACTGCAACACCGTCGATGGAGATAGGGCTGTGCTCTCCTCTCTGCTTCCTGTAGTCCACGATCAGCTCCTTGGTCTTCTTGATGTTGAGGGTGAGGCTGTTCCTCCCTGTAGGCTGTCTCGTTGTCGCCGGCGATCAGGCCCATCACTGTCGTACCATCAGCAAACTTGGCGATGACGTTGGAGCTGTGCATAGCCATGCAGTCGTGGGTGTAGAGGGAGTAGAGGAGAGGGCTCACCACCTGGCGGCGGTCCGACAGGAGGTCCAGTATCCAGCTGCACGTGGATGGGGGCACGCCTAGATCTCTAAGCTTGGTGTCGAACTATCGTGAACTATCGTGTTGAACGCTGAGCTGTAGTCCACAAACAGCATTTGCACATAACAGTTCTTTCCCTCCAGGTGGGAAAGTGTGGAGGGCCATGGCAATTGCGTCATCCGTGGATCTGTTTTGACGATATGCAAATTGTCATTGGTCCAGCGTGGCAGATAACATGGAGCAAATAAAGTCCTTGACCAACCTCTCGAAGCATTTGCTGACAATCGAGGTGAGGGCTACAGGTCTATAGTCGTTCAGGCATGTTACCTTGGGTTGTTTATGGACAGGCACGATGGTGGACATCTTGAAGACCGCGGGAACAACAGCCTGGGCCAGGGAGAGGTTGAAGATTTCTGCAAAGACTCCTGCCAACTGGTCTGCGCATGCTCTGAGGATGCGGCCCGGGATGTCGTCAGGGCCTGCCGCCTTACGGATGTTCAACCACTTGAAGGTGCGGCGCACATCCGCCTCCGAGATGCTCAGCAGGCTGGTCTCCTCAGGCGGCGCTGGCTTTGGCGGGCTGCCGTTCACGTCGAACCGAGCAAAAAAGTATTTAGCTCTCCTGGGAGGGAGGTAGAGGAGTTCTCTACACAACTGGTTCTCCCTCTGAAGTTCGTTATCGTCTGTAGCCCCTGCCACATACCCCTCGCGTCGTGGCTCTTGAATTTCTCCTCCACTCTGTCCTTGTACTCCCGCTTGGCAGTGACGATGGTCTTACGGAGGTCGTAACGGGCTCTCGTATATTCCTCCATATTTCCGGAGCCAAAGGCGGCGTTACACGCGTGGAGGGATCCACGGTTTCTGGTTGGGATATATCCGAACCGACTTGGACGGAACAACGTCATCTATGCACTTCTTGATGAACCCGGTGACCCGGTGATGTTATTGTCCGAGGCAACGCGGAACATGTGCCAGTCAGCGCGATCAAAACAATCCTGCAGCATAGAGTCCGATTGGTCGGACCAGCATTGGACCTCCCTCACAGCAATCGGTTGCTGCTTCAGTCTCTGCCTATAGGCGGGGAGTAGCTGGATAGAGCGGTGGTCTGATTTGCCGAACGGTGGGGGAGGGCCTTGTAGCCATCACGGAAGGGAGTGTAGCAGTGGTCAAGGATCCGCTCACCCCGTGTGTTGCTTGTTATGTTGGTAGAACTTTGGGAGAACCTTCTTCAGGTTCGCCTTGTTGAAGTCCCCCGCCACGATGAGAGCAGCCTCAGGGTGTGCCGACTCCTATTGTGTGCCAACTCCTGTTCGCTGATAGCCCCATACAGTTCCTTCAGCGCTGTGTCTGTGTTGGCTTGTGGGGGAATGTAAACAGAGGTCACGGTTACCGCTGTAAACTCCCAAGGTAGCCAGAATGGACGGCATATAAGCATCAGGTACTCCAGGTCCGGGGAACGGAAAGACTTGAGGGGATGTACATGACTTTGGTTGCACCAAGATCTGTTTATCATGAGACATACCCCCCCTCCATGATCTTTACCAGAGAGAGCCTTTGTTCTGTCCGCCCGGTGGACGGAAAATCCCGTCGGCTCGATAGCTGCGTCGGTAACCCCCTCCGACATCCATGTCTCCATAAGGCAGATGATACAATTGTCCTTAGTTTCCCGGTGGAATTGAATACGAGCCTGTAGCGAGCCTGTAGCGAGCCTGTAGCGAGCCTGTAGCGAGCCTGTAGCGAGCCTGTAGCGAGCCTGTAGCGAGCCTGTAGCGAGCCTGTAGCTCACGATTCCTGCGAAACAAAGTGCACTGTTTTTTCAGATTCAGATTCAGATTCAGATTCCTTTATTTATCCCGAGGGAAATTAAGGTGCAACAGTTGACACAGGGGGAATAAATGCACACAAATATACTAATACCTAAAGCTAAAAACTAAATAACAACAAACTAACTAAACAAAACTAGTATAAACAAGATATAACTAAATGAACTCTAAATGAAATCTAAATGTATTGATAGATGAATTGCACAATTTACAGTATTATTACAGTAATACGTAGGTATATACAATACACAACAATACGTATAGTGCAAATTGGCAGTAATAAATACTAATAAATAACTCAGATGAATACAGAAAAAGTGACATGTGAAAAGTGAAAAGTGAAATTGAATTGACAGTGCAAAATTACAGTGAAAGGAATTTACAGTGCGTTGACCAAAAAATTATAATAACCTCAGGTCACTGAGTCTCCACTGTCCCTCTCACCACCCGAGGTAGATGAATTATAGAGTCTGATGGCTACAGGAAGAAAGGACTTCCTGTGGCGTTCTGTGGTACACCTGGGTGGAAAAAAAAAAGGGAATACTACGAATCGTAGGGAATCCTACGAACCGGTTCATGAGAATGCGTTGCTGCAGGTGCTTGCACAAACGCACTTATATATAGATGGATGATGGCTCTGAAAAAGTGTCCGTGGAAATATTCGTAATAACTATGAAACTAAAGATTGTATAGATTCACTGAAGGATGATTGTGACAAATAATATATTAAAATGGCCAAACTATATGATTTTTTTGCATTTTGCACTGAGAATACGCGGAAAGTCGACCATGTTGCTTTGTGTTCTTGCTGCAGTGGGACGCGCATGCGCACTGATGCTGTTCGTGTGATTTCCTACAAAACAAAGTGCACTGTTTTTTCGTAGGCAATCCAGTACGAACCGGCTCATGAGAATGCGTTGAGTGGACGCCATGAGTGGACGTGACTGAAACGTCAAACACGTGTACGAAACGTGTTTGACACCTATTCTGAACCAATTTCCAACGTGTATAAAGCGTTCGGGAATCTACACTTTAACCTAAAACGATCGTTATTCTGGCCGAATTCTGAACATTCCTATAACCAAAGCAACACTGAAAGAAAACGTGTTCTACACGTTAGTTTGTTACCTGGGATGCTTCCTCCCAAATTTCCTCCCGCAGTATGAATTTCAACAACATTAGGCCTACTATGCTTTGCTGAACTAAACTATGTAATACTAAACTATGCAATACAATACTATAAACAACACTATACCTACTGTATAGTATATACTATAAACAACACTATATACTACCTATTATATGCTATACTAAATACAAAACGATTAGATTAGATTCAAATGTATTGTCATTGCACAGCACAAGAACAGTACAGCAAAAATAATTTAGCATCTAACCAGAGTGCAAATGTTGCAGTAAAGTGCATGGTAATATAATTTAGTTGAAATGTACAGGTTAAAAGACAGTCTACTAGGTATTAAAATGGAATAGGAGCATAATAATAATAATAATAATAATAATAATAGGTATATATATATATATATATATATATATATATATATATACTGTATATACACAGGTAAGTGGGTATTTAACAGGTAGTGATCAGGGGTATGCAGTTGAAAGCAGGATAAATATATATAAATGTATATACAGGAGCAGGGATATACAGTTCTATCAACAGTTTGAGATTTAAACTATAGATTTTATACTATAACAATGCTATGCACAATAAGTAACAATGATGGATGATATAGGCTACATGACGAATGGTGCAAAAAGCTGAATCTGAATCAGAATGCCTTTGTTATCATACAACGATACAAAATATGAATTATGTAAAATATTACTAAACTAACAAGTTAGAAAATTGCCATAAAAAAGATTAAATATATACATATTTCGGTGGCCATATAAACAGTAGTGCAAATTACATTAAGATTATCACTGTAATGTAAGGTGATTCTGATGTTTCCTGTATTTAAGACTTGGAAAGGCCATTTATTTTCTGGTTAGCCAAAAAAAAATCCAGATATTCCGATTGACTGACAGGTGGCAGCATAACCACTGTAACTGACGGATGTCAAATGTCGTGACGCAATGCTTGCCTAGCAGTCTCCTTAACAATGTAGTCTTCTTGATTGAACTGTTCTCAACGGGTAGCACTATTTATTGGATAAACAACGGTTATGGCAGTATATTTAAGTGATCCAACAAGTCCCATTTTCTTCATGCAGTGGAGGAAGACGTTCAGGTCAAGATTCAAAGGGGTCAGGGTTTTTTGTTTTTGTTTATTGTTTCAGTCAATTTATTTCAGTTATTTAATTTCAATTTAAGATATCAGATTAAACATTATAATTTGTATATAAGCTTGTGCCACCGATTTGTCAACGTAAATACAAAATAAATACAAAAATGAATTGTGCATGTTCCAAGCGAAAAGGCCTGCTCTAGTTTTTTGATATTCATAGATGGTAGGCTAAGGGCTTCCCTGTGCTTATGAACCATATTGTATTAATTTATACAATATAGGTTTTTTTTATGACGCCAACAACAATCGAGGTGGGTCAGATTTGAATTAAATCAATTTTAGACCCGTTTTGCACCATACTCACAGACACTGACTAAATGCTATGCAGCCTCACCCATATGCAGATGACTGGTTTCTGCTGTGAGTCTACCGGCCAGCAGATGGCGTTAACTCGAGGGGACTGCAAACCTCCGTCTCTATCCTTAACCTCATAACACAGTGGTGAAGCGTCAGGGCCTTCAAGGTATTCAGAGAAGACCCTGGAACTCTCAGATGAAACAAAACAAATCGAATTAATTGTATTAATAAAATGTAATACAATTTAATCAAATTTAAATCAAATGAATAAATGAGAATGGTATCTGTGTTGTTATCTGTTATATTACAGTGTTACGTTGATTTGTTTGTCTTTCTCGGTCCATGCACTACGCATTTGAGTGGTTTTGTGTTGGAAAAACAATGAATCAACCAATCAGATATTTTTCTAGGTTGCTGGGAAGAATATCCTTCAACCAAAGTATTCCCGATGACTTTGGCCCTTAGACTGAATGAGAGCGTACGTTTGGATTGACAATTTGATCAACCAATCATATAGTGATTTGTAGCCAATGGGCGTATTCTTTCAGATTTCCCCACAGCTCAATAGGGAGCTAGAAGGTATACTGGCTGGAGCGAGAGGGGATCTAGCGTAGTGCTACGTTTTTTCTATGTAGGATTTTACGTCAAAATGGCGAAGGCGAAGATGATGGGCTGTTACTTCACTACATGGACACTGCTTTACCAACTATGGTACACTTGGAAATTGGCTGCGACAATCTGATCATCTCCTAAATGAGATCAGGCATAAAGTGACTCTTCCGTGACGTCCGTCTGACTAGAACAACTGAAATTTCAAATGGGGGGGGTCTACAGCAGGGGTTCCCAAAGTGGGGGTCGCTGGACCCCGAGGGGGGGGGGTTGCGGGACCCCGAGGGGGGGGGGGGGGGGGGGGGGGTCGCGGGACCCTGAGGGGGGGGGGGGGGGGGTCGCGGGATGATTTCAGAATCCTCTTGATATGACCCATGAGGTTTATTTATTTTATTATTATTCTTTTTTATCATTTGTATTATTATTATTGTTAGAAATGACAAATAAAGGAATTCTGATTCCCACAGATTCACGACAGTATCATCATTGAAAAAAACCCACACACAATGTTCGTGATCGCGATTACCCCCCCCCCCGTTGTACTTCACGATGTTCGCGACATACCCCCTCCCGACCCCGTTGGACGGTGATAGTGGGGGGTCGCCAGTCTCCAGCACTGTTATTTTGGGGGTCGCGGGCTGAACAGTTTGGGAACCCCTGGTCTACAGAAGGTCCAGTTGTGATAGACACACTTCGCCACTGTCATAACATAATCTCATACATTAAGTTGCAATTTAAATTAATCTTATTATTAAAAATAAAAAAATCTTTATTCGCCATCAATGAAAACAGCATATATTACCTCTCCATGTTATTACTAAATCATTTGGCAACTTTCCACATCTAACAACACAAATCTTTGTCTCTCTCTCTGCATGTCATCAGCATGTCTCCTGTCCTTCCGCAGGAAGATTTCGGCAAATGACTGAGATACGTCGCTGGCGAGGGATTCTCCTTCCGCGAAACGTAGAGTGCTCGTCCTTCAGGATCTCATGGGTGAAGCCATACCTGGCCGTGTCCCTGGAGAAACGTTTATTCATTATAGTCCTGTTCCTCAGGCAAAATCAGTCCTAATGGGTGGGTTTAGCTCGCGTGTTGGAGTGGAGCAAGTGGAGTGTGTCACACCGAACCTCAATATGTAGAGGGAGTATCGTGGCAGCAAGACATCCAGCCATTGGTCAGCGTCGTCTTCCTTCACCAAGCGCATCACACTGTCTGAGAGGAGACTGAGCCCTGCGATTGTACTGCCGCAGAACTAGGATGGAAAACATATATATATTCAAACACGTTATTATTATTATCATTATACATACATAACTTATTTCAAATGGTTGGCCAAGTCCTAGTGCCATTGTGCTTTACATGTCGGCTCATATCATGGATGTATACATGTGTGTGTAACGGAAGCCAGCCGGTAGTGCTGTGCAGTGGTAAACCTCACTCCATGAGCCTGGGGGTTTAAGCTTCCCTTGTTAGAGGGTCGCCTCTCATGCCGGGAACCGTGAGTTCGAGCCCAGTGCGGAACACTAACGGTTACATGTGCATTTCGTTATCGTGAGATGCGTACCTTGACACTGTCGATGTGTGGTTTGATGTAGCCAGCCTTGTCCAGGTCTAGGACGTGTACGGGCCCAAGAAGTGGGCTACCCTCAGGAAAAGCTACGGATTTGACACGCCTCAAGAGCCCCTCACACACCGACCCCCATGTTCCACGCTCGGTCTCTCTGTACCCGTGAATAGCCTGTAAATGTAAGCAACAGAAATGTCATTATTGACGCTGATGAGTTAAATTTGACTCATAGGCCTACAAAAGAGATCATGAGCCACACTTGAAGTTTACAGTGTAGAATGTCAAAATGCCTTTATTGTTATTGTACAACTATATTGTCTCACAATCCTCATTCAAATATATACATACTGCGATGGCCCTATATACAGCAGTGCATATTAGACATGCATACATATGCAATACAGTATTGTAATTACACCGAACAATCAGTGTCATTGACAGACTGCCGAGTGCTTGCATTGGATTGCACAAACGGGGACCATAGACAGAGGACTGTACCCATACAACATAGGGGTCCCGTGTGTTCATTGTGTGACACCCTCCCCATACAGTTGCCCCAACAGTCGCAGAGATACGCCACTCGGTTTAATGTGGCCAAACAAGTGAACACAAACTCACAAGATGCCCCTTAAAAGTAAAACAAATAACGTACATCATCCCAGTGGTCGAATTGGTACCGTTTCCTTTTCAGCCCAGGCTCCAGTTCTTCAAGAAAAGCCCGTTCCTCCTCCTGGCTGATGAAGTGGGGTCGCACCTCCACCTGCCTGCCGAGCCCCTGGACCAGACCCCGCGACGAGCCCTCCACGTTCTGCTCGACCTGTGGACATGAGATAGTGGAGCTCTGACACCGCCTACATCTACGCATACAATATAGGGCGTTCGTCTGCGTCCACGCCGCGTGTAGCCATTTCATTGTGTTGCTTTGGATTCAACTAAAAATGATGTTGCCATTAAGTCCAATTGGTATATTGTCCGCTATGTTTACGTCAGTCTAAGGTCAATGATCGCATTAGTGTGTTGCTGTAGCGCCGCTAGACACCATTTTGTAAGCGCAGAGTACCCTGGGAGGTGTAGTCCAAAAACTGAACTGAACCGGTCACTTCATATGCTTTTTATTTGTGATAATGTGTTATATCAATATTCTTTGTTACCTTGTGTCGAAGATAGGCAGCAATGGATATGTGCATCAATTTAATACATATATATTGCATAATATAGCATTTAGGGAAATGTAACCTTTTGTTTAAATGTTACCAGTGAAAACGTAGGCCTATTTTACATCGTATATATTTAGACAGCGCAGTCCCAGAAGTAGTTTTTAGCCCAGTGTTGACACAATGGATTTATTTAAAATTACTAAAACGGCCTCACATATATATATTGTGTGGACAGAAGGATACTTAGTTTGAGGGACCGGACAGTTTCAGCCTCGCATTCATCAACATTCACATGTAGATACTAGTGATGTGTCGGTCGCGAACGGGCTCTTTTAGTGAACGACGGAGCCGGCTCGTCGTTATTTATTTTTTTACGGGTGCTCCGCGTACATGCAGTGACTGAATGTCACTGCCATGACTGCATGTCATGCTGTGCATCACGTGAGGATAAGGAGGGAGGGGCGGCGTGTGCTCAGTGCTGATAGCCAGCGGCTGGTGCATTTTTCACCAGGGGGGGCTATACCATTTTTTTTTATTTACAATTACATATTGTTAATTACATTATATACAATTACTTTTTGTATTGAAATGTCGCCCTTCTGTCCATCACTTTCATCATGGCCACGCAAGGCCAGCTCAAAGGCACCACAGAACTTCACACAGTCTATTGTTTTAGACTTTATTTGGTACATGGATACATAAACACATTTAAGAGGAAACAACGAGTTAACAATAACACCAAAACACATTCAAAGCAGCTCTGAACAGGTGAGTTTGGTGAGTGATTTAAACAAGCAGGTATATATCTATATATATATCTATATATCTATCTATATCTATATCTATCTATATATATATATCTATATATCTATATCTATCTATATCTATCTATATCTATATCTATATCTATATATATATATCTGCTTGTTTAAATCACTCACCAAACAAGCAGGTATACATTATATATTTCTGCATAAATTGGTCATAAAATGTGTTCAACAATAGACAAACACAGTCTGCTTAAACTAATACCACACAAACAATTATATGTTTTCATGTTTTTATTGAACACACCATGTAAACATTCACAGTGCAGGGTGGAAAGTATGTGAACCCCTATGCTAATGACTTCTCCAAGAGCTAATTGGAGTCAGGAGTCCGCCAACCTGGAGTCCAATCAATGAGACGAGATTGGAGGTGTTGGTTAATAAAAAACACACCAGTTTTGAGTTTGCTATTCTCAAGAAGCATTGCCTGATGTGAACCATGCCTCGCACAAAATTAAATGCTTTGTACTCACCAAAACAACAGATTACTTGAACACAAAATCCATCGTCCTTTCTTTCCTCAATAATACTTCAATGACAGTGTATCTGTGCATTTCAGTTCCAAAAAAAACTGCTAATGAGCTCATTCAAGTTCAGTTTGCTAGCTCTGCCTCTCAATAGCGCATATCCAATCAGAAGACGTGCACGTGATGACGTTATCTTACGCCTGCTAGCTGGCGCCAACTCGAAATCTGATTAGTTAACGCCACAGTTTTGTTTCCGTTCACTTTAAGATCCAGGCGCCCGCACTGTTGATTCTGAAGGCTTAAATGGCTGAAATATGATTGGATAAAAGCTCTAACATAAAGGCCAGCCCTCCAAAACTCGATCTGAGGCTGGAAGCAGCGCAACCAAGAGGAAAGCTATGGAATGAAGATAATAGACTATAGGGAATCATTTAATACATATATGTGGAAAAAATATATATTCAAATTAAATTTATATTCTGATGATGCTTAGGCCAGCAGAGAAGGCCTTGCTGGCCCTGACGGCCAGATCGAAGTTATAAAATTTAATTAGACTTATGTTTTCATAGCGATGAATTCACCATGTTTACACCACTACGCATTTGTCAACATCTTTAATTTTGAGTCTTTTTTTACTTTTTCTGTTTCAATAAGTGATGTCTATAATGTAGATACATTGTGTCATAATATCGATTTAATTACCATTGTGAATATTGGCAAAGTCCCCCGACTCGCACCCGCCTTTTATGCCCATGAAAGATGGACACTCTTCATCGATCAAAATGATGTTGTCACCCATGGCATCTGGCTTGGGGGGGTGCTGGTTCTCCTCTGTTCTTCTTCATTCCAGTCTGATATGTAGTATATCTTTTTTTAGCGTTTGCAACTTCTGCTAAGGAGAAATTCAGTTTTCTCTTTCTGCTGGAACTCGCGGGAGCATCCATCTTCAGAGTTGTTGAGAGGACATACAGGAAGTTGTTTCAAGAATTATAGGTAAAAGTTACTTAATCACTGTTTAACGACTGCTTAACGCCTAATCTGGCTAATCACCCTTTGAACAACCCAAAGTTAACGACTGATTAACTAAAGACTGATTAAGAAATGTAAACGATTGATTAAGAGTTAACGACTGATTAGGAGATTTAACGACCGATTAAGACTTAACGACTGGTTATTTTAATCACCCTGTGTCCTGTGTCCCAATATATATATATGGGTTAAAGAGCCTCTTCCAGTTCAAGGGTTGCGTTGGACTCTTGTCTGCACTGGTCTGCCGTGTGTTAGTCCGTTTGACCGGAAAACAACACTTTACTATTACACTGTACTACTATTTTCCCCTTTTGTAGCCTACACAAGAAAGGTGCATGGCAAGCATGCCGAGTTTCGGTGGACTGAGTTAGTGCCATGGAAAGATTAGTGTATGTAAAAAACGCATTAAACAATTAGCAAATATGTTTTTTAATGGAGCATTGGATTAAACAGATGAGGGGGAAAAGTATTACATAGAAACTAAAAAGAGTAGTTATAGTTGGTTGAAGGACGTTTAAATAATCCCTCTGATTAGTTGTTATCCGCATTAATTTCCTTACTGCTTTTCTTTTTCGCAGTTCATTTTCAAAGTTAATCTCGCACAACCTGTGTTAAGTAATGGAACTCAGTCTTATTCATAGGCTGTTGCTGCCGCCTATAGGCGAGAAACCGACATGACATGTAAGAGTGACACGTAAGCGTCTCCAGGCGGGTCTTGTATTGTATTGTACGAGCAAGTGTAGTGTATTTTTATACCCTTATTATAATCTAAAACACTGTCTTTGGATCCTCTATACATTGCAGTAGGTGGCTACAGCATAATCTGCTGGTGGACCCCAAGGCCCACTAGGACATAGAGATGTGTTAAGCAGTTCCAGATGTGTAGGTGTTGGTGTGCCTTCAGGCCCTGAAGCCCTGATGGTGCCTTTAGGCTGGTTTTCAACGGTATCCTACAGAGTGTAACATGAGCTCTAACTAGAGAGTAGTGCCGTGAAATGTTGTGCAAGCCAAATACGACCCCCTTGGGGGTTTGAGCCATAAACTTGGGACGTGACGAGGAAGACACCGTGACCAACCAGAGTGCTGGTTGTACCTCTCAGACCAATAGTATTAAGTTGATGTTTGTTACTTTGACCACTAGGAGTAGTGGTTGTTCTATGATGCTATTGTCTATATAATGTTTGGTAAAGGAGCGCGTCGCCAGTTCTGCGAATTGGCACGGCAGGCTCCATCTCGTTGCAACTGATGAATTTGATGCTTTGTTCAATAAACACCTTGAACTTAGTATCCGGACCTCTGAGAAAGATTCTTATTCCACCGAGTAGAAATTATAATACACAAGTATACATTGGAGTAATACTCTCGTGAAGATACAATACACTGTGTCACTGTAAAAGTAAATTGACTGGCTGGACGACGACAACAACTTATACATTTTTCGTAGTAAAAAGTTGTTTTGAACCCGCTTTTTTTAATTGTCACTTATGGTTACTTGTGGCCGATTAGTTTTTAGTACGGAAAGCCATATTTGATAAGAAATTCGGATGACTGTACATCCATCCATCCATCCATCCATCCATCCATCCATCCATCCATCCATCCATCCATCCGTCAATCGTCGTCGTCGTTATCCGGGATCGGGTCGGGAAGGTAGCAGCTCCAGCAGACTCATCATGGGTCAGCTGCAGTCATATTGTCAACAAATAAGATCACAAAGTAGTCAATTACAACCCAACACCTCTTCATCTGTATCATCTTTCAAAACTGTGATCCATAAGCGAATCATACTGAATATATTTTAAATGTTACCCTTGTTTCTAAGTTGGCTTCTTAAACAACCTTTGGTGATGTACGATACGTAGTTTAACAATGGGGAACGTTAATACAGCGCTTGGAATTCAATTGATTTGAAAATGACTTACAATACAAATACAAATTTGAAGCGGGAAGCCGAAAATGTGCTTCAAACCTCTTTAACACTTTAAAGACTCTGTGGTCCCAGTGGCCTTTGGACAATGTGTAGAGCCAGTATACTGCACTCAGAATTGTATAATAGGTGTAGACGGCCGGGGGGGAACACTGCATGTCGACGATAAGGAGCGTCTGTCTCGATGTGCCATGCAGCAGAAGACAGCATTCCGGAACCTGTGGTCGTGGTTGGGTGGACCTGGTTGGGGAATGTGTGTCCTGTTCGTGAGGACCACAGTGGACGAGAGGCGCCGGTGTGCCTCCGTGTTGCAGGTCCACGCCAGGTCGTCGGAGACCTGTAGTCCCAGAAAACGGAAGCGGCTGACAATTTCCACCGGTGTCATGTCCAGGCTGATAGTGGAGTCCAAGCCCAGTCCCAACAGACTGAGCTACTGCAGTTGTCCTTGCACCATTGTGTCAGTTGGACTACCTTATCTCTGTACTCCATTGTGTCGCTTACTAGGCCGATGACTGTGGTGTCGTCTGCAAACTTGATAATGAGATTGTTGCTGTGTGTGGCAGTACAGTCATGTGTGTACAGCGAGTACAGCCGGGGACTGAGGCAGCAGCCTTGGGGTGCTCCGGTATTGTTAATGATCAGAGTGGATGAGTTGTTGTTTCCAATCTTCACCACTGGAGGCCTGCCCGTCAGGAAGTCCATAATCCAGTTACAGATGGGGGACTACAAGCTGTAGTCAATGAACAACAGTCTGACGTAGGTGTCCCTCCTGTCTTGGTGCTCCAGGGCGTGTAGTGTTAGGGAGATGGGGTTGTCTACAGACCTGTTTGGTCTGTATGCAAACTGGACTGAGTCTAGAGAGTCAGGGATGGAAAAGTTAATGTGTGACATGACAAGTTTCTCCAGGCACTTCATGGCTATGGTTGTGAAAGCCACTGGACGATAATCATTCAGGCTTATTACCTTGTTCTGTTTGGGTAACAGAACAATGGTTGTCTCTTTGAAGCACGCTGGGACGACAGACTGTTGCAGTGATGCGTTGTAGATGTCCGTGAACACAAGAGCCAGCTGGTCAGTGCAGGTCTTGAAGACACAGGATGGAACTTTGTCAGGGCCGGCTACCTTCTCTGCCTTTACCCTGGTTCTGCGGACCTCGGACTCCGACAGTTGTAGAATGTAGTCCTCTGGATGTATGTCCGATTTTTTGGTCCGCTCAGAGTTCCCCCTTTCACAGCGAGCGTAAAACGTGTTCAGCTCATCTGGTAGGTTGGGGTCGTTGTTGGTGACCTGAACTCCCCTTGTAGTTGGAGAGGACCATCAGACCTTGCCACATACTGTACGTCTGGTGTCAGAGCCCCGATTCCAGTTTGTTTTTATAATCCAATTTCCCCTTCTTGATTGCTTTTCCGAGTTCGTACTTGGCTGTCTTGTAGTGATTGGAGTCGCCTGTTGTGAAACGGTACTCTAGTTTGTTCCATATGTCAGCATTGATCCATTGTTTGCGGTTCAGGAATAAAACGAACAGACCTGGTCGGCATGTAAATTAAGTGTGTGTGTGTGTATATGTGTCTGTGAATGCCTGTGTGTGTGCTTGTTTGTGTTTGTGTGAGAGATTGCCTATATGTGTGTGTACGTGAGATTGTGTGTGTGTGTGCGTGTGTATGTGAGATTGCGTGTGTATGTGTGTGTGTCTGTGCGTGTGAGATTGTGTGTGTGTGTGTGAGTGTTAGATAGTGTGTGTGAGGGTGAGTGTGTGTGTGTGTGTGTGTGTGTGTGTGTGTGTGTGTGTGTGTGTGTGTGTGTGAGCAGCTGTAGACTGAGCAGTGAGCTGCAGGAGGCTCACAGTAAGGTGACTCGGGTGAGCAGGGTGAACACAAAAAAAATGTATTATTATTATTATTATTATTACTCCCCTACACAAACCCCTCACACTCCCTTACACAAACTCCTCCACAAACCCCTCTCACTCTCCTACGCAAACCCATCCCATTCTCCTCACAAACCCCTCCCACTCTCCTACGCAAACCCCTCCCATTCCCCTACGCAAACCCCTCCCACTCCCACTACACAAACCCCTCCCACTCTCCTACACAAACCCCTCCCACTCCCCTACACAAACCCCTCCCACTCTCCTACACAAACCCCTCCCACTCCCTACACAAACCCAAGGACCTGCAGGTGCAGACGGATGAGGACTGCCGGCAGCATGACAAGTTGCCGGAGCAGTACAGCCTGCAGGAGCGCTGCCTCTCCCTCCTCCTGGGGGAGGTGGAGGAGGGGGATGCGCGGGGCCCTGGAGGCCTCCAGGAGGGAGATACAGCGAGCTCCACACCCAGGTGGCTGTTGCCTAGGATAGCGCTTCATAGATGACAGCTTTTTAGTGATTATCCTGTTGTGTAAAGCTGCTGTAGTTAAGATGCAAGACTGGTTAACACAGAGAGAGCCGAAAAGAGCAAATAAGAGCAAGATTTTTTGACTAAACAACCAAAGGCAAAGTGAGAAGTGTTGTGTTCCCCAACAAATCAGAGGGAGTGATTTAAAATCTAAATGGTTTCATAGAGGCAGACGCAGTCCACTAGAAACAGATATCCTCACAGAGCATTTCACTCACTTATACCTGATGGATGGCTATGCAATTTTTAACAAATTACACTCAGATAATAGCTGTTAAAACCTACCTGCAGTCAGCAAAGAGTCAACAAATTGCAGAGAATATCAGAATGTACATTTTCCTGCGAGCATAGCCTGCGTAATTATCATTATCTAATTGTCACATAATTATTTTTTGTATTATATTTATTATTATTAGATGTTAATATGAGAACTCAAAGGAAAACAACATTTGCGCGATCTCTTTTGAGGCATATTCTGTTAACATAACGAACATAAAGAATACACACAGTTCTCATTAAAATTCCAACCAGAATCTTAACAACGACAACAACAACTACAACCACCTGCAAACGGACAAAGGATCAACTTGAAAACATCAGCGTGAATGGGAATAAATCTTGAGACGGGTCACAAACAGACAGAGAAACAATGAGACAGGGACATAAGGTCAGAGCTGAGACAGACAGAAAGAAAGAGAGAGAGAGAGCGTGCAAAAACACACAATGCGGTGTCTTGTCCTGGTAGTGTACAATCCTCTCTGTGTCCTGCAGAACCAGATTGTGACAGCGCTGAAGGGGAAGCTGGAGGCGGATCTCTCGCGACTGTCCGGCGACAACGAGGAGCTCATCTCGGAGTTCCGCTGGGCGGAGGAGCGGGCCAAGAAGGCTGTGACCGGCATGAGCGCCGCACGCTTTGTTCCTCCCGTCCACTAGGCTGTTGAGTTTGTTGGTCCCCATGAACGGTTATTATGTCAGTGGGTCAAATTAACGTACATGCGGTAGTTTGTTGCAGTGGCAATGTGAGAGTCTCACATTGCCACTGCAACAAACTACCGTGAGACCCTTTTCAGGGGTGCTCAAGCACACCTTCATTTCCTCTCAGCACCCCTACAATTTCGGCAGTTTTCTTTTAATTAGAATTTTTTTAATTTAGGTTCCCCAAGAAGGTACCATTTCAGAGCTTTTTGTTCCAAATTGTCTCTATTTTTGTCATACTAATTTCTTGATGTTGCTTTCATGTTTAGAGAAGATGATATAGGCAGAAGACATATTAAAACAATACAATATAAACAAAAAGGGCTGCATAATTAATCGCGAATCAAAATTGCAACTCTGGCGTCTGCAAATCATTTTGTGAAATATAAAAAAATATATATGTAAAAAAGAAACATAAAAAGTAAAAAAACATACACAAACATCAGAATTTCAATGCCCCAGAATATTTATTTAATTTACAATTGTCTGTTAATTGGTTATCTTCTTTCTCATAATTGTGCTGCTTTGTGTGCGTGTGTGCGTGCGTGCGTGCGTTCTTCAGATTCAGGAGTCGAATCTTGACTCTTGAAACCCGGGTGAGTGTCCACAGTGACAGACCCACAGTCTACCTGGCAGTAGCTCAGTTTGTTTGGACTTGGCTTGGGAACCGGAAGGTCGCCAGTTCAACTCCCCGACCTGGGCAAGGTGCCTTGCTCAAGGTGCCATTGAGCAAGGCACCAGACCCCTGCACTGCTCTCCGGGCGCTGTATATAAAATAGCTGCCAACTGCTCCTAATACTAGGATGGGTTAAATGCAGAGAAACACATTTCACTGTGTGTGTACATGTATGTGACCAATGAAGAGGATTCAATCCTCCAGATTTAGATTTAGATTTAGACCTCCACGTGGAATTTCAGCTTTAATTTGTTTTCCCGCTCCTTTTGTTTTAAATAAATGTCGATTTATAATTGCTATTGTTGCTCATTTTAAAGAGCGGATTTGAATTCAAGTATTAAATCAACATTTTTCTGTTACCGGATAGTAGTATCAAAATGTACCATTAGTTACAACTAACAAATGTTTGTGTAAGTTCAGGGTTTAGGGCACATCTACTCTCTCATTGACTTTGTTTACTGTGAACAATTGTTTTCCAGTGAACGAGGTTTCACACACACACACACACACACACACACACACACACACACACACACACACACACACACCACGTTTGTTATTAACCAGTTCCTCCCTGCGTGCATGTGTGCGTGTGTGTGTGTGTGTGTGTGTGTGTGTGTGTTGTGCCTGCAGATCATGAGCTGGAGGTTGAAATTGACCAGGAGCAGAAGTGCCACGTGGAGACGGTGATGTGCTTCCGGAAGGCGGAGCGAGGAGCTGGTGTTTCCAGGTGGAGGAGAGGAGGACCACAAGACCAGCCAGCGCATGAAGGAGGAGCTGGTGGAGAAGCTGCAGAACAAGCTCCTACAAGTCCTACAAGAGGCCAATAGAGGAGGCTGCGAAGAATCGCTCTGGTTGTTACAGTAGTTATAGTATTGTGAATATTATTACATTATTAGTATTATTATGGCAGTTTATTGATAATATCTGTATTTATTATTTATCATTACTACATTCTGAGTCTTATTATTATCGTTTATTATTATTTGTATTCTAATTATTTGTTTATTGCTACATGAGTATTATTATTTGTATTACTGTTAAAGTAGACGTCATTGTTAGTACAAAAAATATGAATAACAAAACACTGACTGACTGTCTCTCACACACACAGACTTTTCGTCTTACAGTCTTTCCAGAGTTCCAGAGCTCACTGCCAGAGAGAGATGGTGAATCTCTCACACCCCCCAAAAAAAAGTCTTAAGAAGTCCTCTTCAAGATAAGTCTTAAACCAATTATGTAAACATAGTCTTGAAAAAAATCTTAAACATCTTATCTTATTACAGTGTTAGTCTCATCCTGTGTGTGTGTATGTATATAGCTGTATACCTCCCTGGTGCTATAAAAGGTGAGTGTTACACTAAATGTGTGTGTGTGTGTGTGGTTCTACTGCATCTCTCTATCTCTCTGTGTTTCCTCCCTGGGATGAGGAGTGGTGCCCAAGCTGTGTTCTCACGTCAACGACAGAGAACCCACCCATGCGTGTTCTTCTGCTGGGCAGTGCAGTGTGTGTAGCTTTCCCTGATCTAAAGTCTTAATAAACAAGGCAAACGTTATCCAGTCCCCTGGTCTGTGTGTTTGAATGCACAGACAGGCTGTCGCAAAAAGAACCCATCGTAACAGTTTTGATATTCAATAACACCCTTATGCAATCAAATCTATTATTTGGGTTTAAGTATAATTCTCTTAGGAGCATAATAGAAAAGACACAGATGCCATTATTAACATGGATTCGCATTTAATTTTCCTTTATACTTTTGGATGGACATTTCACATTTCTTTTTTGTACAAAATCATTAGAAAACATCCGACACTTCTAAAGGTCCCACGGTCCTCCGCCTTAAGTGTCCCACCTCCCCCCCCCTCCACACACACACACACACACACACACACACACACACACACACACACACACACACACACACACACACACACACACACACACACACACACACACACACACACACACACACACACACACACACACACACACACACACACACACACACACACACACACACCTGGACCCGATACCCCCCCACGCACTCCATATCCCAGAATCTCTCTGAAAGGTGAAATACCTCGCGAGCCCCCACATCAAGCTCATCTTGTGCAGGGAAGAGTGCGGGCTACGGGAGGCAATGGGAGGAGGAGGAAAGGGAGGGTGCAAGGTACAGCACTCAGCGTCGCGGCTAAACTGTAGCGGCCTCATTGGCCAGATATCCAGCATGTCACCACTGCCACCGGAAGCCACCTCCCTACCGGCCTGCCAGCCGACTCCTCTCCCTCCCTCCCTCCCGCCCCCCCCCCCCCCCCCCCCCCCCGCTGAGCGATGAACTAATTTTATGAACACGGTACCACGTCTACAACGCCATGCAGGTTTACGTTTGTTGTCTTTTGTGAAAAGGTCGGTTATGTACATTAAGAGAAAGAAAACGCGCTGGATCAGTATTGAACCGGTTGGAGACTGCAGATCCCGGGAGGCAGAGAGAGAGAGAGAGCGAGAGAGAGGTACCGAGGCTTCAATATGAACGAGTACAATTTGGGTGAGGGAAAAGTGTCAATGAGTATCTAGATGTTTTGCTAATGTACATGCTGAAGACACACACACACACACACACACGCACACACACACACGTGCACACACACACACTTGCATACGCACACACACCTGCATACGCACACACAAACACCGCTAGACGTCATTGTGTGTAATACATAGTTTTAAAGTTGATAAAACCTAGAAGGGCGCGCTCGACATTAAGTCCATCCGAACGGACGTAACACACTGGGGGTGTGTGTGTGTGTGTGTGTGTGCTGATAAACCAAAAAAAAAAAGGATAGTACACACGCTAGATGATGATTAAAAACAAAAGAAATCCAGCTTTTATTTCAGCCAATAGGGGAGGGGGGGACCACTGCCCCACCCCCCGCCCCTCAAACTCAAAACAATGGCAACGGGGTCAGAGAGGCACTTGGACATTCGCGTCGCTCAATGGGTGTTTGACATGGACCGCGTGTGTGTGTGTGTGCATGTACGCGTTGAGAGTTACAGTGGAGGAAGAGCTACTCTTGTTCTGTTGAGGTGGGGGGGGGGGGGGGGTAGGGGGGTGGGGTTCTTTTGTGTTCTTTCGTGTTTTGATTGAAGCGGTTGGCACATGTACATGCAAAGCTTTAGGTTCACCCGCACAGGTGAACCTATGGCGACGATGAAGGGGAGCCAAGGAGGAGGAGAAGGAGAGAGGGGGGGGGGAGGAGGAGGAGAGGATAATGCATGGATGTGCCCAGGGGGGTGGTGGGAGAAAATATGGGACTACAGCCTCTTGAACGCATGGATGTTTAAATACAACCCCCCCCCACCTCGCCGCCCTCCTCCAGAGAGGTCTTTGTAGTTTGACCCTCCCGTGTGTCATGTGTTCATAGCAGCACCAGAGGGGGCCTCCGACCCCTCTGAGTTTCAGTCGGTCTCCAGGATGAGCGGCGGCTGCTCGTTCTCCTCGTCGAGACGCAGGTCGCTGAGGTCGTCGTCCAGCCCCGCCCCGCCCACCGCGCCCTGCTCCTCGCAGTAACCTTTGGAAACCAAAAGCCTCAGGGTCAACTCAAACCAAAACGGTGGACGAGGACCCCGTGGTCATCGTTTCTTTCATGGAAAGACATGTCGGTGGTAACTTACCTTTAGTGACCGCAGTGCTGTAGGTCTGGGCCACAAGTGGCCGGTCATGTGATCCCTGCTCCAGGATCTCGTTGGACGGCTCTGTGCTGCCGTCTAGTCTGAAGACAAAGGATGTTAAAAGCAAGCCGATTAGATGATGATAATAATAATAATAACAACAGCACCTTCTATTAGTGTCATCTCGTTTAAACTACAATTATAATCCCATCTACTGTGGATCAAACCACAATCATAATCCATCTGCTGTAGATCAAACTACCGTAATTTCCGGACTACAAGCCGCTACTTTTTTCCCACGCTTTGAACCTCGCGGCTTAAACAATGACGCGGCTAATTTATGGATTTTTCCCGCTTTCACAAACTTCATGCCGCCAAAAAACTGAGCAAAAAAACACATTCTGTGACGGTGCTCAGTTTTTTGGCGGCATGAAGCTTTCATTAGACCAATGAAATTGCCGAACGGGTTAAGGTGAATGGCATCATGGCAAAGACACGGAGAAATGCATATGATGCAGCTTTGAAGTTGAAGGCGATCGATCTGGCTGTTGGAAAAGGAAATAGAGCTGCTGCACGGGAGCTGGGTCTTAATGAGTCGATGATAACGATGATGTTGGAAACTGCAGCGTGAGGAATTGACTCTGTGTGTGTGTGTGTGTGTGTGTGTGTGTGTGTGTGTGTGTGTGTGTGTGTGTGTGTGTGTGTGTGTGTGTGTGTGTGTGTGTGTGTGTGTGTGTGTGTGTGTGTGTGTGTGTGTGTGTGTGTTGCGCGTAGGATACCCGCGCGTGCATCCCACTATTTAAGGCATCGCATGAATTTGAATAAGAAAGAGAGAGACATCGGATGAAGCAATTCTGAGGCTATTCAACTCCGATGGAGATGACTTCACTACAATGGAATGCTTACTCCCCATTCCATCCCGCAGTATGACATTTTAAAACAATACTATAATAATATATACAATAAAAATGCATAAAACATAAAAATAACAATATAGTGACAGATGATATTTACATGTTTTGAATTGTGCAAAAGATTTAAAAGCATTTAAAGTGCTAGTAGTGCAGCAGCATCATGAATACAGTGCAGTTACTGTAATGAGTCCAGAAAGTCAAGCAAAGTAGGATAGTGTTAATGTTAATAAAAATGTAATATATAGTAATAATTAATTAGAATTAATAATCCATCTGGCTCTAACTACAATCATACTCAATCTGCTGTAGATCAAACTACAATCATAATCCATCTGCTGTTATCAAACTACAATCATTATAAATATGGCTCAAACTACAATCATAATCCATATACTGTAGATCAAACTATAATCATTATACATCTGCTGTAGATCAACCTACAATCATAATCAATCAGCTGGAAATCAAACTACAATCATAATCCATCTGCTTTAAATCAAACTACAATCATAATCCATCTGCTGTAGATCAAACTACATTCATAATCCATCTGGCTCAAACTACATTCATAATCCATCTAGATCAAACTACAATCACAATCTATCTGGCTCAAACTGCATTTCAAATCCATATACTGTAGATCAAATTACAATGATATTCATATGGATAAAACTACAATCATAATCCATGTGGATCAAACTACATTCATAATCCATCTAGATCGTCATAGACCCATCTAGATCAGGGGTGGCCAACCCGAGGCTCTCGAGCCGCAGCGGCTCTTGCCCAGTTTCAGCGCTCTTCAGTTCAGATAGAATTATATTTGTGTGTGTGTGTGGTGTGTGCAGGTGGCGTCGCGCAAAATCCCGTGGCCCCCCGTGAGCAAAATCGCGGGGAAATATCGCGATGTTTCTTTGTGACGATCGTGAGGGGGTGGGGTGATACTACCCGATCAGAAATTAAAGGATATATAGATGTTAATTTTTTTTTATACATCAAACGCCAGGGGGGGGGCCCACTGCAAGGCACCCACTGCGGGGGGGGGGGCCCTTCCCTACGCCACTGTGTGTGTTGTAGTGTCAGTATGAGAGCATGACAGCGCGTTAATTGTGATTGCGGCCCAAGAGCCTATCAACAAAAATGCCTGCGATGCAGTGAACCAATACCTCGAGGGGTTGGAAAAACCCTATCGTTGAGTAAGCACTATCTGAGTTGACCATCTGAGGTCAAATGGGACCATAGGATGTTTTTTTTTTAGTAGAGTGGGAGAGGTCATATTTTTTTATAGGAACGCAATGCAAATGGCCATTTGCCTTCTAGTCAGGACATCATTAGCCCATTCAAGGCTTCAAAATCTTCGCACCATTTCACCTCACTCCATGCTCACTCCATCGAAAGGAAATTACCAAAAGGTGTTTGAAACTTCGCAAGCAGAAGTTAAACACTTGAAAAGCAGGCGGAAAAGCAGACACAGTTTTTCCAAAAAATAATGAAGACCACTCGGAGACGTAAACGCTCGCATCATATCCAGTTGCTTGGAACATAGATGAGCTTAAAAAGCCCATACAAGAAGGGGAGTTTGTTAAAATGGCCTCTAACCAATGGCCTGGTTGAAATCTTGTTTCCAGAAAACCAAAAACTGAAACAAGGTGGAGATTGTTCAATGCTAAGGAATGTCAGAAGTCCCAGTAATTTATTTAAGAAGCAACATGCATAGAAGATAAAACTTGTTCACATTTTTGTTTACTGAGAGTTTGTGTGAGAGTGCACACCAGTTCATGTTGATAATAACTGGCTCTGACATACTAGTAGGAGAGGTTTAATTCAATTCTGTCATATTATGGTGTATTATGGTGTATGGTGTATAAATTTGTCAGAGCAGAGCATTGTGTCTGTTCTGTGTGACGGGTGGTGTGTCTTTGGAGGGAGTATCCTGAGTGTGTGGGTGTGTAAAGTTCTAGATTTTCATTTAGTCGTGTGAGAAGAGAGAGAGGGGAGAAAGAGAGTGAAGGGAGCACAGAGAAAGCTGAGAACAAAAGAGAGAAGGACGACGGGGGGGAGTGGGTGGGTGCGCATCTGTGACTGTGTGTATGATGTGGCTCTTTGCAGAACATAGTAACATTTGGCTTTAACCTCGACTGGTTGGCCACCCCTGATTAGATCGTCACTGCCCATCTTCCACCGCAGGCTGAAAACCAATCTCTTCAGGACACACTTCCCGGATCCTTCCTCGTAGCGCAAGTAGATCTAAGTAGATTACATATTATAGATAGGTAGATATTGTTATAAGTAGATGTTATATATTTTTTGCCAACTTATTGTACTTTTCCCTTACACTTTACCTGAATTATTGTAATTCTACCTGAGCACTGGTTCAGTTATTGGAGACTTGTTAGAAATTAAATGCACTTTTGACTTCTGGTGACGAGTTGTTCTCTTACCTTCCTTTGTTGAAACACACTATTGTAAGTCGCTTTGGATAAAAGCGCCTGCTAAATGACTGTAATGTAATGTAGATCGAACTACATTCATAATCCATCTGCATTAAACTACAATCATAATCTAGATTAAACAACATTCATAATAAATCTTGATCAAACTACATTCATAATACATTTGGAAAGGATGAGCTAGCGCTTACTTATTTTTGCACATGTCGTCAACATGTTGAAATCATGTATTTTAATAAGTTTTAAGTTGTCATCACAGTTCACAAAAGTCAAATGTTCTTGTATGTAAAACACATAAACCATGCTACTGTCACAAAATTACGTGAATGTGTGGTTATTTTATGCACATTATGTGTGTGTGTGTGTAGTTCTGTAGAAAGGAGGCATGTGTGTCAGGCTGTAGAAAGCAGGTGTGTGTGTTGGGCTGTAGAAAGCAGGTGTGTGTGTGCGTGTGCGTGTGCGTGTGTGTGTGTGGAAAGCAGGTGTGTGTGGGGCTCTAGAAGAAGATGTGTGTGGCAGGCTGTAGAAAGCAGGTGTGTGTGTGTGTGTGTGTGGGGGGCTCTAGACAAAGGTGTGTGTGTTACCTGTGCTGTTTCATAAGTGTGCATTCCCCTCCCTCCTGGGGGTCCAGGTTGTACAGGTACAAATAGCCATCAGCCGCTGCTACTAGCAACCGTGGAATCTTCTGGATGCTGCAAGGGAAACACAGGCCATGCGTGTCGAGAGTTACACCAGCGGGAGACAGCCTAGTGAGGGAGGCGTCAAGAGAAATCTACTTGCCTTGAAATGTCTGTTTAGAAGGCTTAGAAGAAGCTGCTAGAGCTCTTGTCAAATTGTTATAAGAACATGGTCGGTATGACAGTGACAAACTGAAATTATTGTTTAGGCCCAGGGGTAAACGGTACAAGCTGCTCCTTTTACTTATGAATCGACTCTCTTCTTCTGGTTGGTCATCTAAAAACAACATTCCATCACAAGCCCTACATGACTTTGAAGTAAATTCCTTCTGATACGAATTTCACTGAATACAAAGCAATGGTATAAATAGTTGCTTCTGATGTATAATACAGTGTCAGAGGTTAGCACAAGTACAGCACACTTGCCTCTTATACACACAGATCCCACATTGGACCATGTATTGGATTAGACTTTATTGTTATTAACGGCTGGTTTGCGTTAACAAAAGCTGGTTTGTGTTCACAGAAGGCGAGGCAGAATAACCCAGCAACATTCCCTTGCTTGTCTCTGTGTGTGAGTGTGTGTGTATGTGCACGATGACTGAGTGAGTATGTGCACACTCACACAGCCAGGGCACAAATGTTCTTGTGTCCGGAGAAGGGCAGCCTCACGGTTGCAAAGGCGCGGCCTTGTGTGAACATCTCGGTGACCTGGGCGGGCAGGTAGGTGGTGGAGGCCATCAGAACCTTGCCCAAGTACCCTCCCCACGTGGTGGGCTCCTCCGCGGGCCTGTGGGGGGGAAACGACAACAAATACATGTTTACCATTTAAGTGCAATTTATTTTGATCGTCCCCATCAGGGACATTGGTTTGGCCCATGGACATATTAGTCTGGGAACAGACAGACAGACAGACAGACAGATGGCAACAATAACCAACCAAACCCAATGAAACAAAGGTAGTTCAGACAGGGGGTCACATTACAGCACAAGCACGGTGTGTAGACGTGTACAAGTCGTCATACATCGTACAACCAGCAGTGAAACGCTTACTTTGCCTGCTCCCGAGACTGTGCTTAGACTAGAATAGATGATCAAATACACAATAGATGATACCATACATAAAAGGAGTAAACAGGTGAAATACAAAGAGAGCTGAAGAGCTGTAACTATAGCCGAAGTGAACTCAAGAGGCAGGTAGGATGACATTTAAAGGTCAGGTTTTCCCAGGTAGGGTGAGCAGGAACGTGATGGAATAATTATATTATTTTCTATCATGGTGCTGACCGTCATGTTGACTCATCTGTTCTGTTGAGTCCATGTACTGAACAGAGAGGAATTCCGCGGGGGGGGGATCAAATGGATCCGGTATCAAGGGGTTAGCTCGGTCTCGGTCGAACAAAGGATGCTGCAATTCCGTATGGTGACTGAGGGTTGGCTAGCAAAACGCTGGGCAGAGGTGGACGGATGGGCCCTGGACCTTTTCCCTTTACGGATGACAGATAGTCTCCCTCAATGCTTTCTTCAGTGCTTCCTTCGGGCAAAACACAGGCTGTTGTTGTTGTGAGATTCCGAAGGATCTCCTTGCTCAGGTTGTGACTAAAGAGTCGTAAAAATGTGTCTGCAATCCAAAGTGTAAAAGTGTCTGGACGTGTTTGGTGTGAAAAAATGAAGTAATAACATGTGAAAAACAAGATAGAAACACAGTCTAGTCGGAGCTGGCGAAACGCTGACCGGCTGGTGCGGCGCTATCTTGTGCCATAAGTAAAGCAGATGAGTGCAGTTTACAGTTTAAGATGCCAATGCCAGGTTAACTGCCATTACTAAACACTTGCTACAATGTTAAATTTAGGGAACACTTTTACCCAAAGCCACTTCAAATGGATAAAAGTGAGGGTCCAAACCACCAGCCACCGGTTTATAGATTTGATCATTTGACAGGTAAAACAATATCACAAGGGAGACAGGCTCACAACACTGGGAATTGAACCTAGGATCTTTGGGATACTAGCACCACTACACACAACCGCACTGCAGCAATGGAAATCCCGCACTGGTGAGATTATTACCATGACTCCCATTCAGTTTGATCAGATATATTAAAAATGACATAAAAAAACACCAGCATGTGCAGTACTAAAAATGACAAAAATAAAGTATGAAAAGTAAAAAATTAAATAAGACAAAGATTTATATTTTGGCCAGAGGGGCACTTTAGCCAATAAGGGCAAAGGGGCAGTGGCCTGGGCCTCTGTAGCCACGCCCCTACGGCATGGTACCATATGGAGGGGGAGGGGAGGGGCGGGTTGCTTAAACGTTACGTACACGTATTTCTCTTTCTGAGTCTCCAGCTTGAAGATGTGGACCGTCTCTGTGTTGCTCGAGGCAGACAGGTAGAGGCCCTCCATGCTGAACGCCAGCGAACATATGGTCACGCACCTGGGAGAGGGACACACACACACACACACACACACACACACACACACACACACACACTTCAGTGGTATATTCCAGTCGAAGCAGAACTAGGCAGAATTGAGGCAGCTGGCCCAGGTCTCATACCTCTTGACTCCTCGCCGGAACTCAAAGAGCTTCTGTCCCTCAGGGATAGAGAAGACCCGGATCACCGTGCCCTGGGGGCCGACCAGAGGAGAGGAGAGGAGAGGCTCGTCAGACAGGCAGGCAGGCAATGTGGCAGACTGCTAAGTAAATAGTGGGTGGGGGGGGGGGGGGAGGGGGTCTGTGTGTTATGGACGGCTACCTTCTCAGAGGCGGTGGCCAGCTTGGTGCCGCTGGCGTCGAAGGCCAGGGCGGCCAGAGGACTGTCGTGGGCGGGGATCATGTTGGCCGCGCGCTAGGGGGCGGAAACACAAAGGAGCACGCGGGGTTATGGTACATGCTATATAGCTTCTTCTAAATGGTCATGTGACTAAAATTGTCATTGACTTAGTGACAGTCCACAGTCCACCGGGATGATTCGATCAGTCTACCAACTGTACCAACTGATTGTAGTGAACTGTAGTGGTGACCTAAGCTAATATGTTAAAAACTTACATACCGGTTGGAAAGTTTAGCAGCATGCACTCGCAAGAAGGCAAATAGTGTGATTTATTGCTATTTGAATAGTGACCAGTAAATATTGAACAGTAGTGGTGCGGTGTACCTACCAGGTTGACAGTGTCAAACACCTGAACTTCACCGATGGTGGCGCTGCCTGGATACGCAAGGTAGCAGTTATCATTGCTGATGGAGAGGGCACACAGGCCTGAAATACAACACACACACGCAACAATGTAAACACCACAGAAAAAAGCATGAAATATACATGTTTATGTATACATACAATACAACTATGTCAGCAACTGTGTCACCAAGTAATTTGGACGAACGACAACACAAAATAACAGAAATACTACAAATAACAGACCACAAGGTTGTTGATCAACATAGATCAGGCGGTGTGTGTTTGGGTGTGTGCGACTCACCCGAGGGGTTAGGAGGAGTCTCTCTGATGGTGTGCAGGACCTTCATGTCTCGGATGTTGTGGATGTACAGCGACTCCTCCAGGCATACTATCAGCCTCTGTACAGGTCAACACAAACACAAGTGATGAAACACCCCCTCAAAGACACAGACAAACCTTAAGACCCCCTCCACCCAACACCACCAACACCCACCTGTCGGTTGAGTTTGACGGCCAGGATGGTGTTGGAGTACGAATAGTTGCAGATCTCTGTTCCCTTCTTGAAGTGGCACACTTTGAGCTTCCTGGGCGCCTTCAGACTCACGATGGCCACCAGGCTGCTGGAGAACAGACGCTCCACTATGCAGACATCCTCCGTGTCCGCTGGGAGGGAGGGACACACACACACAGTTATTATCACCCTATATCTGGGCTCCGTTCTCTTTAGCGTGTGTCACCTTGTGTGACCCCCACCCACGTTGTTTTTGGAGAAAGTGTCGCACGGCAGGACCTCAGATGACTTACTTAAAAAAAAAAAGTTTTTAAAAAGGCTAAAAGATTTCCCATTTCACCTAGTAGCTGCATGACATAACGCGCCGGCCGATGTATACAGTCCAAACTGGCAGAATGTTTAGAGCTACAGCTGATTTATTTATATTTATTTTTTTAATTCAGTTGAGACCCAGCATCCGCCTCTCAAATGAACACTGTTTTAACAAGCACCCCCCCCCCTCCCAAGTGTAGGAAAACTTACAGGATGATGCAGGGCTGTATAGCATTTACATGGCTGGACTGGGCGTCTTCTTAACCCGCAGGCAAGGATGTCCTTTAAAAATGTGCTATATGTCAAATACACAGTACTTAAACATTAAATGACCATGATAGGTCATTGGAGAGTAAGGAATGGCATGTTAAAATACTGGCTTCTCCGAAATGTCCATTACGGGCCAGAGCGTCTGTTGTTTTGGTCAGTGTGATTATTATTCTCAGAGTACCCCGGGTTGCCAGGTACGAAACTAATTGACACAAACACAGCATGCTGCAGCCAAGGAAGCAAGAAAACAAACTGGATCCGCTGAGATACTGGATTTTACTCGACCAAAAACGCCTTTTGAAAAGTTTCATGACCACTGTGCTTAAACACAGGTAAATATTGGAGTCTTAATCATGCCCTCGTCTCCCATGATGTACGTCTGTTCAGTCAACCTGGCAACACATGTGAGCTTAGAGTCTGGGGAGGAGGGTTTGTGGGTAGAGAGAACTCCAATATTGTGAATTTAGACTGCAGTACCCATTTTAAACACGGTGTACCTATAACGCCTTTCAGTAACAAAAGGAGATGGGTGGAACCCTCCCGAGTCAGCAGTTCAGTGGTTCCCAAAAGGTTGAAGGTCCTGTACACCTCAAACATTGAACCTCCCTGCTCTGTTACCCCTCTACCTCTCATATGACGTTACATATGAAGACAAGACAGTGTTATTAACTTTTGTTGCTCTTTATTCAGCCTCACAAAAAGCCCTCTCATATTTCAACCAAGTGATATGCCAGCTCAATATCAACATGAATGACTTCTCTGGAAAAGTTATCAATTATAAAAAAAATGTAAGTCAGAAGAAGAAATGTCACATTCTGTTCTTGCAACAAACAAATCAGTGACCAATTGAAGTCGAGTAGGAGAGTGTGTGTGTGTGTGTGTGTGTGTGTGTGTGTGTGTGTGTGTGTGTGTGTGTGTGTGTGTGTGTGTGTGTGTGTGTGTGTGTGTGTGTGTGTGTGTGTGTGTTTTAAGTGGGTTTATTAGAGAGGCTAATACAGATTTTTTGTTGTCGTACCCCCGAGGTAACTACACGTACCCCACTTTGGGAATAGCTGCACCAGTTTAATAAGTAAGTTCAAACGTAGGGTAGTTTGAAACTGATATATGGCAATGAATATGTTACGCTATATTAATTTGCCCCAACTCCTGTACACATTAAAACATGCTGTATATGCTGACCTATTAGCATGTCAACAGGATGATGTATTCACTAGATGCCTCTTAATAACTCATTGTTTCCTTGTAATTTTACCAAGACACTGCCATAATAATGCAGACCAGACCAGACCGGACGGCAGAAAAAATCATCGGGTGTGCACTTCCATGCATTGAGGAGATCTTTAGGACCAGATGTCGGAAGAAGGCCATGTCCATCATAAAGGACTACAACCACCCTGGGCACCATCTCTTCTCCCCCCTACCAACCGGTCGCCGGTTGCGCAGCATCCGTACAAGTACTACCAGGTTTAAAGATAGTTTTTATTCACAGGCAGTGCACCTACTTAACTGCTAGGAGTGCTGCCACTTTCACTTTCATAACATTGTCATTACACTTACATACTTTGCTGGACTTTCTGGACTCATCACAGTTACTGCACTGTACTGCACTGTATTCATGATACTGCTGCACTACTGGCACTTCAAATGCCTTAAAATATTCTTGTAAATTGTAAATTTTGTGTGTTTATTTTTATTGTACATATTATTTTTATTGTTATGGTGTGGTTTTGGAGATGTATACTGCGGGAGGTAATGGGGAGTAAGCATTCCTATGTACTTGTTACAAATGGCAAATACAAATATTGTATCTATCTTGTATCTTGTATTTGGTGGACCAGACCAGCCAACTTGTTTAAGTTATGCATGGCTAGGCATTGCAGAGATACCATGGGAGCACCTTGATGCATCAACTAAATTCACTTCATTCATATTGCAGCACAACCATTGCCCTAATGCTGTATTGATTTGTGTCTTCACTGGGAGACGACACATATCTGGATCTATAGACAACTATCTGGCCATGGCCCAAGGTCAAAACAGATGAAATACATGAACTGACAGTCCAAACAAACAGAGAAAGCTGTTGGGTGTGTTGTACAATACTTACTACATTCATAGATCTGCTCCAATTTGTCCACAGATGACAGAGAGAAAAACTTGTATCCTGATTTTGTGCCAACAGCCAAGGACCTACACAAAGCAAACACACACTGTTTGTATCGGTCATGAAATGTGCGAGAATTAAAAAAATATAAAAAAAAATGTTTTTGAATTATTTAATATTATATTTTTATATATACATATACATATATATATATATACAGAGAGCTGCAATACAAATGTCCCTAATCTGCAGCCATTGTCCTGACAAAAACAGTCATTTGTCAGCTGTGATCTAGCCACAGATGGTGACACTTAGTCAGCGGACACACGTGAGATCAGTGGCGTGATACGGACAGCCTCGTCTAAAAGTCGCACAGAAATAGTGTCATTCCAAAGTTAACGTCTATTAGAAAACGTGTCCGAAAATGAGCTGACGCACGTTTTGCCTATAGTGGTTATGCAATAAGGGCTTGTCTATCGTACAGCCGTCTGTTGCCGTCTCTTGTCAACATGTTCCCCTTTTTTAAGTTTACTACCTGTAACCTGTTTGCTAATGTGATGTTGTCTTTGGCCACATTAGACTCTGAAGCAACCGTTAGCTCTTCAGCTAACTGCTACTCTCGGATCGTATAACAACTCGTTGTCCGCTTCAAATAGCCATCTCATCCTATTGTGTGGCTAACGGGATTTTTTAACGAAGGGTCCCCATCACCAAACACGTCGCATCAAACGCTGTCGAACACACATAACACACATGTAATCGCTATCCTTCAACCGGCCAGTGAGTACAGGCCAGCGGTTCCCCGGTCCCCCTGCTCGGTCCCCGGCCCTTCCTTACGTGTTGTCCTGGTTAAAGTTGGCGAACAGGAGCTGGCTGCCGCCAGCATCCCCGCTTTGACTGGCCAAGTTCATGAGCCTGGCACCATCTATACCTAAAGCTTCGGGGAAAATAGAAGCAATCGAGGTCGTAAAGGCAGAACAACAGCAACGGTTCACGGAGCCATCGCTGTCTCTTCCCTGCCTTGTCCACTGATTGTTGTTGTTTTTTACAGGCGCTGTTGCTCTTCCTCTACGCGCATGCGTAATCCTTTCGGTTTTTAGTTTTTTTTTTGACGCGCGGTACATTTAAAGGGCCAGGGCATGTTGGATTAGATTAGATTCTAATGTGTTGTCATTGCACAGCACAAGTACAGTTCAGCGAAAATAATTTGGCATCTAACCGGAGTGCAAATGTTGCAGTAAAGTGCATGGTAATATATCATTTACAGTTGACAGTTGCTAAAAGACTAAAAGACAGTTGACAGTTGCTTTAAGGTATAAAAGTCTACTCGGTATAAAAACAGTTATATGATTATTTATAGAGTATGTGTGATAAACTATAGCCCATTGGGGCTAAACAATTAAATAAAGAATACAAATAAACAGAACTACTCGATCTTGTCCTCATCCAATAGAGTTAATCGTTTCGGATCGGTATTATAATACATGAGTTAAGTTTCGAATCGGATACAAATACGCACAACAGCACCTAAGCACATAAGGAGGGACAGCTGGAAGGGCTTTGGGTTTAGCAATAGAGCCGGTTGAATGCTATCATGAAGTTTATTGTTTACTTATTTATTGTTTACATATTTATAGTTTACATACCTGTATGATAGTCATGCATTTTTACTGTACTTACCTTAACTGCTGATATAACTACACACCCCTGCTCACTATACCTGCTGTATTATACAGCAGGTATAATACAGTATGTGCCAGTATGTGCCAAAATATAAATATATATAAATGTATATACAGCCTGTATATACATTTATATATATTTATATTTTGGCACATCCGCATATCCCTGCTCACTACCTGTTTATATATATATATATATATATATATATATATCATACCATAAATAATTTTATACCTGTTTTTAGTAGTAGTTTTTTGTGTAGACTGTTTTTACATATTATTCAACAACTTTACATTATATATTACCATGCACTTTACTGCAACATTTGCACTCTGGTTAGATGCCAAATTCCTTTCGCTGTACTGTACTGTGCTGTACACTGACAATAATTAATCTAATCGAATCGAATCGAATGAACGTGTATACGTCTAAAACAAATTGAAAACTATTGAAAAACGAGTTATGCCGAACCACCGTTTTTATCTAAAAGTAATAATCCAGGCGAAATCCTTGTGTCCTAGTGTTAATATTAGACATATGTTTGCACCTTTCTCTCTCAACGTACACTCATGTAGACATATAACTCAGTATCACCAGTAGGTGGCAGTGAAACACTTCTCCGATTGGGACTTCAGGTCGGCTGGCAGCGATGCCCGATGAGGCTGTGAAGTTATAAAGAAACACGTGTTGCCCTTTTCGTGTTTATTGGAAAACGATTGAGCTACTTTAACTACTATGTAGGTGTCTGTACTCACACGCGGTTTGAACTATGGGCTTATCAATGAGGATTTAAAGTAGGCTAAAGTTGTATTCACACAATGTCAAGAGTAAAGTGGTATTCTGCCTCTACCATTTAGTCGTATAAACACAGATCGACAGACAGATAGACATACACACAGACAGACAAGACGGACAAGACCGACAGACAGACCGATATAGAAGACAGAAAGACCGAAAGATAAACAGGCCTAAGCCACTAGCTTAGGCTAAATTCTATAAAATGTCATGTCCTGTTATTCATTTGTTCGTGTGTTTTTGTTCTGGGAGCTGTACTGTAAATATTTGATGAATCGCGATGGGCGGGCTAAATAAACGGAATTAACCTATGTTGTTGTAATACCCAGCTAAAATAGAGCATCAATTGTGAATGCAATTAACCAGATCTCTCTCTCTCTCTCTCTCTCTCTCTCTCTCTCTCTCTCTCTCTCTCTCTCTCTCTCTCTCTCTCTCTCTCTCTCTCTCTCTCTCTCTCTCTCTCTCTCTCTCTCTCTCTCTCTCTCTCTCTCTCTCTCTCTCTCTCTCTCTCTCTCTCTCTCTCTCTCTCTCTCTCTCTCTCTCTCTCTCTCTCTCTCTCTCTCTCTCTCTCTCTCTCTCTCTCTCACAGAGAGAGGGGGGGGACACAGAGGAGGGGGGGGAGTAGTTGTGTGGGAATGGTTTACTAGTGCGTTAACAGCCAGTGAGGGGAGGGGTTACAAATCCAGTCCCACTGACTGCAAACACCCAGTGAACTGGCAAACTACTTTTTATTTCAACTGGCTGCACGCATCTCACTCCATCTTTTTGTCCCGCAGTCGTCTTTTTCTGGGTTCACCACCGAAGCGGTTTTTGTTGTTGTTGCTTTCATTTCAGCCGCATTTCAGCACTTTACTTGTTGTTGGAGCTACTCGTCGTGGTGTTTGATGCCTCGGCTGGACGTGGGCTTGTGTTCGGTAGCACCGGACGGGACCGGGATATCCGGATCAAGGAGGATGCGGCTTGCGGTGCGCAGTCGACAATAATGCACACGCATGTTTCTAGAATGGATGTGAAGAAGAGGCCTTTCCGAAGGTATAGAGATGGCATAGAGTGGCAGGTTCCGAACATCAATGTGTAAATATCGTATTGGCCCGAAACCAGTTGTATGTTAACAGCTCATGTGCAGCCATGCGCAAATATGTACTGGCGCAGCAACAATAACGGATGTTATAGATTAGTTTGTGTGTGTGTGTGTGTGTGTGTGTGTGTGTGTGTGTGTGTGTGTGTGTGTGTGTGTGTGTGTGTGTGTGTGTGTGTGTGTGTGTGTGTGTGTGTGTGTGTGTGTGTGTGTGTGTTTGTGAAGTTTATGTACGCGTGTGGGAGGGATTTTCTCACTCAAATTTGTGCAACA
>CM051012.1:10941642-11026642 GCA_027704905.1 Muraenolepis orangiensis | reverse complement strand
GGATGTGTACCAGTGAGTCGTTCACTGCAAAGCAAAGATTGTGAACGATTAATAACAACCAAGTAATGCTAGGGTAACGACTGACTAACAATAGCCGAACGCGTGCAAGGTTCGGCGAACGTTAGTACAACGTTCCACGAACGTTCTCCAGCGTTCTCCAGCATTTAACGTTAAACGTTGAAGAACCCTGGTCTCCATGAGAACTTTTGTGCATGTTCAAAACTTTATTTTCGGACCAGCGTTCTCCGCCGATCACCGCCGATCACCGCCGATCACCGACGATTACCAGCGTTCACCAGCGTTCACACAACGCTCTTCTGGCGCTATGCCAGCGACCACGGACGATTTCCAACGTTTCCTCAAACGCTGACCAGAACGTTATGGTGTGACGGGGCCTTTACTCCCCATTCCCTCCCGCAGTAGGAATTTTCTAAAACACTGTACTATAAAAATACTGTACACAATAAAAATCACAATAAAGTGACTGATGGATGATATGTACTGTACATGTGTTGAATTTTCTCATAGTGTCGCACATATGTGGATTTCTGCTGTTTTCTGCTGATTTTTCATTTCCAACGTGTTCCTCACGAGTCTTGGTTTTGTGTTGTTGTGATGCCCTGCAGTTGTGGATCCTCCCGAGCTTGATGGGTGGGTCAGTGCTCTACTTCCTGTCCGTGGACCAATGGCATTGCGTCGCAGCCTGGCTGTATGGAACCGGCCTCACTGGCTTGTTCATCACCTCCACACTGTTCCACACGGCTGCCTGGAAGATTAGCCACCTCCGGTGTGTATGTGTGTGTGTATGCGCACGTGCATGTACACATGTGCATATGTGTGTGTGTGTGTGTGTGTGTGTGTGTGTGTGTGTGTGTGTGTGTTGGTTGTGTTTGTGTGTTGGTTTGCGTGTATCTAAAATCATGAGAACTGGTGCCAGGGACAATCGGAGGCTGAGTACATGTATGCGTGCCTGTGTATGTGTGTGTGTGTGTGGTTGTTTTTTGTGGGGGGAGGAGGGGGGGGGGATGTGTATATGTGTATTTTTGTGTGGACTACCACTGTCCTTTGAGGAATAATTGCCTTAATCAATTCTCCAACTGGCCATGTCATTTTTCTGTGCAGAAATGTAGAGCAGCGGTTCCACATGTGTGACCGGGTAGCTATCTACTTCTTCATCGCAGCTTCCTACTCTCCATGGTGAGTTACAGAGAGACAGGCAGATAGAAAGACAGACAGACAAGCAGACAGACAGGCATGCAGACAGACAGACATGAAAACATACAGACATACAGTAGATAGATCGATAGATAGACAGATAGCTACTATAGATAGATAGATAGATAGATAGATAGATAGATAGATAGATAGATAGATAGATAGATAGATAGATAGATAGATACATAGATACATAGATAGATGGATAGATGGATAGATGGATAGATGGATAGATAGATAGATGCATAGATAGATAGATGGATAGATGGATATATTGATAGATAGCTACTATAGATAGATAGATAGATAGATAGATAGATAGATAGATAGATAGATAGATAGATAGATAGATAGATAGATAGATAGATAGATAGATAGATAGATAGATAGATAGATAGATAGATAGATAGATAGATAGATAGATAGATGATAGATCGATCTTGCACAGAATTGATAAACTGGAGATGGCATTCATGTCTATTTCTGGAATACTGTCCGAGGGTCATACTCATAATCTGTGCATAGATAGACAGACACACAGAATGTTTTCGTGCCACTTGGTTGAATGGCTGTTTAAAAGTAGACAAAACAAACAAATTGAAGACGTTACACGTGAGCGTCAGAACAAAGACCAATGGTTTCCCAGTGGAGGGCGAGTGTTAACTTCCCCGGACATCGGCCCCATTGACGTCTGTGGTGGTGTGCTGCTGCGTGTCTTCAGGCTGATGCTCCGGGAGCTCGGACCCTGGACGTGTCACATGCGCTGGCTGATCTGGGTCATGGCCTGCATAGGCGCTCTGTATGTCTTCTTCTTTCATGAGAGGTAAGCGTATCCCGAGGGAGTAACTATACACTTACACCACCAGACAACAGGCCAGGGGCGTGGCTGGGGGGGGGGGGGGGGGGGTTCAGGTCAAGTGGTGTGTGTGTGTGTGTGTGTGTGTGTGTGTGTGTGTGTGTGTGTGTGTGTGTGTGTGTGTGTGTGTGTGTGTGCATGTGTGTGTGTGGGGGGGGTGTGTTCACCTTGTTATGTGCTATTTTAACTTGTTTCTCATTTCTTCTTTAATTGAAATTTTACTTCCATTCGCTTTAAAGACTGGACTCAGTTTACCAACCATTTCAACGACGATTGATTGGTTGTCAGAATTGATACTGAAACACTTTTAAGGTCAAGAACTATGTTATTTGGAATAAATATTTGAACAATAAATAGAAGAACAGTGCATGGTTAGTCAAAACAAGACAATCCATATGTTTTCTATCCTATATCTAAAACAAGTCATTGTTTTGTGCCTTCCTTTTTAAGGTTTTGTCCTTTCTCTCCCTGCAGGTATAAGCTGGTGGAGCTGCTGGGATACATTGCCATGGGAGTAGCTCCAGCGCTGGTCCTTCTATCCATGGTAGGACCGCCGGTCACCAAAACCAAGGCCAAAACCAAACTGTAAAAGCGGGAAAAATACAAATACTTTCTTTATTGTGATGGCGTGTTTTAAAAACAGCAAGGAGAACCGATAAGAGGGGCCGAAGCCGTTTCCTGTGGAGGCCTCCTCCCCTACGCCCATAACTGTTATTTCCTTCCATTGTGAGAGGATCCCACGCTTCTTTAAATATCCAACAAAACACTTTTTTTTGGTGTATAGCCGACAACGCCACCATGTGTTTCTTACACTTGCACGAGCATCCGGTCTACTTCTTCAAAATCAAGATGCCTGTGTGTTTTTTTTACTGCTCTGTACTGAATGAAAGTGACTACCGTGCTCGATATACACACACACATACCAACACATACACACACACATACACCTGCACCATACATACATATATGTACACACAAACGCACATACATATATACACAAACACACATATATACACAAACACACACACACACAGACAAAGGCCTTACATACAGTACATACATACATACACACACATACATACACAAATACAGACGTACATAAACCTGATTTAAGTACATTCTTGGTCGATTCTTTAGGTGGTGGCTCATTGCTTTAAACGTTGCTTTAAAGTGTGTGTGTGTGTGTGTGTGCGCGTGTGTGCGCATGTGTGCTTGTGTGTCTTCCAGGTGGACCGGGCAGGGGTGTGTGAGTTAGCAGTGGGAGGAGTCTTCTACGTGGTGGGCGTGGTTTTCTTCAAGAGCGACGGCCTGGTGCCGTTCGCCCACGCCATCTGGCACCTCTTCGTGGCCATCGGCGCCAGCGTGCACTACTACGCCATCTGGAGGTACCTGTACGCAGCAACGCCCAGGGGCCTACTGCTGCACACCTCCAGGTGATGCTGGGCCCTCCGCTCCACACACAGCAGCAGACGGACTGACTGTCGGAAACCCAAAAACAAAACAAGATGAAGTAACCATCTCGACAGGCCGGCAAAAGACCTGGTGTTTTTTGAACAATGGAAGTAAGTCGAAAGAGAGAGAGAGAGAGAGAGAGAGAGAGAGAGAGAGAGAGAGAGAGAGAGAGAGAGAGAGAGAGAGAGAGAGAGAGAGAGAGAGAGAGATTGGTGATGACTGCTGCCCTGCCCAGCTGGTGGTATACAAGGGGACCAAACTGGAGCCGTATTCGGGCCCAGGTTGAAAAAAACCACAGAGCCCGAACATGACTTAAGCTGGCTCCCAATGGAATATATGCAAATTGAGCTAATCTGTGGTGGTTAACTAGACCTCATGTTGGGCTCTGGTCCATGTCATGGTGATCTCTAGATCAAACACAAAGACCAAAGGGTCATTGATTTACTCTGTCACTGACTGAAACTATGCATTTACAGACTGAAAGGTTGGATACATGATTATTATATCCAAATTAATATTCCATGTGATCCACATTCAGAACCACTATAGGACAAGGACTGGCTGAACCAAACGTGTTAACTTGTATTGGCTGTCATTATTATGTGACATTATTTACTTTGCAGTGTGCCACGTAAAAGCAGAAATACGACTCGCACACGTCGTCAACGACATTCAAGACAGGCCGCGGATTGGCCACTAGATGGAGACATACGCCTACATTCATTCATCAGAAAAGAAGAGAAAACCAGTGACAGACATTGGGCTACATGTCTCCCAGTTGTTTCTTCGGTGGTGGCTGGAGTGGTTTAAGCTCCGCCCACCCCGTAATGATAAGGCCTTGATGCAGATAGCAATTCACTCATTTACATACAATTGGGTTATCCTAGCTGCTATGTACACACAGTGCACATTTCATAAAACATACAGAACAACTAGGAGCAGGCAGAGCACTTTACTGAACGCCTGGAGTTCACATATAGGCCTCGCTGTTACAAATAATGAAGCTTCGACATCATTATATTTGTAATACTCACCTCTTTGCTGCAAGGGCTAAAGTTGTTGATATTAAGTTTTCATCCTACGGTTATTTATGATTTACTACTTCATGAACATTTGAGCCAGGGCTTTAAACATCCGTTTAGTAGACCAGCGGGCTGTTCTGTTGTGATGTATGATTTATGTTAACCAAATTAACAGTCAATACATGATTGAGGCCAGATTGCCAACTGTTGTAAGTTGGTTGATCCAAATAATAGAAGTAATGGCCTTAACTGTGAAAACGGCATACTTTCAGCTGCCATTTTGTCTACGATTTTGTCTCCCTTATGCAAACAGTGACTTTCTGAGAAACTGAATTTGAAGTCCCAGCCCACTAATTCAGGATGGGTTGCTAATAGCTAATATGTTAATGCGTCAAGTCAGGTAGTAATCAGGTACACAACAGAAATGCTTAAGTATGAATCTCTGAAGTGTTTGTTACATTTGATACCGGTAGGATTAAGGGTTTTATATACCAGCGCAATAAAATAATTTATATTTTTCTGTTACAAAAGATCCATATTTATAGTGTTGCATCTCAGACCTCTCACATTCCCTCCCGCTTGTTTGAACCGTTTGTATTAATGCAGGTAGTGAATGTCTTGTATCAGAGAACTCTATTTTGATAAATCATATACAAGACTAATTATTGAATAAATGAAATATGCTTCAGGACAGTGTGTGTGCCACTTTAAAAAAAACGTTTTACTTTAAATGCATGTGCTCGACAACGACAACAACAACAAGAGGTGAAATTCACATATATTTATATTTATTAAGAAAAGTGCAGCATGAGATTGGCTGATTGATTGATGAGTGAGTGAATCTTTCCTCCATCGTTGACAGTGTGATATTTCTCTTCACACACACTCACACACACACACACACACACACACTCACACTCACACTCACACTCACACTCACACTCACACTCACACTCACTCACTCAGTGCAGGTGAGTGAGGCCGGTGAGGATGCGCAGCTGGTAGGGCAGCGCCACGTTGACGTCCCGGTGCCACCGGGGGTCGCTGATGCTAGGGGGCGGAGTCAGCACGCTCTGGGCCACGCCCGGGAGCTTCAGCAGCGAACACAGCTCCTCCCCCCGGGTCACTATGGCGACCAGGTCGTCCTCGCTGGAGCACCAGACCACCGGGCCGCCCCGCGACACCGAACGCAGCTTAGAGAGGAACAAGGAGACCCTGTACACACACACACACACACACTAATAATGAGGTCAATCATAACAACACCTAGTATTCAGAGTAGTTTGTTGGTTCACATATATGAACTCTACAACCGACAACACAACGCTACCTGGGTATGAGGTCATGTGACCGCGACGCCAGCTTGGCGAGCGCGCTCATCAGGGACGTGACGACCCTAGGGGCGGCCGGAGCCTGGCCGGGGGGCGGGGCCGAGGACGTGACCTCAAACAGCACCGCCTCCAGCGACTCAAAACAGGAAGTGATGAGCTCCACGGAGCAGCGGGCGTCACTCGTCACCGAGAGGTACTCCCCCAGCAGCCACACCTACAGCACACACACACACACACACACACACACACACACACACACACATCCCCAATATACACAAAATGGCCAAAGGTCACTGGACACCGAAGCATCACACCTAAAGGAGCCTGTTAGACATCCCATTCAAAAACCATGAGCATTACTATGGAGTTAGACCTCCCCCCTTTGACAGCTGCCACTCTTCTAGGAAGGCTTGTAATATGTTTTTAGAGTGTGTCTGTGGGAATTTGTGCCAATTCAGCCTAAACAGCATTTGTAAGGTCAGGCACTGATGTTGAACGAGAATGCCTGGCTCTCAGTGGGCGTTCATATTCCTCCCAAAGGTGTTCAATGGCGGTTGAGGTCAGGACTCTGTGCAGACCAATTGAGCTCCTCCACACCAAACTCATCTAACCATGTCTATATGGACCTCAGACTGTGCACATGGCTAAGATATCTTGGTATCCTCTAGCATGAAGTGTACCCTTCCCTGAAACTAAGGGGCTTAGCCCAAACCCTCAGAAACAGCTCCAGACCGTTATCGCTCCTCCAACAAACTTTACAGTCGGCACTCTGCATTACGTAAGGTAGCGTTCTCCTGGCATCCGCCAAACACAGTTTGGTCCATCAGACCGCCAGATAATGAAGAGTGATTCATCACTCCAAAGAACACATTTCCAATGCTCAAATGTCCAGTTGCGTGCGTGCATTACACCACTCCAGCTGACACTTGGCCCAGTGCAATTGCGCACAGTGATGTGAGGCTTGTGTGCAGCTGCCTGGCCATGGAAACCTATGGCCGAAGCTTCCATGAAGCTCCCGACTCACAGTTCCTGTGCTGATGGTGGTGTTTCCAGAGGAGTTCGGTACTCTGTAGTGAGTGATGCCGCAACAGATGATAGGTACGCATTACGTGCTACAGCACTCGTTGGTCCCGCTCTGTGAGTTTGTGTGGTCTACCACTTTGTGGCTGAGCTGTGTGCTCCTATAGGAGCACTATAACTATAGCAATAGCTTCCACAATTATAGCATTAACAGTTGACCGAGGGGCAGATCTAGTAGGGTGAAGAATTGTCCAACTAACTTGTCGCAAAGGTTGCATCCTATGACGGCCAGGTAGGACAAGTCACTGAGCTCTTAACAACCCATTCTAAATGTTTGTCTACTGAGAGTACATGGCAATGTGCTGGATTTGATGCACCTCTCACTCATCAAAGAACTCGATAATTAGAAGGGGTGTCCACTGACTTTTGGCCTTATAGGGTATATACAATCCAAACATGGAATACATGGATGACAGTGGATTGAACACACACACACACACACACACACACACACACACACACACACACACACACACACACACACACACACACACACACACACACACACACACCACACACACACACACACACACACACACACACACACACACACACACACACACACACACACACACACACACACACACACACACACACACACACACACACCACATTGGTGAAGATGGCTTCTTTGCTGTAGACATTGGCTGTGGTCCCAGCAAACTCCAGCAGCTCGTGTGATTGGTCCACCACGAGGGAAGGGTGGAGCTTACAGAACCTAAGCAGGTGACAGCTGAACACTCTGTGTAGAGGACAAGACAGAGATAAGACATACACACAGACAAAAAGAGAGACGTATAGACGCTAGCAAAGACACTCCAGCGCATACTTGAAACTGAATTGGAATCATGTTATGGTGAATCAGACTCAATGTTGGTGCCTCAGACTCAATATTTTGTGACTCGACGAGAACATTGGTGTGTGGTGTGTGTGTGTGTGTGTGTGTGTGTGTGTGTGTGTGGTGTGTGTGTGTGTGTGTGTGGTGTGTGTGTGTGTGTGTGGTGTGTGTGTGTGTGTACCTGTGTATCTCCTTGATGTATGTTGGGATGTTGAAGAGTAGACTGCTCCTTTCGAGCAGCACAGAGATCAACTGGGCCAACAGCTTCTCATTGGCTACCTTAAGAGACACACACGTATGACAATATAACTGCTTGCGTACGCTGACCGCAGCAGACATGTTTAGTTAGCAAATCTGTCTTATGGTCTGGTATTCACAGTGGTGGAATGAACTCCCGTCTCATGTCAGGACGGCAGAGTCCCTCGCCAGCTTCCGCAAGAGACTCAAGACCCACCTGTTCAGAGTCCACCTGGACTCTCCTTGAACCCTCCTTCTCCTTTGTGAAACCCCTAAACTTGCTTAAGTCCTGACATTAATAGCTCTTAGCATGTTGTATATGTTAGCAAGTGTATATCCTTAATGTTGATAACACGCTCTTATCACAGCTACTTAAGCAGGTGACCTGGCAGTACGAAATTGTGTTATTCATCTTGTTAATATGAATGCTTGTGAACTGCTGTATTTTTATGTTTGCGTACCTCAGTGTTATGCTATTGTCTGCTTCAACTAATGTACACCTTGTAAGTCGCTTTGGATAAAAGCGTCTGCCAAATGCCCTAAATGTAAATGTAAATGTATTCAAAAAGTACATCTCATCTTATCCTAACCATTAACGTGTACTAAAAGGGAGACCTCCGTCTCCAAGGCGACTCGCGGGATCCCTCTGAAGTAAAATTGTAAGGGGGTGAGAGGTGAAGGATGAGAGGTGCTGATGTTACCGTGACGACCGCATTGAAGTAAACATGCAGCAGCACGGGAACGGCCTGGGCAGACTGAACCACCCTCGGCCAATCAACAGCCTCCACCAGCAGCTCGTGCAGCTTGCTCAGCCGGGCGATGGTGTCCCCTGTGGACACCACAATAATAATAATAATAATAATAATATATAATAATAATGCTAATTATATACAGAAATCAATGGGATGAAACTGTGCCAGGCACATTTAGTCTGAACATTTAACATTTTTAAGACCAAGCCTGGTCAACAATATATAGACTGATATATACTCAATGCAAATTAGATACAATATATAATAAGTGTTAAATACAAAATCATATTCATTTTACTCATGTTCCTTTGTTATTTTTACCACACAAAAATGAAATCCACTAAAAAGGTCAGCTTAGGGCCTAGACTGGAGATCCCTGACCGGGGGCCCCGGACGTCACTTGGCTTGGCTGGATGGTTAGTAGACGTTTTTACATTTTATTTAACCTCTGTACATTATATATAACCATGCACTTAACTGTAACATTTTGTTCTCTGGTTAGATGCAAAATTATTTTGCTGTACTGTACTTGTGCTGTGCAATGACCATACATTTAAATATAATCTAAAGGGTTGCACCCAACACCTGCAAGGTGTCCTCACCTGAGCCAGCCTCCCCGCGCAGCAGGAAGAGGAAGAGGCCCCGGTAGGACGGGTTCCTGAAGGCCTCCAGGGACAGGTGGGACCGCCCGCCGGCCTCCGAGATGGGAGAGAAGGCCAACCTGGACGGGACAAACCAAAACCACTGATACCCCCGCAACCACGATGCCATGTAAATAAAGCTATTTTGAATACATGCATGGACCCCCTGGGTGCTCTGCCCAATGCGTCTTTTGGAATATTGAACATTTGAAGTTGATTCGATTAAAATGTATTGTCAGTGTACAGTACAGTACAGTGAAAGGAATTTGGCATCTAACCAGAGTGCAAATGTTGCAGTAAAGTGCATGGTAATATATCATTTACAGTTGTTGAATAATATGTAAAAATGTGCTGATGTGCTGCCAATAAAGGTTATAGAAGTACGATGTACCTTTCTTTCTCTTTTTACTTAAAATTATAAACACATGAGTAACAAGAAACTGTAGTTAGAAAGTAATTTAAGGGACAGCAATGCAAACACGTCATCTTCTCCTGATGTAAGAGAGGGAAGGAGTTTGCACCGGAGCTGCAGGATGAGCGTGGCAGAGAGACAGGGCAGGTCCAGCAGCGAATGAAGCAGCTCCACTGCAGTACCAGAAGTGACCAGAGAGGGCAGCAGATCAACAAAGTCCTCCACCACCGCTGGGCTGTCCCACGCCAGGAACTACCAGCGAGGAAGAGAGATGAGGAGACACAAATGAGGAGTCACAATAGGGAAGTCTTACAGACATAATTCCGAGACAGGACGAGGCTTCATTTCACCAAACCATGGATATTAATATAGATCCATTATAAAGACAATATATATTAGATAGATATAAGATCCACAGAACGTTTATGTACACATTTGTTGTGCCTTTATGGACAGCGATTGCGATGTTTTCATTTATCCCATTGTATAATGAACATAATAAACATTATTTATGTTTTCCTCATCAGTAATGTATACTATATACATGCATTGTGCCTGCATGTGGTCACCTTGAGTGTGTGTGTGTGTGTGTGTGTGTGTGTGTGTGTGTGTGTGTGTGTGTGTGTGTGTGTGTGTGTGTGTGTGTGTGTGTGTGTGTGTGTGTGTGTGTGTGTGTGTGTGTGTGTGTGTGTGTGGTCACCTTCAGCAGGTTCGGGAAGGTGTGTGTGTACTGGGGCACCCGGGCCTGCAGGTGCTGCAGGTTGAGGCGTGTGAAGCGCAGCAGCTCGTGGGTCAGGTAGGGCTCGTTGAACAGCTCCGCAGGGAAGCGGCCGAACACCAGCTTCCACACGGACTCACACTCCACCGCTGCCAGCTCGCCTGGACACACACACACACACATCCACACAGACACACCGTCAGACGTCAGTAAGAGTTCTCCATGTCAGACAGATTAAAATGGATGGTCAAAGTATTTTGTTTTCTCTGTATTCCTGAGACTTCCCATGGATTCCCTCCCCCGACAGGGGCAGGATGGGACCCACCGTGGTTGAGGTAGAACTGGGCGATGGGCAGCAGCACACGGGCGTACCCCAGGTCGCCGCTGAGCCGCCCGTACAGCGCCTTCACACACGGGAACGCCCGGTACACCTGAGACACATCCTCCATACACACGTGGTCCAGGATACACACGGCCTCCACCAGACACTAGGGGGAGAGGAAGAAGAGAAGGAGATAAAGACAATAGGAGAGACAGAGACAGAGACAGAGACAGACAGAGAGAGAGAGAGAGAGAGACGGGCCGAAACGGAGATGGAGAGAGAGAGACAAGAGAGAGAGAGAACAGAGAAAATAAGAGAAAAGACAAGGGAAGAGAGAGAAACAAAGAGAGGCAGACAAGAGGCATCATCCGAAGCATTATAAACCAGTACACAACCGCCCATTCTCGGAGACTGCAAACCATGGATGCGGTGCAAACCGTGCACCAGTATGTGCATGTGTATATCAAGCAGGGATTTTCCCTAAGCTACGTCAGCCAGGCTGAGACTAAAAGGGATATGATGTGCGTGTGCGTGCGTGCGTGCGTGCGTGCGTGCTGCGTGCGTGCGTGCGTGCGTGCGTGCGCGTGTGTGATTAGGAAAGCTTTGTGGGCTCACCGCTTTCTGAAGCTCTGTATCCACTCTTTTTTGTGCCTCTGAAACAAACAAAAGGGAATTGGGGTTTGTTCACTGGACTCCTACTCCATTCCTAGCTGCAGGAATTGCAGCTGTAATTACTGTGCATATGCACAGTCATATGCACAGTAATTACAGCAGTTGATATACATATATACAGTATTTAAACAGAGTGTATATAAATATAGTGTATATATATATAAACAGAGTGGGGTACAACAATAAAAGTATCTTTAGATACATGTATATATATATATTATAGGTAGAGTACATTTTCCTTTATGAAACAACTGTGTGTGTGTGTGTGTGTGTGTGTGTGTGTGTGTCACACTCACTGCGGTCACTCTGCTCGATGAGGCGCTGGCAGTACTGGAACGCCTTTTCCCTCAGGCGCTCCTTGGGGGCAAGCAGTCGGCTGGAGGAGGAAGTCGCCGAAACCATGGAAACCACAGAGCCGTCCACCTCCGAGCGGTCGTCTGCGAACGCCACCAGAGGAGAGTTAGTTCAGGGTCTAAAAAAGGTGGCAGGGGAAGGGTGAAAGATCACGGGGGCTGTTGGTAGTTGGTTGGGGCCAAGAGGTGGCTCGAGGTTTGGATGAGCCGGTTGATGCTGGGCAAAGGAGACGGTGGACACCTGCATCAACGCCGTGTCCGGGACAACAAAAGGACCAGTGAGGTGAGGTGGTTAGTTAGAATTTATGTAAGACTTTCAGGTAATAGCAACCAGATAATCATATTATTATTTTTTAGGGATGCACCGATACCACTCTTTCACTACTGATACCGATTCTGATCCATGAACATCGAGTAGCGGACGATACCGGTGCTGGTCCGATTCTGATTGTAATTTGCAAGTATTGCCACGACTGGTGGATGACTGGAGTTCCAAGTCCTTCCAGACGGCAGACATGCACAGCACATGAAGATGATTTAAGTTAATTTAGCTGCTGTTTTCTGTGTGTCTTCCGTTTTTAACAACATGCCGTAGTTTCTTAACATTATTTAAAGTAAACAATGATGATATTTGATATTTTCTTATTTTTTATGAAGCTATGTTTTGTTCATGCTTTCTGTATTGACATCATTTTGAAACACACACTGCCAAGTATGAGATTGATCGAACCCATGTATCGGATCGGTGCATCCCTCATCTTTTTATTATTCAAGAAAATTAAGAATATGTTGTAGGTTGATTCTGTTATATGATGAATCCAATGAATGAGGAATTAAATATTGGCAAAACAACGCCTTCATCAAGTTCATTAGTCGTGCTCTGCAGCGTTCCAAGCGTAGAAGAGGACAAAAAAAGGCAAACAGACAGGTTTCAGGTTTGAAAGCACACAGATAAGAAAACACACTTCTTACAACAGTGAAAAGATGTGACCCAAACAGTGTTGATTCATTCAGAGGAGGTTAGGAGTGTGCACAGCTCTCTATTGTGGCTACACACCCTGACATGCAGGCACACACACACACACACCGGTGGGAAGGTGGTCACGTCTTACCGGTGGAGTGGGAGTGGGAGAGGGAGAGGCTGAGCTGCAGCCTGCTTGATGGTGACGACGAGAGCAAAGAGGTCATCAGAGAGGGAGGGCCCAAATATTCACGGGCCTTCCCGCCTGAGACCAGACATGGTTGCCCCATTTAGAACTCGCCTTGTTCACGCTCATGAAACATGCTTTTTTTTTTTTAACAGTGGCACTAAGAATACACACACCCACCCACACACACACACACACACACAGGGGGACCACTTTTCATCGATTAACTCAGAACTCCCCACTATCCTAGGAGATTCATTCAAAACTCCTCCATCTATCTTTGCTTATCTATGCTTTTATCCAAAGAAACTGACTGTGAATATTAAGATACATGTCATTATTGAAGGAGCTGGTCAGGGGTTAGAAGTCTTGCTCGAAGGCGCCTACAGGTAGACTGCGGGCTATGGGGATGGAACCTTGAAACCCCCCCCCCCCCAACATATTCGATATCCCGACACACAATTGTGACTGCTGAGGGTGGGGCTGTATTGTGTGAGGGGAGCTCTTCTTAACTCACTACCTCTACAGCGAGTCCTGAACCGTGTCAATAGCAGCCGGCGACTGGCACCAAAGGACCACCTGCATGTTCCGTATATACCTGCTTCAGCCGAGGCGTTGCCGTTGGAGACGGAGTCGGAGGCCAGCAGCCAGGGGCGCAGCAGGGAGAAGGAGTGGACGTTCATCCACTGGTCCTCGGTGAAGCCCTGGCCCACGCAGAGCACCGTGAAGAAGTCCCCCGACACGCTCCCGTCCAGCTCTGTCACGGGCCCCGGCTGCACACACACACGCGTTAAAGTTGGGGTTGCACTTTTTACAGTTTTCACCAGGCCAACGTGATATATATACATATATATGTATACAAGTACTTAAAAAAGAAAAAAGAACAATGCATCCACAGAACCTTTACAAAGATGTGGAATATTGCAGCACAGTATTTTAATTTTTTTAATAAAAAAGGACAAATGTTATGATATTATTTATACTTTTTTTTAATGTTTAATGTTTCTTTTACCTCTGTGTAAGATGTCTGATGTTCGGTTCCCACTTCTAACAAGGGGGCAACTAGTTGAACAAGGTTGTAGTCATGTGGTCTGTCTGTGTCACCAACGATCAAGAGTCTTAGGAGTGTTTATTATATTATACTGCTAGGTTACTGTAATGAAATGAGATTCCATTAATAATATGTTCATATTAGGTGACAACTAGGCAACAACTAGTTTATTGTCAGTCAACGTGCCATTACACATCCGACAGTCTGATTCTATAACAACCTACAAAACCCAACTAAAAACCCATCTGTTTAAACTGGCTTATCCCTTATGAACGGTACCATCTCTCTTCCTTTCTTCATTTTACTTCCTGTTGTTTGTCTTGTTTTAAACCCTGCGGACACTTTGTGAAGTCCACTGTTTTTTACTTTTTTTATATAATTTTCATTTGACTGTAGCATACATGCTCTGTAAGGTGTCCTTGGGTGTCTTGAAAGGCGCCGAACAAATAAAACGTATTATTATTATTTTATTATTATTATAAAGTAACAAGGTATTTAGGAGAAAACCGATAAATATACAGTTTACTTAGTAATGCTTAGTACTGTTACTTACTTAGTAACAGTACTTTTTACTCCTTAACTTAAAGTAGTAATAGTGTCAGGGTTCAGGTAGATGAGGTCGTCACAGGTCACCTGACGTATCCTGGGTCCTGTGAAGAATCCCACGGAGGAAGTCCCACCTCCCTGCTGGGTGCTGGCATACCGCAGCCAATCGATGAGCTTCTTATTCAGGAGGGTCACATGATCTGCAGAGAGACAAGGAGAAATTATAAACAAACGCTACCCAACGGTACCCAAACCTGTGCACCTGGGCTGTCCTTGCATGGCTGTTGGTGGTTGAATGTGTGTATGAATGGTGAATGTGAGGCACTACTTGTAATGGTAATGGATGCTTTTATATAGCTTAAGTCATGCCTCACATTCACCCATTCATACACACATTCAACCACCAACGGCGGAGTCAGCCATGCAAGGAGACAGCCAGCACGTCAGGAGCAGTTAGGGTTAGGGTGTCTTGCTCAAGGACACCTCACAGTTTTTGCTAGGAGGAGCCGGGGGATCGAACCAGCAACCTTCTGGTTGTGAGGCGACCGCTCTACCTCCTGAGCTATACTGCCGCCCGTATAAAGCGCTTTGGATAAAATAGTTATATAAAAGCATCCATTACCTTCAGTGAGGCAGTCGGGGCTGTGATTGAGGATGGTGGAGAGGGCTGGCAGGGTGTGTGTGAGGGAGTGGACCGGCCCGTCAGCAGTGCGGCCCTCCAGGCTCCTCAGCAGCTGTCCACACAGAGATGAGAGATCCTCCTTCGACGGCGTCTAGAAGGACGGAAGGAAGGAGCCGAGAACCAGGAAACAAGTGTATTGTGTTATTGAAAGTGCTATTGAAAAGGTATATCCTCCGTTGAGGTCTGATTTGGGGAAAACAACGCCACAACTTTTTGCATGGAAACTGAGATGATGTTCCAGCTTTGTACCAACTAGTACTGTACCAACAAGTAGGTAAAGTACAACTTGGATCATTACTAGGACGTGTTGTACTGTACCATGTACCTGCGATAGAAGCAGGCCCAAACTATGGCTGTTCAGCGGGCTGCCGGTATCCTGGCTGTAAATCAATTGCTTTCCAGATGGGGGCAGTGTCTCCCTGAGCACAGCAGCTAATAGCACTTGAAGCTGCTCCACAGAAGAAGAAAGGAGGACCGACAGCAGTCTCTTGTGAAGCTCTGTGGGAAGCCTGGAATGGATAACATGGATAACACATTAATTTATCCAATGGAAGTACATATGGTGCAGGTCAACAAGAGCATGTAATACTGTCTGTACCTATTTACTTGTTTAACTATGTAAATACAAACAAAATAAATACAAACAAAATTAATGAAGAGTTGTAGGCAGACACAATGACCTATTGCCTAGTTAGCAAATATTGCCCGTCAATATATACATTTCATATGATATCTAATAGTACAGAATAGTGATAAATTAGGCATTATTAAAACATTATTAGCCCATCTTTCATGCAAGATCCCCAGCCAGTAAAGGAATTACTGGTGGTGGGTAGGAAACACTGTTTTCAGTTTTGCATGTGTATGATATGAGTCACATGATGGTGAGCAGCTCTCACATCCGCGTGATCTTGCTGGCAGACAGAATGAGATGCAACCTCTGGAGTGAGTCTATGGTTTCATGGCCGAAATCTCTCCCCTGGGTCAGCTTGACTATCCGATTGAAGAACTTCTGCAACTCTGCATCTTGTATGTCCCTGACGAGAAACATGTCGTTACTAAACAATGCACATACGAGACGACTTGACTCATACCTGCAACAAAAACAACAACAACAACAACAACGACGACGACGTTCTACATGGTGAATATTTTCAATAAATGGCCCAACTGACCTCGACCAACAGCACAGTGAACATTGTCATTGTACTTTTAAATAACCTACTAGTCACCACTCGGCAGTCAGACGTGCTAGCAGAGGAAAACATGTAAATTCAGACAACGGGTCTTCTTGGATCTGCAAATCATCAGGTGCTCTTACCTCGCTTGTTTTATCAGACTTTCGGAACCGTGTGAATACATGTTCGCAAACAGACAAACATCCCACGACTGTTGCAGTCGTTACAGAAGGCGAGGGTCGGTGAGGTATCCCAAAGAGTCCGAATATGTCACTCACTGTTTTGAATGGAAAGGTAAACAGTGCGATCGCTTAAGATGGCCTGACGGAAATCCCGTCTGTCACGACAATAGTTCCGCTTAATCGACTCGAGTGGCTGATCCTGAATCCACCAGAACAGAACAACGAATCCAATATAAAAAGAAAGATCGCATGCGAACATCGGCGGCATCAATGTTGTCGTAATATTTACAAAAATACACGAACTTTTATATATTGTTTATATGGTGCTGTTCTTGCGCGCAAAATTCGCTGACTGCACACCTAACTTTGTCAGACTGGTGCCCACCTCCGCGTACGCGCGCACACACGCACACGCACACAGTACTTTGCGCTCATTCTCATAATCACTCATTTCTGTACTGATTGCATAGTGAGCCGCAAGCCGCATCGCCGCCGTCATAGTGTTGTCGTATAGAAATGGGATCAATGAGTATACGATGTGAATGGATAGCTTAAGCCCTTAAACCTTCGCCAGGATAAATAAACTAAACTTCTGCTTCAGGTAAGACATTTAACTGCATCGGTCTATTTAATAGGGCTGACAATTACCCTTTTAACGACAAGCAGTGTACATTAAAACAAAACAATGCATTCTCCATCGTTGGCTCAGTTTACCAGACTTGTGTGGAAGTTGTTTGTCCTTCGTTTTATTATCTCCAGGGGTAGACTTTATCAGCTGAATGTAATTTATTAAGCCTATAAAACGCGTGCTGCGTGGTGGATTACTTGCCCTTATTTACCCGTCATGGTAAAGTACCGACATCAATAACGTACTGATGCTCAGCACTTTTCTGAATTCAGGGCTTTTCATCGGTCTTTGGTAGAGAAAGTGCACATTTGTTACTGTTTTGCCACAGTAGATGATATAGGTCTACACATGAACTATGTTCATTTTACAATAACTATACCAGCCTATTTTATTTTTCTCTATTTATTCTCTTCCACACTGTTGTTTCTCGTCAATGTTTCTCTCCTCTTGTACACTCTCACCTCGCCGCCTGTGTTCCTTCTCTCCGTTTCCCTGTAGGCCTTCGAAGCCACAATATCAAATTCCTATAGGCAGCAGCTATTTGCTCGGACAATAGAGCCTTTATGATGGCCTGTACACCTGAACCAATCAGACACGGCTATCAGATACACGGCTTCCTGCCCGTTCCAACAACTGAACTGCGGTCAGCCGCAGTGGCCTGCTGTGGGTCCCCGTGTCACAGGGGGCTTCTTGTTGCAAACCCTTTTGAATTAATCCCAAACTAATTTGACATTGATCTCGATGGAAGCCACTAGTGCATAGTAAAGAAATGAAGAAGAATGACATTTGTAACATAACATAACATAGTGATAGAATAGAACATAATATAACCTAATAGTATAGACCAGAACAGAATAGCTATTGTATATACATCGCCTGGGGATGCAGTGTTGGGGTCTCGTGCCTTGCTCAAGGGCACCTCGGCAGTGCCCAGGAGGCAAACTAGCGCTTCGGGGACTTGAACCGGCAACCCTCCGGTTCCAAAGCCAAGTACCAACAGACTAAGCTGCCTAAACTGCCGCCCCTCTAATACATCTAATTCATGTAAAACTTCTAATACAACATAACATAATATAACAGAAGAGCATATAATTGAACATCATAGAATCAAATAGAACATAATACAATGGCATAGAACAGAAGAAAATATAATATATTATAACAGAATATAATATATCAGATTATGGTATAATAGAATACAGTACAATACAATACTCATGTACAGTATGTCTGGTTATACCCAAAAGCCAAATCAGAACCACCTTATTTTGTTCTTACTTAACCTTTTTTGTTTTAGGCACAAATGATGTAGTCCTAAATCTTTGGCCATTTATTGATTGATGCGGGGGAATTGACGCAGATTAATTAAAGGCTATTTAATCTGCACACACTCACGCTATTTTTAGTACAGCTTCTAAAAAATTATCTATTCCAGTTTGTTACGATTTCAGTGCTTGTCAAACATCTCAGTTTTAATTTAATTTTTTAATTTTAACTTCTTATTTTATCCCGAGGGAAATTAGTTCTCTGCATTTGACCCATCCTAGTGTTAGGAGCAGTGGGCAGCCATTAGTACAGCGCCCGGGGAGCAGTGTAGGGGGTGCCTTGCTTAAAGTCCCAGGTAACCTCAATCTGTCATTTGCTTCAATTTCTTTCGTTTTACCATCGCTGTTACTTCTGTTTTCCATCGCCAAAGTGACAAATGTTAATCTGTAGATAGACGCGTAACTCAATGTTAATAATGGATGCTTTTATATAGCGCTTTTATCCAAAGCATACCTCACCTCACATTCACCCATACATTCACCCACCAACGGCGGAGTCAGCACATCAGTTAGGGTTAGGGTGTCTTGCTCAAGGCCTCGACAGCTTTTGCTAACTGGGGATCAAACCAGCAACCTTCCGGTTGTGAGGCGACCACTCTACCTCCTGAGCTATACTATCGCCCATATCACATTGTGTGACCTTACACCTAATTGACCAGCGGTGTTAATCATAAGCCAAACACAGGGGTCACTTATTGCACTAATTATTTGTATTTTTTTCGCAGGGCAAAGGTATTTCGACTAAACTTGTGAATAGAAGTATAATCCATGCCCTGGTATACAGATAAGAAGCAGACGCAGAATAAAGTCTCCTCGCTGGCTGTTTCCCTGTTTGGTTTTCGGATCCCCGGGGACTTAAAAGTGACCAATTGGTAAATTACGGCTTTTGTTGCTTCTCTGCTGCATGAATGATTTTGTTTACTGTATTTATTCAAGTCTCCACACTGTGTATTCATTGTGTGGATCCTCATATTTACAATAGACCACCAATATCATGTGTGCTTTGCTGTGAGTAAGTGTAAGAGAGAGGTAGAGAGAGGTAGAGAGAGGTAGAGAGAGGTAGAGAGAGGTAGAGAGAGAGAGAGGAGAGAGAGAGAGAGAGAGAGAGGTAGAGAGAGGTAGAGAGAGGTAGAGAGAGGTAGAGAGAGGTAGAGGTAGAGAGAGGTAGAGAGAGGTAGAGAGAGGTAGAGAGAGAGAGAGAGAGAGAGAGAGAGAGAGAGAGAGAGAGAGAGAGAGAGAGAGAGAGAGAGAGAGAGAGAGAGAGAGAGAGAGAGAGAGAGAGAGAGAGAGAGAGAGAGAGAGAGAGAGAGAGAGAGAGAGAGAGAGAGAGAGAGAGAGAGAGAGAGAGAGAGAGAGAGAGAGAGAGAGAGAGAGAGAGAGAGAGAGATGTCTCTTTGATTAATTGCATTCACAATTGATGCTCTATTTTAGCTGGGTATTAAAACAACATAGGTTAATTCCGCCCATCGCGATTCATCAAATATTTACAGTACAGCTCCCAGAACAAAAACACACGAACAAATGAATAACAGGACGTGACATTTTACAGAATTTAGCCTAAGCTAGTGGCTTAGGCCTGTTTCTCTTTCGGTCTTTCTGTCTTCTATATCGGTCTGTCTGTCGGTCTTGTCCGTCTTGTCTGTCTGTGTGTATGTCTATCTGTCTGTCGATGTGTTTATACGACTAAATGGTAGAGGCGGAATACCATTTTACTCTAAATCCTCATTGATAAGCCCATAGTTCAAACCGCGAGAGAGAGAGAGAGAAAAATAGAAACTAAGGGTTGCTCGCTGCAACAGTTCTGCTGCTTGTTCCATTGTGGTTGGTTGATCGAAACCAACAATTAACAAAGGGATTTACACAAACATACACACACACACACACACACACACACACACTGCATGTTCTCCTGACCACAGTGCAATTGCAACTGAGTGAGTGAGTGAGTGAGTGTTTGTAGCAGAAGATAAAGAGAAAAGAGGAGTAAAGAGGAGTTTTGTCATTCACATCTGTTTGACAAAAGGAGGAACCAGGCATGGGGTTTCTCAGCAACCAGCTCTAAAATAAGAGAAAACAGAAGAGGAAACGACACATTTGTGGTTTATGAGTGGGTGGAAGTGTGTGTGTGTGTGCGTGCGTGTGTGTGTGTGTGTTGTCCATATGAGTGTACATACTTTCTACATGTGTTATCACACCTGCATGTGTAGGGCTATTTGTGTATGCAAGGTGATAGCTCATGGATTTGTTTGTGTGTGTGTGTGTGTGTGTTTTTTTTGCATCTTCTTCCCCACACGTCAATTTAACCCTATCAACATCTGTCATATCAATGTCCCAGTGTAGTGTGCGCAATCCACACTAAGTGATTTGTGGACATACAAATCATTTGACTGTGGCTATTTCCAAGACCTTCATGAACCCTTACCCTCTAAAACAAATATTTTTTTACTAAAATACTGTACCATCAACTATCCAAGGCTTATACTGTATATTATGTCGGCAATCTGCAGTGACCAGTGGGGGTGCCGACCCACAGGTTGGGAAACACCGCTAAGACATTAGATATAATATACAGAAACATACACTGGTGTATACACCTGCAATGCAAACACACCTGTTACATATGTATACCTAAACACAGATCAAAATGTGTTAGAGTCGCATGCGAAACGTTTTACAGTACGCAGAGTGCAAAGTTTGTTATAAAATGAGAAATGATGAATTGAACACATCTGCCATTTATGCACACTTCATCTTTGCATCCTCCATGGCTGTAATGGAAATAGTGTGTGCCCCGTTACAACCCTCAATAAAATAACTTCTACCTGAGTGAGTTTGGAGGAACCATAAATAACAGTGTGTGTGTGTGTGTGTGTGTGTGTGTGTGTGTGTGTGTGTGTGTGTGTGTGTGTGTGTGTGTGTGTGTGTGTGTGTGTGTGTGTGTGTGTGTGTGTGTGTGTGTGTGTGTGTGTGTGTGTGTGTGTGTGTGTGTGTGTGTGTGTGTGTGTGTGTGTGTGTGTGTGTGTGTGTGTGTGTGTGTGTGTGTGTGTGTGTGTGTGTTAGAGAGAGAGAGATTACGGCGGGGCTGATTTCCCTATCTGAATGGTCAACACTCACTGGTCAGGAAGCATGCAAATTAAGAGTAACAATAACTGTGTGTGTGTGTGTGTGTGTGTGTGTGTGTGTGTGTGTGTGTGTGTGTGTGTGTGTGTGTGTGTGTGTGTGTGTGTGTGTGTGTGTGTGTGTGTGTGTGTGTGTGTGTGTGTGTGTGTGTGTGTGTGTGTGTGTGTGTGTGTGTGTGTGTGTGTGTGTGTGTGTGTGTGTGTGTGTGTGTGTGTGTGTGTGTGTGTGTGTGTGTGTGTGAGAGCAATGCACTTTGGTTAGCAATGGTTTTTCCCTCCGGTGTGGGCGGGACTTATACACTTTGTCTCTATAATGAATTGACAGATCCCCGCCTCCAGCAACATGATTGGTTTGGAAAAAATAATTTAGTTTCATTGATAGGTCAACGACACCCCCATATTGGAGACTGGCCTGTACACACATAAGTAAACTGATGCTGTTCGTGAGAAATAGCATTTACATTTCTCAAACTAATTTCAATGAGTCGTTCTTACACTCAAGGGTTTTAAAACATATTATATTATTATAGATTATCTATTATATATTTTATATATTTACGTGTATACATTTGCAGGCCAGCCTTGGCACTCCAATATAGTGGCCAGGTTGATGTATGATCCAAAGATCATGCAACCTTATTGTCATAGATATAGTGTTATATGTACACTGACCCAGAGTGTTTAAAATGGGTACTGCAGTCCAAATTACAATTATTAACATTATTACTGCAGTCAAAATTTCTCCAATACATTTATAAAGATATATAAATCATAATAACCATGGTATTATCTTAGCTTAATGTTGCTTCAATGTGTTATAGACATTTCCTTGCAAGCATAACACATTCAAAAACAAAGTTCTTGTCAGTTTTGCCAATTTCTAGAAGATGTTCTCCGTGATCTGTTTGCGTTTTGTCTCATGGTGCTCTTATGACGCTCCTAAATGTGTACAAAAGTCACAGTATCGCCCTCAGGCATTAGCCTGAGGACAAAGACATAATACACACCTAACAGGTCAAAACAAGGCTGGAATGGAAAGTTCCACAAATGTGGAAAAACAGGACACTTACAGAGAGTGTGTAAAATGTATTAAACACACAGGAGGGGCTCACAGTGTGTCAAATGGATCAAAAAGATGAAGGTGATATAGAGACAGTGGAACTATTCAGCTGTCGTACATAGAGTTTGCTGGAAAACCAGTCAGTATGCAGTTGGACAGTATACAGTTGCTTCAGTTTCCATAGTGCCTGACCACATCTACGGAGAAAAGCTGGTGGATGCCATTGTCAATGCATGAGCACCCACTAATGTCTCAGAGTTTAGTTACTTTTACTACTACTACTACTGGAAGTTTATGGGGGGAAAACAGTTTGTGAGTGTGGTAGTTTGGATGTTTTGGTTACGTATACCTGGTGGCAGTAATGTGAACAGTCCATAGCGTGGACGGTTTTAGTCTTTTGTGATTTTGTGTACTTTTCTGAGGCATTGTGTGTGGTACATGCTGTGCATGGAGGGGAGAAGAGGGGAGGTGGCAGCCAGTGATGCACTCCGCTGTCTTCACCACCCTCTGGAGGGCCTTGCTTCTCGCAGTGGAGCAGGCAGTAATGGAGCAGATGCTCTCGATGGTGCACCTTTAGAAGTTATTGAGAGTTTTGACATGCTAATAGCTTGCTAACAGGCTAATAAGTGTTGATGAACACACATAGGATGTGACTCCCCCTGATGCTTACTGAAGTCCACAAACATCTACCTAGTCTTGTATATGTTGAGAGAAGTTTGTTGTTGTCCTGGCACCATGTTGCCAAGACGCTGATCTCCTCTTTAGACCGTCTCATCGTTGTTGAAGATGAGATCCAGGATGGTGGTGTTGTCTTCCAACTTAAGGATGACGATGGAGCTGCTCGTGGCCACACAGTCATACATGAACAGGTGCGTACAGGATGGGGTCCACCACCTGGGTTCTGCCCCGTCAGGAAGTCCACAATCCAGACTGGCTCTGGGCAAGGTTGAATATAGAGGTGATACCTCTGCTAGCTGGTCGGCACACGCTCTAAGGACTAGGCCTGGAATGCCATCTGGCCCAGGTGACTTCTGAGGATTTAATCTTTTAAAAGCTCTTCCTTTGTTAGGGGCGGGATGCAGTCATTCTCAGCTATAGCCTCACAGTAGGGATGGTGTAGCACATAGAAGGTGTGCTCGTGGGGAAGGGAAGCGGCAGGCTGGGCATCACTGCTATTTCTCTGTTTGTAGCCTGTGATGCATTGCAGTCAACACACCGTAGAGCTAGGGTCAGAGCTGTGGTAGTTAGACTCCAACTTGTCCTTGTCGGCTGTTTTGGCATCTCTGATTGCTTCACATACACAGGTCATATCTGAAATTTCTCAATGCCTCCAGAGCTAAGGGCAGATGGCTGTGCTCTAAGCTTTGCCATCACTTAACCCAGGGCTTTTGGTGAGGGAAAGTCCTAACAGTGACTTGGAGATGTAGGCTGAGACACAGTCTGTGTCCCCATCAGCTGCATCAAAGAACATCTGCCAGTCTCTGGTTTTGAATCAGAATCGTTTTCTGTTGATACACACAAAGTTCCCGGTAAATGTCTGTCTTGTGCCGGTTGGCACATACGTAGATGAATGAATCAAGAGACAGTTATGACACTTATGTATGCCACCATCAAATTGGTGGAAAAGGTTTTCCAGGATTTTGATTCCTGTTGGATTCCATTCCACATGACCCAGGGCAGGAAATGTTCCAGAACAATTCTGGGATAGATGTTTTATGGGCATTTTTTGGGGTAAATAATCGTAAAATGATTTGTCATTTTGGGAGTTACATTGTTGTGTTTGAAACTGCCACAGCGTTTCCCATGTGGGAAAACCAAGTTTGCATTAGAGGTGATGGTATATTTTCATTGATTTTAGGATTTTACAGTTGTAGCAATTCCCCTGGCTGCTGCTGTCAGGGCAATCCGCAGATGCAGCGATTGTCAGAGTTAATGTTTCATCATTTCTGGTTACAGAGCACCGCAACCATTATGCTCACAACCCACATCTGCGTCAACCCTAGGAATTCACCGCTCCTGCTTCCCTCGTCCGCAGCGCGACGCCAAGCCACCAGTACAATCAACTCTCTTTAGTCGTCTGAATAAATCCCCGAAAATCCCATGACACATTCTGATGTACAAGCCCTATTACACAGGGACAAAAAAAAACCCGTTAAAGAGTGAATATATTATACGGGAAAAATCTCCTACATGAGATGATTAATCATAAATCAAATGGAACTGGAAGTAGATCAGCCAACAGCTGATCATGGAACATGATGCTGAATGTCATCAGTCAATCTGAAGCATAACCTTTATTATTACCATCTGCAGTTTATATGGTAAATGTCCAGTCAAAATGAACATTAAATAACATTGTGAACACCACATTCATGAATGCACATAATGTTTACTCTTCAGAAGTCACATATAATTGAGATCCACAATCAGCATTTAATATTTTTTTAGTAATGTTTAGTAATGTCCACGATTTCATTAGGTGATGTCCACGATTTCATAAGGTAATGTCTATGAATGAATACGATTTCCACAATTTCATGATTCCAATATCCACGATTTCATTAGGTGATTTCCATGATTTCAATTTCAGTTCTGGGAAAATAAGGAACCGAAGCTTTGTGTGTGTGTGTGTGTGTGTGTGTGTGTGTGTGTGTGTGTGTGTGTGTGTGTGTGTGTGTGTGTGTGTGTGTGTGTGTGTGTGTGTGTGTGTGTGTGTGTGTGTGTGTGTGTGTGTGTGTGTGTGTGTGTGTGTGTGTGTGTGTGTGTGTGTGTGTGTGTGTGTGTGTGTGTGTGTGTGTGTGTGTGTGTGTGTGTGTGTGTGGATGCGCCTTACCCCTACCTGCTCTGAAATGACGAAGTTGCTTTATATATTTTTTAAATGTCCTTAATAGCTAAATAGTGACTAAGTATCCTTCACGCTTTAATTGCGTGCCAGTGAGAGGCTGAACTTTTCACCGTGTTGTTGTGGTGGGGTTGTTTTTCTCTATCTGCCCCCCCCCCCCCCTGCTCTTTGCATCCGTTACTCTCACCGACTCTAAACTACTACTCATGCTACCGCAGAAGCCATTTCAATGTTTTCATTCCTTTCCGATAATCTCAGTCTTCCGATATGCTTTTTTGTTGCATGTTCTGCTAAATACATACATAGATGACACCATGCCTTGTCTTAAACATGTATGTACCAGACAACACTGCCATCAACCATTAAACTGGCTACTTGAGGGCTCCTCACGAAGACAAGGACACAGGGTGATGAGGAATCTGGTTTATTGCAAGCGTTTGAATAATAGTCAACAGAGCAGATGGTACATGCTAGAGCTCTTCCAGAGTGTGGTGGTGGCTGTTTTAACCTGTGAGCCACAGCTGTGCAGCCTCACCAGCCAATCAGTCCAACTCAGGCTAGGTGAGGCTGCTTAAACCAGCCACCAACCACACACACACTCCACAATGTATTTGCTTGGAGTGTTTCACCGTGCATTTGATAAATAAAACTCGACTGATCACGTTGTGGTTGTTGTTGTTGTTGTTATGGTTTGTTCCCGTGACCAGGAAGATGAAGAACAGTGTGGGCGGAGGTGGAGGCGGGGGCAGTGGAGGCGGGGGCAGTGGCGGCGGCAGTGGCAGCGGCGGGGGGGTCCCGGTGGTGCTGTGTGTGGACGGCGACGCCCTGTGGGAGAAAGTGGAATGCAAGCGCCACGAGCTGACCCGGACCATCTCCCCGGGCAAGCTCACGCCGTACCTGCGGCAGTGCAAGGTGCTGGACGAGCAGGACGAGGACGAGATCCTCAACTCTATGCTGCTTGTGTCAAAGGCCAACCGCACAAGTAAGGCAGAGCTTGGGGGGCCAGATCCACGTGGTTGTTCCAACAAATGTCTTCTAATCAAGTCAATTCAAGTCAATATTATTTGTATAGCCCTTACAGTCTCAAAGGGCTTCACAGCCACATGTTAACAACACCCCCCAAACCCTTAGCCCCCCTAAGGGCAAGAAATAACTCCCTTAATTATGGATGAAGATATCTTGAGAAGGAACGCAGAGTGGAAGGGGATCCCTCCTTCCAGGGATTACAATGGATGCTATAAGTGACATATATAGTAATGTACATAGTAATGTACAAAGAAAATAATATACATATAATATACACAATATACAATTATAAGAATGAGAATATAATTAGTTTGTGGTGCTGGCCGGTATCCTTCAGGCGGGGATCACAGTGGCACACTGGAAAACAGAAGCAGACTGCGGTATGGTTAGATGGGTTAGGGTGGACATGGGACATGTGGAGAACCTCTAGTCTAGTACCTATCAGTCTGATGGTTAGATGGGTTAGGGTGGACATGGGACATGTGGAGAACCTCTAGTCTAGTACCTATCAGTCTGATGGTTAGATGGGTTAGGGTGGACATGGAACATGTGGAGAACCTCTAGTCTAGTACCTATCAGCAGCAGGGGTAGGCTAGTGCTGGCTAACGGGTCGATTTAGCTGTAATAAGAGCTGAGGGACACTCCTAGCTGCCAAACGACAATGTAAAAAGATAGGTTTATCTTTAAATCTAAACGTTTATTGTTTAGATTTAAATATTTGATAAACAGGCACACATGAGCGGCACTGGGCCATACAGTACTATGTGCTATCACGCTAGTCATGGGTAATGATATCAATAGATAGCTCACCATATGCTAATAGTTAACTACTACTACTACTACCAGGGACGTGCACAGACATTTTTGGGGCAGGAGCTCAAGTGAGAAAAAGGGCACTTCCCATAATAATTTATAAAAAAATGTTTTAAATCAAAAAGTTAAGCCAAGCAATAGAATACTGAATTGCCTGAATACATTAATGATCCAATACATTATTAATATTATTATTATTATTATTATTATTATTATTATTACACTTACCGCACACAACATAAAATAACTGCTGTTGACAAGGACTTAGTTTCAGTGTAACTACACACTACTCACATATGAGGGTGGGTCGCTGTATCATGTAATGATTAAGATCTATCAGCATACAACAAACTAGTAAAATTAATAGTTATTAAATAAGCAGCCAACAATCAAAATTATGAAGTTACTGTTTAAGGCAGGACATTACAGGCAATGTAATGGCAAATGTACTTGTACATTTTGTTATTTTGGTCTATTTTGCTTCCATGTTTTCTTTCACTCTAATGGAAAGAAAACTTCCAAAAAAGTAAATGTTGTTCGTTTTACTACCCTGTCTGAATTAATCTATAGATTTAAAGCTAATCTGCATATTTAAACATAACATTTCAGGGGAAATACTGACTTGACGTAAGTAACTATCTAGGGAAGTTGTGAGGTGATATGTTTTGTCTGTTCACCTGCAATGCCTTGGTAAATGCATGCAAATTAGCGCATTTTAATTAGGCCTAGTTAACGCCTAATTTGCATATCAATGTGGCGATTGTGATGTCGGTATTAGATACACATTTTACTGTATTCACCTGTACACCTGTACTTAAGTACAGGACATTAGCCTGTATGCCCATGATAAATTGCCTTAGCTAAACTTTGAGCTAACTTATCCATTAGCTAGTACCTTAGTTAACTATATTTGTTTTAGTCTTTTGGCTGATTAGCTGTAAACTCGAGGCACTGGCAGCTTAGGCATTTGTTCATCACCACTCACCTTCAAACAAGCCAAGAAAAGCCGGCATCACATGGGACTGTAAGGTGGGAGGTGCTGCTACCTGTCTGAAGGGACTGTAAGATGGGAGGTGCTGCTACCTGTCTGAAGGGACTGTAAGGTGGGAGGTGCTGCTACCTGTCTGAAGGGACTGTAAGGTGGGAGGTGCTGCTACCTGTCTGAAGGGACTGTAAGGTGGGAGGTGCTGCTACCTGTCTGAAGGGACTGTAAGGTGGGAGGTGCTGCTACCTGTCTGAAGGGACTGCCGATGACTGTCCGCACCGCTGTGCAGCAGACGTGGAGGGAGGGAGGGAGGGAGGGAGGGAGGGAGGGAGGGAGGGAGGGAGGGAGGGAGGGAGGGAGGGAGGGAGGGAGGGTAGAGAGAGCCTCGGAACTTGACAGTCTAATCTCCCGACCTGATATTCTTTTATTCTTTATTATTTTATTCAATCAATATATTTTTTGGAAAGGGTGCGCAAACAGGAGTATATATGTATTAATTTAAATTAAATTAAAAAAAATAATAATAATAAAAAAAGGCATCCCAGAAAAAGGGCACTTTCTCTGGAGGAAGAAAAGGGGCAGGGGCTCAAGCCCCCTTTGATGTCTCTGTGTGCAGGTGCTTGACTACTACTACTACTACTACTCAGTCTATCTGAGGTGTCATAACACTCCAAGTATATGGAAATGTAAAGTATGGGTATAGGGCTAAAACTAGTTTTCCTTTCTCTCTGTCTGTAGTTTTTAACCTCCTAGTTATTTTTCACGGCATGTCGTCTCATTGTAATTCATTTTAATTATTAAACTGCCACGATCGCTTTATGTAATCCTAATTTCATGACGATACAATACCTTTCAAAGACAAAAAATATTAAATTATTGCCCAGCCCTACTCTAATTGTACATGCAGAACGGGATATAAAAAAATAACAGCTACGTTTATTTATATATTCATAGTCCATCTTCAAGTTTTTGTCCCGTGTCTTTGGCATATGGCTTTTTGTTATTCCACGGCCTCTCCGCAACTTTCATAACAATGAGGGGATTAGTAAACCCTCCCAGGAGCAAGCTGGTGCACACCTGACAATTGTCTACTATGTCCGTTGTGTCACCAGGCCGACTGCTCGACATTCTCCACACCAAGGGGGAGCGAGGCATCGTGTCCTTCCTGGAGAGCCTGGAGTTCCACTACCCGGAACTGTACAAGAATGTGACCGGCAAAGAGCCGACGCCACGCTTCTCCACCATCGTAGGTGAGACAAGGAGAAACTAATCGTTTGCCTGGGTGTCCCCCTGCCCTGACACATGCAAGATACAAGATATTTGTACTAGCCAATTGCAACAGGTACATTGGAATGCTTACTCCCCATTCCCTCCCGCAGTATACATCTCCAAAACAATACCATAAAAATAATATATACAATAAAAATCAACAAAAAACGAACAGCAAAGTGACTGATAAATTATATTTGCATGTGTTGAATGACATGTTTTATGTTATTTTACAAAAATCTTTAAAAGCTTTTAAAGTGTGTACGTTTGTGCAGCAGCATCATGAATACAGTGCAGTAACTATGATGAGTCCAGAAAGTCCAGCAAAGTGTAATGTTAATGACAATGTTATGAAGGTGATTGCTGCATTGCTGAAGGGTTCCCCCCCCCGGGTGTTCTTCACTTGATTTTAAATAAGCACTTCTGCTGCCCACATGTGCTATCCAAAGCTCACTGGTGATGCCACACCCCATCATTCTCCCCTCCCACTCCTTCTCTGCCCGTCCCATCCACCCCTCCACCTCGGGCTAAAGTCAAAGTGTTTTGTTGATTATTCAACAAACAACAGCTAGTCCGCTTCAGAAGAAACTAAGTAGTAAGCACATAGAGGCCATCCCCCTCTTAAGAAGTGTGCCAAGTTTGTTGTCGATAGCTCAATCAATGACGTCACAGTCTCAATTTCAGTAAGTTCTAGGCTAAGCGCTAAGCACCGCTTTGCCGCTTTGGGGCACAAAATCACACATACAGTAAATGGCATTTACGCTCAAACCAGGACTCGGATTCACTCCAAATATCTTGGGGAGATTTATCTCATCGAGTGACGTGGTTGGAAAAGGCTGGTCGATGGGGTCGGTTGTGTGTGCTGTGAATACCATTGAAGGCTGTGAGCAGCCTTAATTCCTCTTCTTATTATTCTTCTTCTTCTTCTCATCATGATGACTTGTGCTCCCCAGTGGAGGAGGGTCACGAGGGTCTGACCCAGTTCCTGATGAACGAGGTGGTGAAGCTCCAGCAGCAGACCAGAGCCAAGACCGAGCAGGAGCAGGTGCTCAAAACCAAGAACTTTACCTTGGAGGACGAGCACAAGAAGCTACGGCTGGCCAACCAGGAGCTGCAGGCCTTCCAGCAAAGTAAGACCCCAGCCACTATCTCTATCCCCTTTATAAGCCATGTGAGTTATAGAGGACAATACCAATACCACCAAAATCTCCATTACCAATATCATTTGTAAAAATAACTTTCTTGTAATTACGCCAAGAACATTTAGCATGCGCCTGCTCGCTTTCTTGTACCTGAATTTGTTCTCTCTCTCTCTCGCTCTCACTCGCTCGCTCTCACTCGCTCGCTCTCACACACACACACACACTGGTTTTAATGTTTCACACAAGCTTTTGTCACATCTAAGAAGTACGCCCGCTCCTATCGAGGGTACTCTACTGCACTTGAGTGAGTGAACCAGGTTGCAGTGTCCTGTTACCTGGTACGGTTACAGATCATACAAAGAGCTGGGAGCGCCACACTCCATTCCCTGCCTCCCCCGTAGCGACTCATACCTCAAAGCCCTTCTATCATATCTATCCTTGTATTCAAATCCATCTCCACGCCGCCTCATGTTCTGCATCTGTAAACTCTTCCCCCCCCCCCCCCCCCCTTCATCCCCTGCTCACACCGCAGCTACAACGTCACAGACATTTGACTAGGAAATGAGATTTCAAATGAAACAAACAGTTCTGGTTCCTCTTTGTGTGTGTGTGTGTGTGTGCGGTCACATGCAGATCTCTCTTGCTAAAGAGGAGCCTAACCTCAGGGAGACTTCCTTAATAAAGGTTCCTTCATCGATCCCTTTATAATAATAAGGTTCCTACACAGCCTGCACAGTGTGTAGGCTTGTGTGGATGTGTGTGTGTGTGGGTCTGTGACCAATGTACTTATGGTCCAGAAATATGTCGTTATTGTAAGTGAAAGACCAGAGGGAGTTATCTTTGTTCACAGACAAACAGACAAACACAAACAGACAGTGTGTCATCATCTCTATTGAAAAGACGTTGAAGCATTCACATGACCCCTCCGAAATAGTGGTGGCTGTATCACAATCAACTTGAAAATACAGTGTTTTGATTTGGATGGGCATATTCATTTTTACGATCCTTTCGAAAAACTAAACCAAACGCTACGGCCCTTCCCCCGCTGGACCCATCAGCGACTAGTTGACGCCAACCCGGGGGCGATCCATGCGGATGCAGGAGTGTGTGCCTCGGGAGCGTGAAAGGATGACGTGAATGTGTGTGTGTGGTGATGCGCTCCTCCCCCAGGGTACAACAAGATGAGAGAGGAGCGGAACAGCTACAACGACGAGCTGCTCAGGGTCAAGGATGAGAACTACAAGCTGGCCATGAGGTACGCCACGCTCAGCGAAGAGAGAAACATGGCCGTGATGAGGAGCAGAGACTTGCAGCTGAAGGTACACACACATACACGCACACACACACACACACACACACACACACACACACACACACACGTATACACACACACATACACACACATGCAAACACAGACACGTGCACATGTGCACGTATGCACATGCACACACACGTATGCACACACACACATACACACACACACACATTTACACACATGCAAACATAATCATACGCAACACACATTGTAATACAGACACACACGTGTAACAGACGCCAGCAGGTGGTGCTGTGCAGTGGTAAACCTCCCTCCCCCACCACTAAAAATTATTTTAAGCGATGAACTGAGGGCCCGTTGGCTTTAGCTTCTGACGGTAGAGCACCGACGACCTCTCATGCCGGAGGTCGTCGGTTCGAGCCCAGTGCGGGACACTCACTGTTAGACATGCACACACACTATTTTACACACACACACATGTACTAAAGTTCCTGCTGTCTCCATTGTGTGTGTGTGTGTGTGTGTGTGTGTGTGTGTGTGTGTGTGTGTGTGTGTGTGTGTGTGTGGTGTGTGTGTGTGTGTTGTGTGTGTGTGTGTGTGTGTGTGTGTGGTGTGTGTGTGTGTGTGTGTGTGTGTGTGTGTGTGTGTGTGTGTGTGTGTGTGTGTGTGTGTGTGTGTGTGTGTGTGGTATAGATCGACCAGCTGAAGCACCGGCTGAACAAAGTGGAGGAGGAGTGTAAGATGGAGCGGAGGCAGAGCCTAAAGCTGAAAAATGACATCGAGAACCGCCCCAAGCGGGAGCACGTCTTCGATCTGGAGCGAGAGAACGAGGTGTTAAAGATCAAACTGCAGGATCTGCAGTCCAGCATGGAGGTACTCCACCTTTAAACACCTTATACATGTATACTCCACCTTAACACCTCATACAGGTACTCCACCTTAAGACATCTCATACAGGTACTCCACCTTAACACACCTCATACAGCTACTCCACCTTAACACACCTCATATGGGTGTGCTTCTCCACCTTAACATCCCTCATACTGGTACTGCACCTTAACACCTCATACAGGTACGCTACTCCACCTTAACAAACCTCATCCAGGTATACCTATTAGTATACCCATGGCTAGAAGGTCAATGTTGTAAATATGGACGTGTGTTTGGTGTGGTTTCAGCCCAGCCCGCTGCCTACGTCGGAAGTGGCCATCCTGGACATTCTGGAGCACGACAGACAGGAGGCACTAGAGGACCGGCAGGACCTGGTCAACCGCCTCTACAGCCTCCACGAAGAAGTCCGGCAGGCTGAGGAGCTTCGGGACAAGGTGTGATTGGCGCGACAAGGCACCCATATGCACGCACGCGGCACGCGGCATTGGATTCACCAGTGCCTTTGTACATGTACAAGTGTTTGTGTTTGTGTGTGTGTGTAGTACCTGGAGGAGAAGGAGGACCTGGAGCTCAAGTGCTCCACGCTGCAGAAGGACTGTGAGATGTACCGCAACCGCATGAACACCATCATTGTCCAGTTGGATGAGGTGGAGAAAGAGAGGGACCAGGTACACACAAGAACGCGCACACATACTGTACATACACACGTACATACACATACACACACACACACACACACACACACACACACACACACACACACACATGAGTGCCCATGTTTGTGAGCTTGTGTTTGATAATATGCACATGCATGTGGTTGGTTGTGTGCCTGTGTGCCTGTGTGCTGTGTGTGTGTGTGTGTGTGTGTGTGTGTGTGTGTGTGTGTGTGTGTGTGTGTGTGTGTGTGTGTGTGTGTGTGTGTGTGTGTGTGTGTGTGTGTGTGTGTGTGTGTGTGTGTGTGTGTGTGTGTGTGTGTGTGTGTGTGTGTGTGTGTGTGTGTGTGTCTCCCACCCGTGGGTGCAGGCGTTCCGGGCAAGGGACGACGCCCAGCACCAGTTCTCCCAGAGCCTGGCTAACAAGGACAAGTACCGCAAGCAGATCCGGGAGCTGGAGGAGAGGAGCGACGAGCTCCACATCGAGATTGTACGCAAAGAGGCCAAGCAGGTGACACTGGAATCCCGCCTGCGACGCATGTCGCTGGAGCAGGTTTGTCCCACGGAAGGGCCTCTTTAAGCCCCCCCCCCCCCTGTGTACTTACAGCTTGGCGTTTCCTACCCTCTCTTCGTACTTTTTTATATATCGAGCCTTTGATCGATGGTTGCTCGTACTGCACTGCGCAATGTTCACGTGCAAAGGTGACTTTATCTTGTTCTGCTGTCACTATGTCCTGTTCATTCCCCCCCCCCCCCCCCCTCCACCGCTCACCCCGCCTTCATTTCTTCTCTCAGACTCTCCCACGGGACCAGGGCCAGTCGGAATGCTCCAGCGACGAGTTCCAGGAGGATAACCGGAAGTTTTTCCTCCAGGAAGAGTCCCGCCTCAGAAGGAGGCTCAACGTCAAAGCGCCAGGGGTGCGTCTCCCATATACTGTACACAAATGACATCGCCGGATTCACGCTGTCTACGACATGATTCACGCTGTCTACGACATGATTCACGCTGTCTACGACATGATTCATGCTGTCTAGTGCATATATGCACCGCTTGCCGGCTAAGCGTGTCACTGTCCTGTCATGTTTGCAGAAAATTGTCAGGTCTCCGGTGTTCTCAGCAAAGGTCCTGGAAATGCAGCGCAATTCAGAGGTCAACCGACTGGCAAGCCAAACGGGTACGAAGCACTGCCCACCACACACCGTTTGCCGTGGTGCCCCCCGGGGGGGGGACTACTGTATTGCATATGGAAAACATATGATAGTGAAATACTTCACATGGGAACTAGGCTGCACACACACACCGTGAACATGAACAAGACATATATGCTTCTACTGTACTACTAGCAGATGCTTTTATCCAAAGCTATGTTCTAATCTCCCTATTATCTATCTGTCTGTCTGTCTGTCTGTCTGTCTGTCTGTCCTATATTTATATGTATTTGTATAAAAATGTGTACACACACAAATATATGTGTGTATTATATATATATATATATATATAGATCAAATGATTGAATACAATAGTATACTGTATCTTGTGATACAGTGAAACATATATATATCCCTGGCCAATATCAGTCCATGCAGTTATGCAGAGCGCCTTTTAGCAGATTTTTTCCGCGTGCTGCAGTGAGATTGCAATTATTTCCAAACCCTTTTAAATATTCCTCCTCTTCCTCACCTCGGCCCGTGCAAACCAGAGGAATCTCCTGAGGTCCAGACGACCAATTTGCGCCTGGACACCGCGGCCTGCCCCCCCTCCTTGGTGGGGGGGGTTGTCCCCGCCTCCCCCACCTACCCCCCACCGCTCACCGCTGACCTGGCCCCCACTACTGCCGCCTCCCACTCGGCCCTCTGCTGCTCCCCGGGGGAGCTCTCCAACTGGGCCAACAGTGTGAGTCAAGCCATGGCCCTAATTGGACATGAACATACTGTAGGTTTGGTTCAACCAGGAAATCTCCCATTGAGATAAAGAAGATTAAAAACGTCAATTGCTGAAACGGCTAAAATTTGTCAACTTAATCAGAGCCTCGCTGATGCAGGATACTTATTCTACTAGTTGTTCTGTTGCACATCAGCTTACCTTCCTGGAGTTAAGCCAACTCAATGACAGGGTTGGTTTGGTGTGGGAGTGAACTCAGGCCACGGTGATGCAGTAACTCAGGAGGTAGAGCGGTCGTCTGTCAACCGGAAGGTTGCTGGTTGAGGTTTATACACCTCAAGTGTTGAGGTGTATAAATGCAGTCCATAACCTTGTCTGTACACCTGCGTGTTCTTTCAGCCGCGAAACCGTAACTACAGCATCCTGTCTACATTCCCCGTGCCGCCGGAGAAGGCATCGCTGTACCGCAGAGAGAGAGAGAAAGACACAGACTTCTACCCCCGCAGGTACACTCCCTGGATGGGCATGGGCCATTTTGTATCGCATTGTATGAAGTACGCTGTTATCGCTGTTCCACACTGGTAGTGGATGGGGTGTGCTATCCCCCCACACACACACAGGCACACACACACACACACACACACACACACACACACACACACACACACTCACACAATAATATTATTATTATCATTAATAGTATAATAATATTATTTATAATAATAATAATATACACATTATTATTATTATTATTATTATACACATTATTATTATTATTATACACATTATACACATTATTATTATTATGATGTTGCACTACACTCTGTGTTTGCAGTAGAGTCGCGTGTATTGAGTCCTCGGCCCCTGTGACCTGATTCTACCCGTGGGTGTGGTGGGCGGTGCACCATCAGCCTTGTTTCTGTATTCATAATATGTGGGCGATTTGCGGACGGGTTCATTTAAATCAGCTTCTTTATTTCTTGCATTTATCAGCTGTTTCTTGTATGCCGTCCTAAATATTTTAATTCCATGTTCGATATCCTGCATGTCCTTTAATGCATATTTGACATATTTATATGACCCCTGACCCCATGATGCACACACATTGTTTACATTTTTTACTCAAGAATAAGATGCATGTTTTATTCTAGCTTATTATAGTTATTATAGATACACTATTTTATAACAGGCGGGTTTGGGAAGCGCATCACAACTGTAGGTGTGAGTAGAACCTTCCCACCTTACACCTGAAAATACCCTCTTGAGGAAGTACAGTGCATCATCTATACCTGCATATCACTGCCCACTACCTGCTGTATATTATATATCTGTATATTACATACTCATTTAACCACTGTACATTATATATTACCATGCACTTTACTGCAACATTTGCACTCTGGTTAGATGCCAAATTATCTTCGCTGTACTGTACTTTTGCTGTGCAATGACAAGAAATTTTAATCTAATCTTATCTATCTATTGTTTTCCCCCCAGCTTCTCTGACTTCGACAGCGACAACATGGATATGGAATATGGTAAAGCTGATATGAATAAATTAACATTATATGCTCATGTGTGCTATCAACGTGCGCTATTTCTGTTAGTGATTGTCTCTCTTCTATCTGGATTATCTAAGTTTGTATCTGGCCTCCTGTGTGTCACGTTGTCATTGCCACATACTAATAATCTCTACTCTCTGTCTGTCTGTCTGTCTGTCTGTCTGTCTGTCTGTCTGTCTGTCTGTCTGTCTGTCTGTCTGTCTGTCTGTCTGTCTGTCTGTCTGTCTGTCTGTCTGTCTGTCTGTCTGTCTGTCTGTCTGTCTGTCTGTCTGTCTGTCTCTCTCTCTCTCTCTCTCTCTCTCAGAGGATGATGTGCAGGACGGCCCTCCCTCAATCCACTCTTCCTCATCCTCCCATCAGTCAGAAGGGTTGGACAGTTACGACCTGGAGCAGGTCAACACCATCTTAAGGAAGCTCTCTCTGGAGAGGTACACACGCGCACACCACACACACACCCACACACACACACACACACCACACACACACACACACACCACACACCCACACACACACACACACACACACACCACACACACACACACACACACACACACCCTAGATCCTAGAAGTGGAACAGGAGAGGAAGATGATAAAATAAAAGAGAAAATGTGTGTGTGTGTGTGTGCGTGTGTGTGTGTGTGTATGTGTGTGTGTGTGTTTGTGTGCACATGTGTGTGTGTGTGTGTGTGTGTGTGTGTGTGTGTGTGTGTGTGTGTGTGCATGCGCAGGCCTTTCCGTCTGTCTCTCTCCTCCTTCACCAGGGTCAGCAGCTCCCTGAAGCAGGTGCAGGAGCTCTCGCTGAAAGGTGATACGCTGCTCAAGGACATCAGCCTGGTGGGCGGGAACGACAGCGGAATCTTCATCTCATCTGTCCAATCAGGTTCCAGTGCTGAGGTGGCGGGGCTACGGGAGGGACACCACCTCATTTTAGTGAGTAATACAGTAGTATAATCTGAGGTGAGAATCATGATCCTAATGTTGGAGGTGAACATTAATTTGAATAAATGTTTCCCTCTGTCCTCCACTGTGATTGGTCGATCAGATTGAGGGTTGTATACGCGGGGAGAACCAGGGTATTTCATTGGAAACAAGCACTCAAGAGGAAGCCCATTGGACACTGCAGCACTGCTCCGGGCCAATCCAGCTACACTATAGAGCTAACTTTGATGGTAAATTATTCTGGTAAAATAATAATAATAATGATTAATGAATTATTTCATAATTAATGTAATAATTAATTAATTATTTAATTTATTAACAATAATAATTTAATTATGTCATTTGTGTTCTTATCAAGTTTTCTGTGGCTGTATATAATGTACAGTATGTATGTGTGTGTGTGTGTGTGTGTGTGTGTGTGTGTGTGTGTGTTTATGTGTGTGTGTGTGTGTTCATATGTGTGTGCGTGTATGTGTGTGTGTGTGTGTGTGCATGTGCGTGTGATTGTGTGCCTCTGTGTGTGTGTGTGTGTGTGTGTGTGTATGTGTGTGTACCACCACAGCCTACCACCTGCTGCAGGGGGCCCTGGCGGACGGGGTGCTGACCTCGGGCGACTCCTTCTACATCCGGGTCAACCTGAACATCTGGGGTCCGTCGGACAGCTGCTCCCTGAGCGTGCTCTGTGACGAGGTGGTGCACGTGCTGGACACGCGTCACCAGGGCCGCTGCCAGTGGCTGTGTGCCCGGGTGGAGCCGTACACCGGAGTGGACCTGCCCGACAGCGGCACCATACCAAGCAACTCGCGGTACGTGGCCAGGGAGGGGGCGTGGCCAGGGAGGGGGCGTGGTCAGGGTCGGGGGGTAAATCACAATCGGAATCGGAATGCCTTCATTGTCGTTGCACAAGTACAACGGAGTTGTGGCGCTATCCTCGCGGTCACTCTTACACACAACACCAATTTCAAAATATAAAGGATTTTAAAAAAAAAACTAAGCAAAATAAACAGATTAAACAGATTTTAAATAGCCAAATATCAGTCAAATTATAAATATAATATATATATAATATATATATATTACATATATACTGTACAACATGTATATATTATATACATGGAAATACATGGTACATAGAAAATATACATACAAAGGTGCATACATGTAATACATACATACATGTGGGATGTAAACATGTTACTAAGTAGAGTAGTATTGATGCAATACAGTGTTGTAGTTACTGTCACTGTCAGTGTTTGACAGTGTTTGTTCAATGCTCGTATGGCACTAGGGTAGACACTGGTGTCTAGCTCCTCAACGATGGAGTGTGTGTACAGATAATTTAGACTCAATGTTCCTGTGTGTATGTGTGTGTGTGCGTGTGTACGTTTGTGTGCGTATGTGTGTGTGTGTGCAGGGCCCAGCAGCTACTCCTGGTGAAGATACAGAAGTTGGTGTGTCGAGGAGGAAAAGAGGAGAACGAGGGTCCCCGTAATGTCAGGGTCAGCGTCCTTCTTCCCTTGCTTCCTACCATCCTTCCTTCTTTGGTTTCCTTGCCCTCAGAGCGGTGTCATGTGCTTTCAGAATATGTTCTCAGGTCCCATTTGTGGTAATACTAACGGTGAAATAAGAATAGTAGTAGAGTAATAAATAAAAATAAAAAGAGTATTTTGCTAGGAAGTCTTATTGTCATATAGCCTAACATGTTATATTAATTTTCCAAGTAAAAGAAAATGAAAATACTGGAAAATGTAAAAACTCATCCTAACCACCTATGCATGCCTCTCTCACCCAGTGGCAACATCATTCTCTGTTTTTAATTACTTTGAATAATAATGACATAATTTTAATGAGAATTGATGATACAAATAAAATACATTTGTTTTCCTTCAATGTCATCAATCTATATGATGTCGTTGGGCACATGTTGTTATCCATAGTATGTGTGTAGTGTTTGAGTCTCTCTCTCGTGTTGTTGCTCATGTAGCCTCCCTGTGTGTGTGTGTGTGTGTGTGTGTGTGTGTGTGTGTGTGTGTGTGTGTGTGTGTGTGTGTGTGTGTGTGTGTGTGTGTGTGTGTGTGTGTGTGTGTGTGTGTGTGTGTGTGTGTGTGTGTGTGTGTGTGTGTGTGTGTGTGTGTGTGTGTGTGTGTGTGTGTGTGTGTATATGTGTGTGTGTGTATATGTGTGTGCGTGTGTGCGCAGAACTCTTTGCAGCCGGACGAGGCCGGACACACGCTGGCCCCTCAGGCCAGCCCTCGTCTGTCCAGGGCCAGTGTCTTCATCACCCAAATACTGCAGGTGCACAACCAGCCCCATTCTTAGTATTCACAGGCACCAACACCAAATCGATTGATTCATCCATTTGTGGATTTGAGATGATCATCTATACTTCTTATATATCAGTATATATATATATATATATATATATACAAATATAGCAATATATATATATGATATATATAAATCTATATGTTCTTATATATCTATGTTGTTGTATGAAAAAAAGATGGAATTGTGTGGTGGCGTGTGTTTATATATATATATATATATATATGGAATTGATGGAAAAATATAGATGGAATTGTGTGGTGGTGTGTATATATATTTATGGTGTGTTCATTTATTTATATATATATATATATATATATAGAGTATATACTGCTGTGCTTGTATGGCTCTTCACCCGCATGTCCCATGTCGTGTCATGTGACTTGCCGTATGTGTGTGTGTGTGTCAGTTTGTCAGCAGGATGGACAACAAGTATAAGCGCATGAACAGCAGTGAGCGAGTGCGTATCGTCACATCAGGCAGCGACGGCAGCCTGCCCAGGGGCTTCGAGTCAGTCAGAGAAGAGGGTGAGGAGGGCAAGTGAACATCCACCCCACCCACCCCTCACCCCACCCTCACCCCACCTTCAGCCCACCCTCACCCCACCTTCAGCCCACCTTCACCCCACCTTCAGCCCACCCTCACCCCACCTGGTTGATAGGTTCAGTTAACGGACCATGAACTATGGTCCGATCACTTTCTTTTGCTTTTGTTGACTCCCCTTTTTGCCCTCCCGTGTGTGTGTGTGTGTGTGTGTGTGTGTGTGTGTGTGTGTGTGTGTGTGGTGTGTGTGGTGTGTGTGTGTGTGTGTGGTGTGTGTGTGTGTGTGTGTGTGTGTGTGTGTGGTGTGTGTGTGTGTGTGTGTGTGTGTGTGTGTGTGTGTGTGTGTGTGTGTGTGTGTGTGTGTGTGTGTGTGTGTGTGTGTGTGTGTGTGTGTGTGCTATAGAGCCAGACGTGGAGATGAACAGTCTGAACCTGATTCCCTACAGCCCGGTCACCCCCCAGCGCAGCCAGAGGAGGAGACCTGTGCTCTTCACCCCTGCCACCCTGGCCGGCGTCGTGCTCCAGAGGTTACTCCACACGGCCGGGAACCTGGACCTCTGTCTCTGCAAGCCTGGTGAGAATGAGAGAGAGGAGAGAGAGAGAGAGAGAGTAGAGAGAGAGAGAGAGAGAGAGAGAGAGAGAGAGAGAGAGAGAGAGAGAGAGAGAGAGAGAGAGAGAGAGAGAGAGAGAGAGAGAGAGAGAGAGAGAGAGAGAGAGAGAGAGAGAGAGAGAGAGAGAGAGAGAGAGAGAGAGAGAGAGAGAGAGAGAGAGAGAGAGAGAGAGAGAGAGAGAGAGAGAGAGAGAGAGAGAGAGAGAGAGACAGAGAGAGGTGAAGGGAGATGGAGAGGAGGGAGAGGGTGAATGGGAGATGGAGAGGGAGGGAGAGGGAGTCTTTGCGGGAATTCAGGCCATCCATTGTTCTGTGTTGAGGGGGAATAATGGTGCTGAATAACCAACTGAGTAACCAGATACACAGCGAGGGCAGAGCCAGCCCAGATGCCCTACTTCATACATTTAGAAGACACATGGCAATGATGATGATGATGATGATAGTGGCTGTGATGGTAGTGGTGATGATGATGATGATGGTGAGGAGGATGATGATCGGGATAGTGGCCGTGATGATGATGATGGTGGGGATGATGATGATGATGACTGTGGTGATTATGTTGAAGATGACAATGATGATGATGATGATAGTGGCCGTGATGATGATGATGGTGGGGATGATGATGATGATGATGACTGTGGTGATGATGTTGAAGATGACGATGATGATGATAGTGGCCGTGTTGATGATGATGACGATGATGATGATGATGATAGTGGCCGTGTTGATGATGATGATGATGATGATCAGGATAGTGGCCGTGATGATGATGATGGTGGGAATGATGATGATGATTGTGGTGATGATGTTGATGATGATGAAGGTGATATCGGTGGTGGTGGTGTTGGTGGTGGTGGTTGCGGTGCACGTATGTCTGCTCCCTTCTCATAGTATCTTCCACACTTCTCTGCTTGCTTCTTCTCTATGGCCCCCCCACAGACATCCTAACTAAAGAGGAGTTCCAGCTGAGGCAGAGAGTCGAACCCTTTGTGCACTACAAAGAGAAACTGGCTGCCTTTGAATGTATCTCCAGGGAAAAACTAGAGGATGTTGCTGCAAAGGTGGGTTTGTTTCACTGGTGAATAGTGTGATGCCCAAAGTGGCCCCTAGAGGGAGCGGCGCACAGGAGATTTACAGAAATTAAAGAAAGCAAGCATAAAAGCTCAGTGCAAACAGAACTAAAACAAGCCTAAAAGTGCTGGAGGTGTGTGTGCACATATATTATACATATATATATATTTAATAAATAAAATGTCCATTTATAATAGTGTCTTTGTATTATCTTTGTGTAATAGATAAGCCATAAAGGGTGGTGAACTTGTTCCTGTGCGGCCACACAATAACTAACACTGCGGTGGCACACCAAAGTAAACTAGGATATAAATTCATCCTCTGGTCTACAGGGAATGCACTGTCTGCTGGAGGCAGAGCTGAGCTGCGTGAAAGACCTTCTACGCAGGGAGATCTACCCTATCATCATCTTTATCAAGATCTGTGACAGGAACGTCAAGAGATTACGGTAAGAGTGTCCTAACCCCTGCTGTGTGGGGTGCTAGGTGAACATAGTGAATATAGATATACCATGGTTGTATGTGTCAGAATCTTAATACAGCCTATTATCTCTTTATTAAGCATTTTAGTGAGCACAGTTGTATCAAGCCCAAAACGCCTCTCTCCTGCCGCTATCGATGGCAGCTGTGTTTAACACAGCCGGTTTGTAACACAGTTTCAGTCACAAGTCACCTCACCTCGTGGCTCAGCGATTCAGTACGTATGCTGATACCAATATGAAACTGAAACCAATACGGCTATTGGTACCAGTACAATGAAATACGTACTCATTCCCTCCTGCAGTAAGAATTTCCTACAACAATACTATACTGAACTATACAATACTATCCTATACTAAACAATACTATACTATAAACAACATTATATACTACCTATGATATGCTATAGCTCCGGCTTTCACCGTAGTCCATTTTGATTTGTGTTGTATTGTGGCTGAGGAAGTGTAAGGCTTATTTATCCTCATTTTATGAAACAGTATACTGTTCTATGTGGGCATCTGTTTTGTGATGTATCAAATGTCTGGCATTTGATGTTGCAAGATGTCATATGCCATGTGGGACAATGCACGTCAAAAGTAATATTGTTGAATGTCAATGTTCTCAATATTGACCTATTTTTTGGACGTTGTTGCTCATTGTAGTTCATTCTAGCTTCAGTGCGACAGTCCCCGGGTACTGTCGCTAAAAAGAACAAAGCTCCTTCCTCTCTTCTCACGATGCTCTGCTAAACGCTTCCTTCCTGTTCCCCCCCCCCCCCCACCACCCATAGCAAGTTCCCCCTGCGCGTGGAGTCAGAGGACGACTTTGTGAGACAGTGTCGGTCCAAGGAGAAGGAGCTGGAGGGGCTGGCGTGTCTGTACACCAGCGTGGAGCCGGACGCCTGGGCAGGGCCGGACGACCTGATACGGGTCGTCAAGGAGAGAATCGTGGAGGAGCAGAGGAAAATGGTCTGGGTGGAGCAGGACCTGTTGTGAAGTGCCCCCCCCCCCCCCCCCCCAATCCTCCCCCCCCCCCCTCTTAGGAACACACTGACACACACACACACACACACACACACACGCACATATACACACAGACACCAATACACACTTTATATAACATAGGAGCTTTTTGCGCTCTACATCATGTTAAGCGTAATCTCCCACAATTGTTCTGTATCCAAACAACAAAATGAGGCAAACTGTCAACAATGCAATACGATCCTTGCCAATGTGTCTTATTTATGTCAATCATTACAAATAAAGAACAGGAAGTAAAATATATCGTTGTGTGTCATTTTTTTTACTTATTTTTGTCTTGTCAATGTTATCTTGTCAATGTGTTATCCACATTTCAAATCCGCAATGTTTGTGGATGTTTTGTCTACAATAGCACAGCACATTGCCTAGCAATACACCTGACAAAATCAAAACACATCAAATGAACGTTGTACCCTTTATTTTACATTGTCATGGATCTTGTCTCCTGTTTCGTTAACTACTAACAAATCTAAATCTTGAGGATTGAATCCTCTTCATTGGTCACATACATGTACACACACACACACAGTCAAATGTGTTTCTCTGCATTTAACCCATCCTAGAATTAGGAGCAGTGGGCAGCTATAGTATATACAGCGCCCGAGGAGCAGTGTAAAGGTGCCTTGCTCAAGGGCAACTCGGCAGAGCCCAGAAGGCGAATTGGCACCTTTTTTTCCAAGTACCAGTTCTCACTCCGTACTTGGTCCGTTTCGGGGGGACTTGAACCGGCGTCCCTCCGGTTCCCAGGCCAAGTCCCAACAGACTACTGCTGCTACTGCCGCCTGCCCCACTACTACCCCACTCACAACATAGTAACCTATAACCTACACACTGTTACTCTGTCATATACCAACCAGTGGTTAGTACTCTGCTGATCAAGCACCAGATTCCTCCTGTCAACTTCCTCTGCTCTTGGTATCACCAGGACTCTGGATGCAGTCCCTCTGTAGGGCTACACATCGGCATTGTTAACCTGTCCGAGTTTCTTGTCATACCGGTCATACTACATACTACTAGTGGTGTATTTTCCATGTGCTGTGTTTCACGTAAAATATGTCTTGAGGGCTTTCATTATGTCCATATAGAAGTTGAAGTAGAAGTATGAAGTGATCTATACTTTAGAGTTCAGCTATGATATGACACCATATGACTTGATGGTGTCTTCATAGTGGTAAACCAATTCAGGCCAAATTGTGTGTGTGTGTGTGTGTGTGTGTGTGTCAATGAATGTCAAGTATGTAGTTCTTGAATGGTATTATTATTCAGAATGAATATGTTTTCCCATAGGAGCAGTCTGTGGGTCCTTTGCAGTAGTAATAGTAGTATACTAGCCCCAGTTTCAAGTTATCAGGACTGGCATTATCCTGGCATCAGGATTACGCCGTCAATCCAATGGGAAGGCAGAGGGCATGCACCAGGAGATGGAGACGTCTTTGCACTTCTCGCCTCTCACAACCCTGCCTCCTGGTCCAAAAGACTGCTCTGCATTGAGTAAACATTGCATCGATCAGCCACCGGCCTTTCCCCTCCTTGTGGTGACTTCTTGTGAACTCAGGGTCGGCGCCAATTGGCCAATTTCTCATTTCAATACAACTTTAAATTGGATGATGCACAAAGAGGTGAAAGTGTCCAATTCCAGTATTGCACTTATTTTCTCATTTTCCCGGTGGTCAGGAGGGAAATGGGAAGTGTTTATTAGCATAACTACGCACCTGTAAGTATCTTAAAATATGGTTCTATGGAATATTGGGATCTTTCTGCGGGGTGAATGTGCCTTTGATAAAAAAGTATCAAACCCTTCCTATGCCATGTATTGTAAGCAGTGCCACTTTGGGATGGATGGAACTTTTGGTTGTCAATGGGACGATAATGTTTGCCTGGTTGAAACTAAAGTTCTTCCTAAATTAAAACCATATATTGGGGACTTTTTAACAACCGTCCTTAGGTCATAGATAAAGATTAACTTAGGATAGAAATAGATGACATTCCATAGAGGAAGAAATGAGGCAAACCCATGGCCCCTGTGCATGTGGGCAATGTTTATACCTCAGGCAAGTGGAGGATTGATGTTCTAGTTTGAAGGGAAGGCTGCTGTAATCTTATGTAATGGATGCTGACAGTTGATTTATGGGAAGAAGCTGACTTTTTGAGAAATACAATTTGTAACCGGATAGAAGCCCAAACTGTTATAATGTGTATTTTGAGCTTTGGGATAGCTTCTGCTGGGTGAGAGATATGTAGAGTAGGCGGACGTCAGCGTTTTGCGTTACCTTCCTGGTGTTGTTATTTGCTTTCTAATGATACCTGCAATGCTCTGGTGCATTCTTAGGGCTAACGGCAACTGGTTCGCTGACTAGATCAGGTAAAAACGGTGAAAAGCAGCATTCCAGCCAAGTCCCTCTGTGCAGCATAACAATTGTGCATACTGAAAATCCATGAAGTAAAAGATTGACCAAACCCGAATGCATCCGGTACCATGAACAACGAATTCCGCATGACCCGGTCGAGAGCTTTCTCTGCATCCAGGGAGAGTATGAGTTCTGGCTGACTCAGGTTGAATGGGAGGAGTATATTGAACATCCTTCGTATTATAGACTATAGACACTGCCTCCCTGTCGGGATCAATGATGTTAAGAATCACCGTTTAAAAACATATTTTTTATTGCCATTTGCAACAAGTCCAATGCAATGCTTACTCCCCATTTCCTCCCGCAGTATGAATTTCAGACAAGAATATTATACTAAATTATAAAATACTATACTATAAGAAACGGTATATACTATCTATGATATGCTATACTATATACTATAAACAACCCTATGTACTATACTTTATGCTTTACTATATACTATAAACAATACTATACTATAACAATACTGAAAAACAAAAATAACAATAAAGTGACTGATATATACCTGTACATGGTGAATTGTGCAAAAAGCATTTTAAAGTGCCAGTAGTGCAGCAGCATCGTGAATACTGTGCAGTACAGTGCAGTAACTGTAATGAATACAGAAAGTCCAGCAACATTATGATGGCATAATGTCATGTGGGTGACACTGTTATGACAGTGGTAGCACTCCTAGTAGTTCAGCAGGCGCACTGCCTGCTGATAGAGGATCCCCCGTCCTTCTTCAGTAGGACTGATATAGTTGCCAGGGATCATAGGTAACTCAAACAGGTAAAGGTCAAACAGGCGATGTCCCCGGTGGGAAGAGTATTTTTGTATGTGGGCTGTTCTACTGAGTGAGCGGGAACTGAAAATCTCTTGAAAAGAGAGCAGATCAAAGACATTTTAAATCAATTTCATTTCGTTTCATTTTTTTTTTTCTTTATGTTTAATTTTAATAGAGATTTTTGTAGAGATTTTTGCAGAGATATTGTAGCTGGCAGAGATCGGAGATCACTATGCTATGGTATTGGTAAGTTACAAAGTAAATTACTTCTGGTCAATCAAGTAGAAGTCAATTGTTCAGTATGAAAGGTGTACTGGTGAGAAGAATGAAAGCTGTCAAAACAACTTGAAGGATCTGGGATAAGATTGATCTAGTGTTGGCTGTAGTGTACAGTTGAAGTATCCCCCATATATTAGCATGTGTGAGTTAAGATTGGGCCATTTTCCTGAGGCAGGAGAAGGACTGAAGGTTATCTCAGTTGAGGCCATGAAGATTGACAAATAGATTGCCATATATTCTAGCTATCCTGATACAATCACCAATCGGCACACCTTTCCTTCTTAGTATTGCTGGCCCCCTGGATCCGTCTCCATTGTTGGAGTGAAATATCTGTTGAACCCAGCCTTTCTTCAGCTTGGTGTGCTCACTGGTCTCGAGATGGGTCTCATGATACATGATGATACGTGATCAACCTAGCCGTGATGTTGGATCCCCTAAATGTTCCAACTAATTAATCAAATTGAGCCTAAGCACAGAGCGTTAGCCATTGTCTTGATATAAAGTAAAAATAAACAAGCTTGTAGCTATAATATACGTGCCTTGATATAAAGTAAAAATAAACAAGCGTGTAGCCAGTTCGATGGTTGCAGGTAAAATACAGGTCCCTATTATGATAGATTCAAGATTCAAGATTCTTTATTTTTTTGCCTTGTGTAACAAGAACAAAGGGACCCTTACTCCACATTCGCTCTCGCACTGTGAATTCTCCATCCATTCATCGTCTACCGCTTCTCCGTGGTAACAGCCTGAACAGTAACAGCCTGAACAGTATGAATTATATGCAGCAATAATATTTCTAATAATATAAACTATAATAAATAATAAAGAACCAAAAATGCAGTGTCTCAGTAAGGTAGATCAATAATATGGCACATGCTGGTGCAAAAAAAGCAAAGAAAATGTAGAAGAGTGTACGGACGTGTAATTGTTTTCCACTTACGCAAAATCAACTAAAACATAATGGCCTTGGTTCCCTGTGACAACCTGTTCTCCTATAGGCCCCCCGGAGAACATGGATCATGGAACATTTGTGGTACATTAAGTAGTACCAAAAAAAAAGGAACGTATGCATACAAAGCCACACACACACAACTAGATACAAGATATTTGTATTGGCCAATTGCAACGGGTACATTGGAATGCGAACACACACAAACACACACACACACACACACACACACACAGCCAGATACACACACACACACACACACACACACACACACACACATACACACACACACAGGAGCGGTACACCAGAGGGGGCCCAGACTTAAATCACTAACAACATTTTCACACTTAGGGCCACTATAGGTAACACACACAAACACACACACACACACACACACACACACACACACACACACACACACACACACACACACACACACACAGGAGCGGTACACCAGAGGAAGCCCAGACTTAAATCACAAAGAACATTTTCACACTCAGGGCCACTATAAGTAACACACATGCACACACATGGGCGCACACATGTACACTCACACACAAACACACACACACACACACACACACCCACACACACACCCACACACACACACACACACACACACACACAAACAAACAAACACATTTAAAGTCAAGAAAAAAAACAAGTGAAACTCGTTCTACTGCACTCGCCTGACGAGTGGCCCCTGAAATCAGGCTCCTCTCGGTGTGTTCACAACTCTCTGAGGCGAGCTTACATTCCAGTCCTGAATAATATTCGGGATCAAGAGAACAACAGCTATTCACCACGTAGACATATGCACGCAACGTGCATATGTCTTTCTCCCTTTCCTGATGATGGATGTATAATAACTATAGCTCCTACTACTCTTTATCAAATCCCGCCGCATGGCACATGCGTGTCTGCTAATACCAACGTTCAGCAACTGCTGCTGCTGCGGGAGAAACCAGTCAGTCCATGGGGAGAGGTGAGAACCTCTGTTTTTTGTTGTTGTTATTTTGCAAAAAAAAAAACGGTAACAGTTCGGGTTTTTTTTTGTTTACAGCAGTGTGTTTTTCTTTGCACTATACATGTAGTCGTAGTAGATCGATGTACTCCACGAATTCCAACGCGTTGAAAGCTATAAGGGTCGTGTCAGACTGTGAAAAAAGCGCGCGCAACATAAGGCAAGACTATACACCGTGGTTCCACATGGGTGAGTTCCGGCTCCTGAACAATTCAATTAGTTGGTATTTGCTAATCAGTTAATATAACTATATTCTCTATAATAACCTATTCATTGGAGCTGTCATATGCATTGACCTCATTTCGTTACTTCACACATGTTGATGTTTGCAAAACCCCTTTGTCATTTCGTTTTCGGAAAAGGAAAAATATATAAATATAGATTTCTTGGGGGGATTTGAACACACATGACCACAGCTTCAATTCCAGAAATCAAAGTGGGCTATCACTATAACATTTATTTAAAACAGGCTTTAAACATACTTTTATTGAATATTAAATGATTGATAATGATGAAAAAATCACTTTTTGCAAACGGTACAATACATATACATGTATTGCCACAGTATGACCAAAGTGGAGCAACAAAATAACCTGACATATCTTCTAGAGGAATTCAGGGACCTGTTCTCCCAAAAAACTGGGAGTTCCTGGTTAACCGGAGAGTCGGGAGAAGCCAGAGTCGTTTCCAAATACCAAATGCCATGGTGACTCATTCTGTAAGATCCAGTCAGTCAGTTAGCTCCGAGATAATCCAGCTGTCCTACTTTCTATGTTATATCAGCCATGGCCGGAATAAAAAAACGTTATGGAGATATTGTACGATCTACGATCTTCTAAGGAAAAAAATTAATTTGCGACACTGAATTAAGCTTTCAGAACGTTTTATTTTATTTAGAAAGTGTATGTCCTCAAGCAACAAGATTGGTAGACATACTAGACACAAATATGTAGAGCAATAAAGTGAAACGTCTCATTAAGCCGTTCATCTGCCATGATACTTTAGACTCTCAAGAATCTAAAGTCTGATTTGTAAGACTCTTGTCTGAGATCTGAGATAACTCGCAGTGGCGACTTCTATCTATTTAGACAACGGCAACAAACAACTATATGCGGTCACATTTAATTGTATTCCAATGCATATTTTTTATCCTACTTTTGTTAGTATTTTACCTTAACAATCAACTTAACGTGATGAGTCTACGTTTAAGGAAAAGGTGATTTTCTGTACTTACATACTCAATACAAGTCTGTTATCCCCACCCACGCCTACAGAAGACCGTTAGGTCATAAGTACATGATTTATGTGACACTTTCAATTGATGGCGTAAAGAATTTCCATTTAGTCAGACATGCGGATGTAACTGTCAGCACCCTATAGCCGGACACAAATATGTAGAGCAAGCTGCCCGCTTGCTCACCTCCACCCGCCGCTCTGACCACATCACCCCTGTCCTCCGTGACCTCCATTGACTTCAAAATACTTCTCATCACCTTCAAAGCGCTCAATAACCTGGCCCCCCCCTACCTCTCTGACCTCCTCCACCGCCACACCCCTAACCGTCGCCTCAGGTCTGCTGATGCTAACCTATTAAAACCCATCAGGACTAAGCTCCGGACCTGGGGTGACAGATCATTTTCTGCAGCGGCCCCCTCCCTCTGGAACGCCCTCCCCATCCACATCCGCAATGCCAACACCCTTCCGTCCTTTAAAACAGCCCTCAAAACCCACCTCTTCACTCTTGCTTTCAACCCATAATTTGTTCTCTGCTTTGTTTTGTTTCCTGTTTTGTTTTGTTGTGTTTGTTGTGTTTTGAATTAGTCTTTATGTTTTCTATTTCCTGTAAAGCGTCTTTGAGCACCTGGAAAAGCGCTATATAAGTCTGATATATTATTATTATTATTATTAAATAGCCGGTCTTCGCGATACGCTCCAAAGCACACACGCTGCATAGCCATCCGTCCTTCACCATGGTGAGGCTCCCGGAACCTGTTTCCATGGAGACCCTATAGAGAGCACCCCAGGATTCCCCAATCTGTTGTCATGGTGATACCTAAGGAGAGAAGCAGGTTACCGAGCTGTTTTCTGTTGTCACAGCCCAGCCCTGATCTACGGCATCGCTGGCGTGGGTGGGCCCTCTCCCCTCTCAACCGTGGCTTATCAGAAGATCTGCCGTCCAGCTGCTCATCAGTGTACCCTGACTCTCAAGCCACTCATCGCTGGATTGTTGTCTAAACTCAGTTGGTAACACACGACTCTGGCTTATAGTTATTGATTCATGGGAATTTTCTCTCCCCGTGCCCGACCATAACTTTGTTCTCCTCTGTCCAGGATCATCTCTCCCTCGGCCTGGATCATCTCTCCCCCGGCCTGGATCATCTCTCCCTCGGCCTGGATCATCTCTCCCCCAGCCTGGATCATCTCTCCCCCGGCCTGGATCATCTCTCCCCCGGCCTGGATCATCTCTCCCCCGGCCTGGATCATCTCACCCTCGGCCTGGATCATCTCTCCCCCGGCCTGCCCACCGTCTGTCAGCCACATTACACTCCCCTTGGAGTCCCCTCCACCACGTGGAGCCCGCCTTGCCACAAACAAACCCTTTCGTCAGTTTTTCGACCTTCCTTGGTCTCTGCCTCTGCTCCGGGGTTCTCAATCCTTCAGCCTCGCCACTCTGTTCTCAATGCAATCCTGCAGCGAGTGGCGACGCACTATGGCGCCCATCGAGTGGAGGTCCTCACGGATCAAGAGAATGCTCAGGCTGTTCAAGCTCTTTGTGGTCCTGACCTGCACCTTTATGATCCTGCTGGTCGTCTTCTACTGGGACAACCTTGGAACCCCCACCGATCGCCAACAACACCGACATCATCATCACCAGCAACAAACACAGCGAACCCCTCCCACGGACCCCATCCCCGTGGACGGCACCAACCAATCGAAACGAGCGGAAGGGCGCTACGTCCCGCGGCGGGAATGGAAGATCCACGTGACGCCTGTTGCTGCCAAGCTTCAACAGAGACAGGTCTAAATCTAAATCTAAATCTGGAGGATTGAAACCTCTTCATTGGTCACATACATGTACACACACAGTGGAATGTGTTTCTCTGCATTTAACCCATCCTAGTATTAGGAGCAGTGGGCAGCAGAGGTTCCACCAGTTCATCTCTTAAATCAGACAAGAATATTTCAATATTATTTAGGTGCTGTAGATATGAATGTTTTGCCGTTATAACATATGGTTGTAAAAAAACGTAATTATAATGATACTGATACTGATTTGATTTAATTGCATTTTAAGGTACCCTTAAGGGTAAGAACGTGGGGGGGGGGGGTGTAGGAGTGCATTTTATTGGAACCTTTAATTGCCTTTTCTGATCCCTTTTTTTATTGAACGGATCCTTTGAAACAACCAGAAGCAGAGGCGCCGGTTGCTCCAAGAGATGTGTGCAGAAGACAGCATGCGGTTCCCCGGGAAAAACCTCTCATTTGACGACATCCCCAACAAGGCCCTCGATCACCTCATCGTGGACGACCGACACGGCATCATTTACTGCTACGTGCCCAAGGTAGGAAGAGCTCCGCACTCAGACTACCCTGTTTGTGTACAAACTAAACAAAACATAGCTGTTGTTAAACGACCAGATGACTTTTATGAAGTTATAATGTACTCAATAAATATACAATGATGTTTTCATTACAATTTCCCAATTGGTCATTTCCCATTACCAATGATTAATGTTGTCTTTATAAAAAAAAAAAAGGGCCGACGCACTTTTGGGCCGGCGTTTGCTGAAAAAAAAAATTACGTAAAGAAATTCAACGCAGGTGGCTACACTGGCGTATCATACCGGCCCCACTATATAGAATGGGCCGTATCATACCGGCCCACTATATAGAATGGGCCGGTCAAGGGACTAAATGCCAGGGCCGAATTTTTGTCCCAGTCCGCCCCTGGTCGTGAGACATCATTATCTGAATTATTGTGTGGAAAAAAGGGTCAGTATTACAAGGTGTGTGTGCGTCCGGTAGCTGTCATGTCATGTGATAGTGTGTGAGATATTTCTCCTGTGCACCGAGATGCGTGTTGCGCACACCAATGAAAACAGCAGTAAAAATGAAGTGGGTCACTGCAGTGTCTGTGAAGGGGGATAGGAGAGGGATAAATCGGAATCTGGAGGACTTTTTTCTCCTATGTGTTACCTGTCAACCCCACCAGGTGGCGTGCACTAACTGGAAGCAGCTCATGATCATGCTGAGTGAGAGCATATTGGAGGACGGTGTGCCCTACACAAACCCACAGGCCATTCCCAGGAACATTGTCCACAACAGCAGCTCACACCTTACCCTGGACAAGTTCTTGAATCGCTACAGCAATCTCTCTGACAACCTTATAAAGGTCAGTGAAACACAAACTCACACCCTGGGGGGGTATCTATGCAGTTCCATGGGTTTTCGTTGAGCTGGCGTAAGCTTTATGTCCATAATAGCTTCCAAAAGAGCCCTGGGCTCAACCTTGGGTTGGCTAGACTCCAGGCTCCGACCAATCACATTCATAAAATAATGATTAAACACCTTTGGAAAATAAAAAGACATAATATAACTAGAGATTGTGTTGATTATGTCATTATCTACCTGGTGAATCAGGTCACCTTGTATGCCCAACTTGATGCCGAAGCATCAACATGGACATGGGGCTTCACCTCATTTAGTCGGCATGGTTGCTTTTCCTTCCAGTGGTCAGAAATCAATGAATGAAACGGGTCAAACTTTACATGTTTGTTATCTGCTTATAAGTTTCATGTGCATTTTACACTGCTTTCTAAAAAATCTTTTCTTGCAGGTGAAGCTGAAAAAGTACACCAAATTCCTGTTTGTGAGAGACCCCTTTGTGCGCCTCATCTCTGCCTTCCGCAACAAATTTTTGGAGAACAATGTAAATTTCTACAAACGCTTTGGCCAGTTGATCCTGCAGCGCTATGGCAACCAGCCCACGCCCCCCGCCTTGGCGTCGGATGCCTTCGCCGCGGGCATCTACCCTACCTTCTCACAATTCGTCCAGTACCTCGTGGACCCGGAGACGGAGAAGGAAGAGCCCTACGAAGAGCACTGGCGGCAGGCCTACCGCCTCTGCCACCCCTGCCAGATCCAGTACGACTTTGTGGGTCATCTGGAGACGCAGGATGAGGACGCCGAGCACCTGCTGCGTCAGCTGCGGGTGGACAACATCGTGGAGTTCCCTGCCACAGGCAGCAGGCTCTCACTCAAGCACTCGCTGGCAGACTGGTTCAGCATGGTGCCGCTTGAGGCCCGCAAGCAACTCTATAAGCTGTACGAGCCGGACTTCAGGCTCTTTGGTTACGAACGACCAGTCTCCATTCTAGAGGAGTGATGTCGGTCTAGACAAAAAGGGGCGAAAATCATACTATGAACACACTCCTAGGAAAGTGGAATTTGATCTGAGATCAAAGTGAGCAGCCGTACTTGTGTAGCGCATTGTGTTGTACTTGTCTTTGAACCGTAAAGGTCACGCCAAGTATTTGCACTCCTGTTTCAAGTGTCACCCCATGCCTTTACCAAGTCATGCCTGTGAATGATTTGAGAAAATGTGTGATGCTAAGCTGGCTTTGCAACAAGCCCTTCCTGGTTATACAAATGTCCATTTCAGCGAGATCACAGAACTGTTTTAAACCAAATTGTGATTTCATTAGACCAGTGTGGTTCCTCTAAGACTAACAGTGATGCAGTGGACACAGTTTGGAACGTGGTACATTTTGGCATTTGATTGAAAACAAAAGAGAGGTTTAGAGAGGTAGTGGGTTGCACTCCTTACTTAATGTTTACGTTAATCATGCATGACAAATGTACATTCATCACTTGTATATTAAGAAATTCCAGATAAGCATATTTCTACAGCGCAAATTACTTTTTTCTATTTACTTTTTTTCTCACAGCATGCCAGGACATCACCTCAAGATCTGAAATGGTAGATGCGTAGTTCAATAGATAGTAGCTTACAGTCTAAACAAACAAAGGACTGGACTGGACTGTGTCTCAACATGCCTCTCCAAAAAACATTTCATTCTTATTCTTTTAGTGATAAGAGTTATATATTTTTAGAACCTAGTCACCGGACAATTTGAGATGGGGTGGATACTGCTGTGTTCATCACTGTGCGTTTTCAACATGCTTTGCTGCTTCAGGTAACCATGGCAACACGACCCAGTGTGGCCGTCTCACTGTCATGTACACATGATGGGTCCATTTCTGGAGTCATATTGTGTGCTTTACGAAGGGTGTAAGTTGTGTGGCGGTTGAAAGCGCAACATATTGCCTTCGGCATTGGAGCATTTTCTGAGACATTTTGGTGAAGAATTCGGAGCAGAAAATACGTGCTTTTGGTTGTATTGTATTGAGACAACTGGATCAGATTTTTCTCAGTTTAACTCCATTCAGTGTTGGTGTTGCCTGTATGACCTACAATGTATCTATGTAAATAGGTAGGCCTATATTTTATAAAATTATCAAATATTGATCTTCTGTGTGGTTTGTAATCTGAGGCACAGTGATCCGTAGGTATTCAGATTGGAGTGGTTATAGTCTCACAAATCAGACTTTAGATGTTAATCTATGGAAGTCCAGTTCAAATATGTGTAAATGGGGCATTTCACTATGAATGGGGCATTTCATTTTATTTGGCTTCAAATTAGTTTCGACCAATTGTGTTCCTATAGGGGCAGGGACTCGACTGGAAACAAATGTATATGGCTGACTGTCGATTGGAAGGGCCTAAATCAACTGTCAAAAGGTTAAGTGTTTGGCTATCGACTATGTTGTCATGGCTTCGATCTTTCAAAAGAGGACAATTAACAAATGATTACAATGCAAAAACTGGGATGAAAAACCATACTGCACTTTCGCTTTAGAATATCGTATTGGAGGTCTAATTAAACATATGGCATCCTTAACCATTTCAGGAGATCACAACGCACACAACACAACAACAATGTTCCCATCAGCGCTCACACAGTCAGTTTCTTCATCATGTCCCACATATGCAGCTTGTACTGTATGTACTTGCTCAACCTTAATTGCTAACAAAGCAATAGAAAGACAATCTTTAACTTCCTAGACAAACAGCGGTTAGGTCCAGTATAGGCTGAAAGCCTCCTCCCTTTTTAGGAACCACAAAATAAATTGAGTAGAAATTAAGAAGAAAGTATTAATTCCGGTAGCAGTTATGGTTTCACCTTCATCCAGTTTTCTTCCCCCTTGCTGCCAGGCTGTCTCTGTCTCTAATCCCGAACTGTTCTTGAGGGGTTGATTAGGAAGCAATTGAGGAGTTGGGAAATGGCCTTCCTTTCATGTATGAGTCAAACAAGAGATACTCCATAGACCAACTGATATATGTGCCGATCTCATCCGAAATCACTTCCCACCTGTAGGAAGTAGGCAGTTTGTGATTGGCTTCTTCAGATCACGGTACTTACTTACTTACTTACTTCGGCCCTTCACCCAAAGTGAAGCATAGGCCATCGACAAATCTCCTCCATCGGACTCGGCTCTGGGCTGTCTTTCCTGCCTCTGTCCAGCTGGTTCCCTGTCTTGTCAGCTCCTTGTCTATGTCTTGCCTCCAGCTGTTTCTGGGCCGGCCTCTCTTTCTTTTACCCTGCGGGTTCCTGGTCAGCCTCTGACAGGTGGTGCTGGATGCCGGCTTCCTAAGGGTGTGTCCAATCCAGCCCCACTTCCTTTTAAGAATCTGTTTGGTGACTGGTTCCTGTCCCGCCCTTTGCAAATAACGGTAACTTAATAGAATAAACGGAGGTTGCACCTTTTTGTATTGTATAGCTTAGAGATTGGGTAATGATCGGAAGGCCTTTGATAGGATCCCCCTTGTCATGTGTTTTTAATACTGTTGTACATGAGAAATAACAAGAAAGTCAACCATGTAGCAGGATGGGGCTAATTGTTGGGATATCCTGAAAGAGCCTGCAAATAAATTATCGAACATTGAGTCTTGGAACTGTGGTCTTTTTGGAGCAAAGGACTCCGGAACTGCACCTTAGTATTTGGATGTTGTTCAATATTTAGTGAGCCAGTCAGCCATCTAAATAACTTTGTGTCTCAATAGAAGAGCTAGGTGGTTGTAAATAATGCTACTTGTAGTTGGCATAATATTGTTGTAATATAGAAAAACCTGGAGTATGTAACGTTATGTTGGTGTAAGACTTGAAAACTGAGCATGGTGGTCGAAGTTGTTTATTATTTTCGTTTTTTTTATCCATGGGGCACTAGTGGTCTAGTACATTTTACAAGTTACTCACATGTAATTACATTGTTTGTATTCAGTAATTCGTTTTGGTTTATTCCCTTATGGGTGGTTAGAATTTGTGGTTAATTGTTACTGTTGGTTTTGATGACCTTCCACCACCTGGCAGTGGAGCCTCGAAATTGCAAGATTATACTTGTTTTGCTAGATTTAATTGATTGGTTAACTGTGTTAGTTTAGTATTTCTAGTACTTGTTTAACTTCCACCCCTTATTAACAAATACATCATTAATTGAGAATATGGGAAACACCCTTCACCTCACCAATACATGGTATAGCCTGTCAGAAGAATGGAGGAACTGGACCAAGAAGTTTCAATATATTAATAGATTTGTAACTTTATCCAAAAAACATGAGGGTTATATTTTAAAGATGAAAACTCCCCCAATCATTTATTACCAGACAAGAAACAAACAATCTTTCAGTCACAGGAAAGGAGCTGCAATCACTTTTTGGCAAGTAGAAAACAGCCTTTTACGGTGGTATTGGCGCTTTAAAGATACAGAACTGGTTTTAATAGAGATGTATACGTATATAAGTACTGGATTGGTTATAATCTAGGGCACAGAGAGGGTAAAATAATGCAGTTATAATGATAATTGGGAGATCATTTCTTTATTTGATGTATAACCCATCCGTAAATCATGGACAGTTAGTTTAGAAATATAGGCCGAAACAAGGATAATAGACATACCAAACATACCATACATCGGAAATAACATTGTCAACTTTTTTATTATCAAACATTGTAACATATGTGTGCGTAGAAAACATGCAAACACACTGCTACTGTTGTAAGCATCAGACACCCAAACACACTGCTGCACTATTGTGTGTATACCAACCAGTAGTCACTCCACTGATGGACTCGACACTTCCTCTGCTCTTTATTCAATATACATTTTTTTCGATTACAGTTCACTAGTAGTTCAAGTTCAAGATTTGTATTTGCCATTTGCAACAAGTACAATGGAATGCTTACTCCCCATTCCCTCCCACAGTATGAATTTCTAAAACACAATTCTATAAAAAAATACTATATATACAATAAAAATAAACATAAAAAGAACAACATGAACATATTGACACAAGTACAAGTACAATAAAAAACAGGTATTACTGGGACTGTACATATGTGCAGTCTCGCTATAAAACATACTCATTGGGAACCAGTCCAAGACAGAGCCAAGACTTGTCATACAGGTCATACAGGTCTTGCTTAAGTCCTGACATTAATAGCTCATAGCATGTTGTATATTCTAGCAAGTGTATATTTACATTTACATTTAGGGCATTTGGCAGACGCTTTTATCCAAAGCGACTTACAAGGTGTACATTTGTTGAATCCTTAATGTTGATAACACGCTCTTATCACAGCTACTTAAGCAGGTGACCTGGCAGTACGAAATTGTGTTATTCATCTTGTTAAAATGAATGCTTGTGAACTGCTCTATTTTTATGTTTGCGTACCTCAGCGTTATGCTATTGTCTGCTTCAACAAATGTACACCTTGTAAGTCGCTTTGGATAAAAGCGTCTGCCAAATGCCCTAAATGTAAATGTGAATGTAAATGTCATACGTATACTACTGCTAATGTTGCCTTGTGCAATTTTCATAATATAAGCTGGACTCAGTCCAGCTTAAGTGTTCATTATGTATATTCTTTGGATTAAAGTGATGCTAAGGTCTAGACTGCTGTAGAGCTTACCGACTAGATCCCAGATATGACGTGATGGTGCCTTCATAATGGAAAAGCAATTCAGGTCAAATCAAACCAAATCATCTAAGATTAAAATGCTGTGTGTGTGTGTGTGTGTGTGTGTGTGTGTGTGTGTGTGTGTGTGTGTGTGTGTGTGTGTGTGTGTGTGTGTGTGTGTGTGTGTGTGTGTGTGTGTGTGTGTGTGTGTGTGTAGTTCTTGAACGTTATGATTTGGAATGTATATGTTTTCTCAAATGCAGTCAGAACAACAACATAAATGTACTATATTCCTCGAAAGGAATACGGTATGTATTGTTTAGATGAAGTGCATGTGTGTGGAAATAGTAAACATATCATATTTGGGGACGTGTATGTAATGTAACAGTAGCTGTGTGTGGAGTCGTTCTCCCTCTCCTGATAATGGGTGTATAATAACAGCTCCAAATGCTGTTTCCGAACCGTTAACATCAAAATCTCGCGATACCCATCATCGCACGGCGGTCTTCAAATACCAAGGCTCAGCTGACTCGTCGCGCAGCTCGAGGAACTGGCAGTCCGGCGAAGAGAGGTGAGAACGCGCCCACCTTTGTTGTGTTTTATTTAATTTTTTACAAGAGTAAAAAAACACAGGCGTTCGTTGTTTTGCATCCGTGTCTCTTTCCATGTCACCCTTCCTAATGTAGACTAAAACGTCGGTGTTTTAACTTTGTCCTGCTACCCGCTGGACACGATGTAGATGGTACTGTGATGGGTAGGAGGCTATCCGTGTCCCGCTAGTTTGTTGTTTATCGTAAGCTCGGTGGTCGGGTCAGAGAGTGATGGATGCACTGAAAACGTCTAAGTCATCCACACTGGTTTTAGTACACCACGTTCCCACGCCACCCCGACGACCGAAGCGGACACGTTGAAAGACTACATTGTGTCTGCTAAGACCTCGGACTGCTGCCGGTGTCGTGCCAAAAAGTGATCGTCTGGCATCCGCTTCCTACACGGGCGATCTTTGGGCACCCGAACTAGTCCATGAGTTTGTAATGTAAGACAGTTACTATAACTCTAGGTTTATGTTTTGACCTAATTTCGGGGCTTCACGTTGTTTGCCTGCAAGCGAAATAATGAGGGCATAGCGTTAACTGAGAGCCAGTTCCGTACACAGTGGAAGCTGGTGTGTTTGCAGTAAGTATAGGCTAAGTTAACTCATCTTTGCACAACGTTTCCAAATATTTGGCGTATTTTAGCATAGGGGAAGTCGTTATTTAAGTTTTTGTTTAAACAGGGATGATGCAGAACCTCAGTTTCAGAGATCCAAAGGGACTGTTGTTAGTCAAACACATTAGATGGCATTTATTTATATTTAAAAAAGGCTAGTGTAATCATTAATTACATTAATGATCATTTGTTAATGCTGACCTTGAAACGTTCTACAAACAGCCCGCCATAATAAGCCTATTTATCGGATTGATTGGATGTTCCCAGTTTAGGAAGGTTGTATATCGATATTACAGCACAATACACTGGTGGTTCTCAGGATGGATAACGCTTGCCCCCTCTAATGCAGTAACCTTCAGTCAGTAACTTTTTAAGAATCGTACAAAAGTTGTATTGCCACAGTATGACCAAGGTGGAACACCAAAGTAACTCATGTATTTAGGGCAGATAAACAATGCTACATACATTTCGCCAAGGAGACGTATGGTCAGTTAAGAGGGAGGAGGGAACTCTGATGAGTAGAACAGACTTCACTGGCTCTCTCTGCATTTATTTTTGATAAACAATAAGGTTAAATGTCTCCGTTGTAACTGTAAAAAGTTGAGACTGTTGCTCTGTGAAATTAGGGGTGTGGTTGAATGTTGCATTAAGGAATTTTACAGCCACCTGTGAGTTTAGTGTAGGAGTGTGGGAACCGTTCTACCAGTCAGGTAGAACTGTCAGTTCTAAAGGTCTTTGACAACAATCTGAGTCACTCTATTGTGCATGATTCATTATTGTTAGCGTTTTTATTTAAATGTTTATTTGGAGAAAATGGTGGAAAGATGCTTGTCGTAAAGTGTGTAAGCCATGAGTTGAATTTACTTTCCTCCTATTAATTTCTTAACAAATGATTTCTTAATACATTTCTATTTTACATTATGTGATTTTGGTGGAACTGTGCCAGCCTTTTCAACATTAAATGGAGGAGGCAAAAATTGAGTGATTACCTATTTTTGAAGGCAAACCAAGAGAGGAAATGCAAAACATTGTTCATATCTTGCTTTACCAAATATCCTGAACGGCTTTTGTTTTATTTCTCCATGTGTGAAATTTCATTGTGTGATGATGTCTCACTTGTAGGCTTCTGTTGGCGTGGAACAGAACCGTTCAAATTCATGGTTTGACTCTGAAACGTCCACCTGATACGCTCCAAAGCGCGGGCACACACACACACACACACCATGATAAGCCCTGCTCTCGCTGCATAGCCATCCGTCCATCGCCATGGTGAGACTCCTGGAACCTGTTTCCATGGTGACCCACTAGAGAGCACCCCAGCCCAATCTGTTGTCATGGTGATACCTAAGGAGAGAAGCGGGTTACAGAGCTGTTCTCCGTTGTCATGGCGATCCTGTAGCGGGTGCCGCCGCTAAAGCGCTATAGAGACTGTGTGGAGTGGAGGTCAGCGCCGGCCATGGGAACGACCAGGCTGTTCCAGATCTTTCTGGTCCTGGGCTCCGCCTTTATGGTCCTGCTGATCATCATCTACTGGGACGACGTGGGAATTTCACACTCCTACGGGCACACCTTCTCCCCTGGCCCAAAGACCCCCCACACCAATCGCCAACAACAACAACCCCCACAACAACAACGCCACCAAACGTTGCGAACTCCCTCCTTCCTCTTGGACATCGATGCCTTTGTCAACCAGTTCCTGGAGCTGGGCACCGGGGAGCCCACAGAACCCGCCCCCGTAGACGCCACCAACCAATCGGAGCGAGCGGAAGAGCGCTACGTGCCGCAACGGGAATGGAAGATCCACCTGACGCCGGTGGCCGCCGAGCTGCAGCAGAGACAGGTTCAAACCAGTTAATCTCTTAATTAAGACAATCAAGTGTATTCTTTATTTGTGTAGATACGAATGTTGTTGCTGTTTAATAACGTAACTGTTTCAGGGTACCCAAGGACACTGCATATGGATAAGAGCTGAGGGGAAGGGTAGGGTGATAAGGCCTGGGGGGGACAGGGGTGAGGATAAGCGCTGGGGGAGGAGGGGGAAATAACTCGTAGGGGAAAATAAAAAAGCCTTTTCTGACCCTTTTTATTTTTAATGGATCCTTTGAAACAACCAGAAGCAGAGGCGGCAGTTGCTCCAAGAGATGTGTGCAGAAGACAGCATGCGGTTCCCCGGGAAAAACCTCTCGTTTGACGACATCCCCAACAAGGCCCTCGATCACCTCATCGTGGACGACCGACACGGCATCATTTACTGCTACGTGCCCAAGGTAGGAAGAGCTCGTACACAATCCTTTTTGCCTGTTTGAATTATTTGACTAGACCGGTCGATTTTTAAGAGTCTCTCCTGGCTTTATTAAAACATCCGTTACCGTTATATATATATTGGTCAAAATGACAGAATCTGCCGAAAGAGCTTTTTAGCTGTGAATCTCAGGAAAAAGGGACTTCCGTCTTTTTAGAATGAAGGCTTTGTCTGTGTCTGCCACTACCACCTAGCGATCTGCTTGTCGAAGTATACAACATTGCCTATATAAGTGATTGATTTAAAACCAGGAAATTTAAGTCTGCCAGTTCTCACTGAATGTTGTTAGTCCGTCAAATGGCCCACCATGTGACCGCCAATTTTTGTTCAATACAAAGTCAATGGAGCGAGTGGCCTCGGGCAATGAATCACGCCCAGTGTATAGACCGTAATGTCTATACACTGTGCTTGATTGACTACGATCTATGGTTGACTTCACATCTAATTATGTGTGCCTAGTGGATGATAAATCTGGGTTGTTTCGTTAAAATTAGAAATTAGTATTGGTCTATTTAGCACCAGGTGACCTTGTTACGCTTACCTACATTTTTTTTAAATAATACATTCTTGATGTTTTCTAGTAGAGCTGGCCCGACTACATCATTCCAAGCTTTGAATAATCATCAGGTACACCTTTTATAGGAGTTCAGTAGTATTAGTGGTGGTGGTGGTACTATTAGTTGTGGTAGTAGTAGTCTAAAAGAAGCCAGAAGGTGGTGCTGTGCAGTGCTAAACCTCACTCCTCAACAGCTAAAAAACGTTCTACCGATGAAGCTAGGGCCTGGGGGTTTTAGCTTCCCTTGTTGGAGTGTTTGCCTCATGCCAGGGGTTGTTAGTTTGATCTCAGTGTGGGACACTCACTGTGACATTGCTGCCGTGACCCAGATGAGTGAGGTTTAGGGGGGGTGAGTGTAACGCAAGCCAGCCGTTAGTGCTGTGCAGTGAGTAAACCTCACTCCCCGACAGCTAAAAAACGTTCTAGCGATGAAGCTAGGGCCTGGGAGGGGGGGGGGGAGGTTTGGCTTCCCTCTTTAGAGCGTCTGCCTCATGCCGGGGGTCGTGAGTTTGAACTCTGTGTGGGACACTCACTGTTACAGAAGCAGCAGTAGTAGTAGTAATGAACATGGGAAAAACTGCTGGAGGTTTAATCAGCTGTGTAACTGCATCTAGAGCCGGTCTATACTTGTAGAGTCAAAACTCAGAAACAGAGCAAACACCTACTCTGAGGGGAAAAAAAAAAAGACTACACTTCCCTGAGTGCAACAGCAAAATGGCTGCTGATTGATTGATGAGCTGCACCTGAAAAGGTGGAGTCTCAGTCTCAGTCAGACCACCAAACAATTCACAGAAGAAAAGAAGATCCAAGTCTTGCTGCTGGGTTCACTCCAAAGACACCAATGGTCTGTGTACATATTTTATTTTATTTCATGGTTGCAATGCTGAGTTTATAATGTGCTGCTTTTAGATTAGATTGGAATGTGTTCATATGTTTGAATTTAATTGATCAAGCAACTCTGATGAAAAGGAACACATTGCATTGCAGCATTTGCTTGGGTTTAAAAAAGTTAAAGTTGATGTATGTTTAAAATGTCGACTTTAATTAATGTTTAAAGACATGTATTATTTGGAAACATTAGTTATTTGAAGACATTCATTTGGGTTTAAAGCATTTGATGGGTTTTAGGACATTTTGTGTTTAAGACATTTAATGTTTGAAAAAACTGTTTAAAATGTTTAAAAAAGATACTTTAATTTGATAACTGGCAATGTTGTTAACCTTTTGTTCTTTGTGTTTAAGGTTTTCAACCTACTGATTGAACCAACCAATCAAAGAAAAAGACAAAGTTGAAAGAAATAAAAGATTGCGTTGGAAGAAAGAGTTGTCCTCGTGTCCTTTGGCTATGAACATATAGAGAAGACTTGACAGTTGAAAACCACTGCGAGCAGTTTGGACAGAAGATAAACGGCTTCTGACCAAGAACAGCTGTTGATGCAGAGGAAGTGGATATGGCGGAAGAGGTCCTGGGGAAATCAGTCGAGCTGCTGAAGAAGGACAGGATCAGCGCAAAATGCAGCTTTACAAGGCAATACAACTTCATATTAAGAGGAGCAAGCAGCATGCTACAGGAGGAGTTAAATGAGGAATTCATCAAACTCTCATACCGGTTTAGGAACCTGCTTGACTCAAATGATGATTTTAGAATTGGACTGGAAGCTGACATAAAAGACAATGATCCTGAAGCAGAGCTTAATGAACAGCAAGAGGCTGACTTTCAAGCCGTTTTAAAAGAAGCGGAGGCAAAGCTACAGGAAATAAAAGACACTGTTCAAACAAATCTGTGGGATAGATATGGAAAGAATGAACTTTCAATGGCAATACTTCAAGCTGAAGCAGCAAACGAAAAGACCAATAATGTACCAGTGGAAAGTGCAAATTTGGAGGGGTACGACATGCACCTCAGTCTCTTGGACAGGAGGATAAATGAAGCCGTTTCAGCAATGTCAATATGGGAAAAATGGATTCCCGGTGGTTCAAAAGATGAATTGGAGGCAAGAGTCAATGGCCTAAAAGTATCCAACAACATGCTCGCATTAAGGAAACCTGAATTTGCCACTGCACGGAACCTCAAACTGGAGCAAGGCTCAGAAGTGAAAAAACACCAACCGGCATCACCCATAGTGAGAATCAAGCCAACCACTCTACCCATCTTCAATGGAAGCAAGAGAGGATACCACAGATGGAGGAAAGACTGGGAAAGCCTGCAAAACCAGGGAGAGCCATCCGGATCACCTGAAGTGAAGAAGATTCAGCTTTTGGAAAGTGTGGATGACAAAATCTCAAAAGAGCTCAGACTTTCTACTTACACCACTGCCAATGACATGTTCAGAGTCTTGGAGAACCGATATGGCAACAAATTAACCATCACAGTAGAAATCCTCGAGGAGCTGGAGAAGATGCCACATGTGAGGGGGAACCAGCCAAGAAAGGTCATTGACCTCATACAGTCAGTGGAGAAGGCTTTAGCAGATCTCGCAGAGTTGGGAAACTCTGGCGCCATAAAAAACCCACTGGTAATTAAGTCCATTGAAAGCAAGTTGCCTGACTTTATCAAAAGAGATTGGTTGATGTTCATGGTCAAGCCCAGAAACAATGTCACATCAGACACCCACTTTGACATGCTCCTGAAGTTCTTGAAAAATCAAGAGGATATACTGGAAAGACTCGAGCAGCTGAGAATTGTGGACAAGATTGAGAACTCAGATCGCTCAGACAAGAGGTATGAGAAAAAGATTGCCTTGACAAGAACCACAAAAAGACCAGAGCTTGATGATGTATGTGGTGTCTGCGGTGACAGTGGACACAGCAATAAGATCTTCTTTTGTCGAAAGTTCAAAGGAATGAGGCTACCGGAAAAGAAGGCTGTGTTGAAGAAGCTGGGCTTGTGCACCAAATGTCTGGGATGCCATGATGGAACTGGATAGTGCAGAGACAATTTCCTGTGCAGAAACCAAGACTGCAAAAGTGGAGGCAGTGCTCCAGACCACCATTATTTCCTCTGCCCAAAAGGTGAAATTAAAAGAGGTGAAGAAGGAAAGGGTGGAAAGGACAGCATGAAAAGGAAAGGAAAACTCAGGAGGAACAGGAGGAGTTCCTTTCTGAACTTGCTCCAGAAATGGCAGATCGATGCAGAAGAGCTTTCACTAACAAGACAAAAGTGGCACTCAAGACCTCAGGCCAGTCTGAGCTACTGGAGAGAAACGGGCTCTCTGAGCTGCCAGTAATCATGATGCTGATGCAGGTCACTGCAAATGCAGGGCAGAAGATCGGGACCTTAATTGACCTGGCATCAGACACCAACTACATAACCCATAAGGCTGCAGAAAGACTGGGCTTGAGAAGTGAGGAAATAACCCTAGTCGTACATGGAGTCGGTGGAATGACAATGAAGGTCAACACAAAAAGGTACCTCCTCAAGGTCAGAATCAAGACACCTAAAGGGACGGAGAGAGCCCATGAACTGGTCTGCTACGGCTTGGAGGATATTGCCAAGGTCAACCAAGTCATTAAGCCTGAGAAGTTGCACAAATTCTTCCCAGAGGTCAAACTAGAAGAACTGAAAAGACCAGAAAAAGTTGAACTTCTCATAAGCCACCGAGAGGGAAGACTTGCCCCCCAAAGACTAAAGGTCATTGGAGACCTAGTCTTGTGGGAAGGTCCACTGGGGAAAACTGTCGGCGGAGCACATCCTGACTTGCTGGAAGAAGTGGAAGTGGCAGCATATGAGTCCAGAACGCACTTTGCTCGCTCCATGAGGACAGCAGCAGTCAGGTATAAAGAAATCTCAACTCCAACAACCAAGGCAGTCTGGCGTCAGAAAGAGGATGTGGCTCAACCCAAGTTTACAGCTGCCAGTAACCGTGAGTTCCTTCAGTGGTGGCACTGGGACAGCATTGGAGCTGCATGTGAGCCGAGATGTGGAGGATGTCGATGTGGAAACTGTCCACCAGGAGGAAAAGAAATGACCCTGGCGGAGGAGAGGGAGTCTGAGATCATTAAAGAAGGCCTCACTTACAAGAAGGAGGATGCTCACACACTATCTCCACACTGGGATGCAAAGTATCCCTGGACAGTAGATCCTGCCTCTCTTCCCAACAACAAATATGCAGTCCAAGCTTGTTTCTTAAGGATGGAAAAGCAACTGAGCAAAGACCCAGACTGGGAAGTCGCATATGCAACCCAAATCCATGAATTTGTCGAACGAGGCGCAGCCATAAAGCTCACCAACAAAATCATGGACAAGTGGACTGGACCAGTGTGGTACGTAAGCCACCTGGTGGCACCAAACCCTCATTCAGTGACAACGCCAGTTCGTATTGTATGGAACAGCAGCCAGAAGTACAGAGGTGTGAGCATGAATGATCTTCAAGTCAAGTCAAGTCAGTCAAGTTTATTGTCACTTCACAGTTTACAGTTTAGTATAAAGCAGTGATGTGAAATTCTTGTGTGCAATACCCGACGACAGACAGCAGTTATAGAATAAGATAAAATAAAAATAGATAAAAATAGATAAAAATAGAATAAAAAATAGAATAAGGAATATAAAATAAAAATAAATATAAATAATAATAATAAAAATAAAGGGACCAGATGTTCCAGATGTTCTCAACCCTATTAGAGCTGTTTTGCTAAGGTTCAGAGAAGGTGTGCATGCAGCTCTAGGAGACATAAAAAAGATGTACAACTCTGTATGGCTGGAGGAGCAGGAGATGCATCTACACAGATTCCTCTGGAGGGACAGCCCAGATGAGGAGATCAGTGAATATGCCATCACCAGAGTCAACATCGGGGACAAACCTGCTGGTTGCATTGCTCAGTTGGCTATGAGAGAAACGGCAAGGCTGCCCGACTTTATTCACTTGGACGTTGAACGCAGAGTCATTGAAGAGGACAGTTATGTGGACGACCTCCTAACCTCCCACAATGACCTGGAAAGACTTGATGAAATCACAGCAAGAGTTGAAGAGATTTTGAAAGCTGGAGGTTTCTTCCTCAAACCATGGATCCGGTCAGGGCAAAGTGGGAGGCAAGGAACCGAGACAGAAGTCCCAAAAAAGGAACAAGGTAAGACCTTAATTCTTCCAAATCAAATGAGGGAAGATGACAACAAAGCCCTGGGCATCGGCTACCAAGTGGATGAAGACAAGCTCTACATGTTAACCTCAGTTAACTTTTCCAAAAGGAAAAAGAAGATGAGAGTTGGCAAAGATCTTCTCAAAGAAGAGGTGAGAACTGAAACACCAAACCCACTGACTAGGAGGGCTCTCTTAAGCCAAGTAGCTGGACTGTACGACCCAATTGGCCTAGTTGCACCTGCCAAACAGAAGGGAGCAATTCTTGTCAGGAAAGCATTCCAAGAGGGAGGGGGTGGCAAGCTGACCCAAGAAACCTGGGACCAACCTCTCTCGGAAAGCCTCAGAGAAGAAGCCATACAGCTTTTTGAGGAATACGTGCAGCTTGGACAGGTGAGATTCCACAGAAGCCTCACACCAGCTGACTGGGAAGGAAAACCTTGGGGCATCACATTTTCTGACGGAAGTGACAAAACCTATGGAGCTGTGATGTACTTAAGATGGGAGACAAGTCATGGCATTGAAGTTCGATTCGTGGAATCAAAAGCCAAGCTGACACCCCTGGATCAGAAGGGAGAAGCTGTAAAAGCTGAGATCTGTGGCGCAGTCTTTGCAGCCAGGATCAGGAAGTATGTGGAGAAGCATGCTCGACTGAAGATCGACAGATGGTTCCATCTACTTGACAGTCAAACCGTCCTGGGAGCCATTCAAAGAGACAGTTATGGGTACCAAACTTTCTTTGCGAACAGAGTGGGTGAAATCCAGAAGGCTGGACCTGTGCAAGACTGGTGGTGGATCCGTGGAGATCTAAACATAGCTGACATCATTACAAGAGGGGGCACTCCTGAAGATTTAAAAGAAAATTCCACGTGGCAAAACGGACCGGAATTCCTGAAGTGGCCAGTGGAGGAGTGGCCTATAAAGTCAGCTGGCGAGGTTGCAGCCCAAGCCAGGGAGAATATAAACAAACTCCGAAGGAAGGCATTTTCAGTTGCTTTAACCAGAGCACAAGCAAGTCTGCAGGAAGAAGACCTCCTGATCACCAAGGAAAGTCTGTGTCAAACGGTAAGACCAACCCTTCATCCAACAAGGAAGCCCACTGGCTGGATTAAAGATCTGGTGCAAATAAGAAGATTCAGTAGTCTGGCCAAACTGGTCAGAGTCATCGCCTGGGTTTGTCGAGCTGCCAAGCAGTGGCTCAAAAGGAAGTGCAAGGCCCCCAAACAGGCAAAGTGGGAGGCACCTTCCCCCAAGCAAGATGGGCTGACGGGCAAAGAGCTTGAAGATGCACTTGAAGACCTTCTTTGCAGCTCAAGAAGGCATAGTTTTCCCAGACACTACTCTAAGCAGATTGGCAGTATACAAAGACGTGAACTCTGGGCTCCTAGTTTGTGGAGGCAGAATCCAGATGTTCAATGAAGATAAGACTGCCGTGCCAGTTTTACCATTTGAAGCATTGGTGTCTTCATTGCTGGCACAAGAATCCCACAAAGCAAACCATGAGGGAGTAGCAGGAACCCTCCTCCGGATGAGGAAAAAAGCCTGGGTGATAAAAGGCCGGAGACTTGCCAAGAAAATGGTTGACAGCTGTGTGGTTTGCAGGAAGAACAAGGCAAAGCAGTGTCAACAAATCATGGCTGACCTGCCTCCAGAGCGAACAGGGCCAGCTGCACCCTTTGAATTTACCACCATGGACCTGTTCGGCCCTTATGAAGTAAAGGATGAGGTGAAGAAAAGAACCAGACTGAAAGTGTGGGGAATTGTCTTCTGCTGCATGGCTTCCCGAGCCATACATACAGAAGTTGTAAGCGACCAGTCATCTGAAGGATTCCTGCTGGCCTATAAAAGGTTCACTTCACTGAGAGGACACCCAAGGAAACTGTGGTCAGACCCTGGCACTAACTTTGTGGGAGCCAAACCTGCTCTGGAGAAGCTTTACAAATTCCTGGACCATCTGAACAAATCTGAACTTGAAGACAAAGCTGCCAAGCATGGAACAGACTGGTCTTGGAAGATCCACCCTGCAGACTCGCCCCATAGGAATGGTGCAGCAGAGGCAGCTGTCAAAATGGTGAAACAGGCCTTGAGCAACCTTGGTGGAGATGGTGTTTTCACATGGGGAGAATTCCAAACGTTTCTCTTCATGGCAGCCAACCTTGCAAATGAGAGACCCATCGATGCAAGAACTCAAAGCAGGGAAGACTGTGGAGTACATCACCCAAATTCTCTGCTCTTAGGACGTGCCAATCCAAAGGGAGACCCTGGAGACTTCCAGTTTGATGGCTACCCATACAAAAGACTTCAAGGTATTCAAGCAGAGGTCAACAAATTCTGGAGAAAGTGGAGTCAATTGGCTGGACCCAATCTGTTCATAAGGAACAAATGGCACACCAAAGAGCGAAATGTTGCTGTTGGAGATGTGGTCTGGTTGGCTGACCAAAATGCCCTGAGGGGACAGTACAAGCTGGCTAGAGTGGTCAGTGTCAACACTGACAGCAAAGGCATCGTAAGAGACGTGCTTGTGAAGACCGTTCCCAGCTATCCTGTTCCTATCACAAAGGCAGACAGCAAAGAGCTGCCCACTAGAGCAAACGCTAAAGGAACCAAAAGGCTCAAGCTAAAAATCCCAGCCACAATTCTTCATAGAGATGTCAGACGCCTTGTCATTCTACTTCCCATTGAAGAACAACCAGATGGGTGAAGGACTTGTGTGACCTGACTTGGTTTGGAAACCCAGGAGCTCAAGTGGGAGGTGTAGAGTCAAAACTCAGAAACAGAGCAAACACCTACTCTGAGGGGAAAAAAAAAAAGACTACACTTCCCTGAGTGCAACAGCAAAATGGCTGCTGATTGATTGATGAGCTGCACCTGAAAAGGTGGAGTCTCAGTCTCAGTCAGACCACCAAACAATTCACAGAAGAAAAGAAGATCCAAGTCTTGCTGGGTTCACTCCAAAGACGCCAATGGTCTGTGTACATATTTTATTTGATTATAATAATAATGTGCTGCTTTTAGATTAGATTGGAATGTGTTCATATGTTTGAATTTAATTGATCAAGCAACTCTGATGAAAAGGAACACATTGCATTGCAGCATTTGCTTGGGTTTAAAAAAGTTAAAGTTGATGTACAGAAATGTTTAAAATGTCGACTTTAATTAATGTTTAAAGACATGTATTATTTGGAAACATTAGTTATTTGAAGACATTCATTTGGGTTTAAAGCATTTGATGGGTTTTAGGACATTTTGTGTTTAAGACATTTAATGTTTGAAAAAACTGTTTAAAATGTTTAAAAAAGATACTTTAATTTGATAACTGGCAATGTTGTTAACCTTTTGTTCTTTGTGTTTAAGGTTTTCAACCTACTGATTGAACCAACCAATCAAAGAAAAAGACAAAAGTTGAAAGAAATAAAAGATTGCGTTGGAAGAAAGAGTTGTCCTCGTGTCCTTTGGCTATGAACATATAGAGAAGACTTGACAATACTGTATTCCAAAATTGTATACAACCAACACGGAAATGGCAGACTGCACACTGCCATTATAACATTTTGTGTTATAAAAATATATTCCCCAAAACGTTGGCAAGTTGTTAACGTTGGCTTTCGTAAGCCCACGTTGAATCAAGGCTTCTTCTGCTTTACATTTGATTTAGAGCCCTGTGAGCTAGTTTAGCTTGTTGAAGGATTTGCTACCGTAATGATTGTCAACTAACGTTATTCACACTAAAAGACCGGAATCAATAGAGATATACAGACGGTAAACATTATGTTATTAAGAATTTGTAGTCCGGTAGCGTTACCTCCAGCAGTTTTGTACTGTTCCACAGCACCCACCACTCACCGTTCGTAGTTCAAGTTCAAAGTATCTTTGACACGCAACACTGACAACCTCTCCGGTTAATGGTAACGGCAATCTTAAAGGCATGGTAACGTGGACAAATGATTGCGGTAAACTACCAGTGTTCGAGTAATGTTGAAATACATAACTAAATATTCTCTTTGTGTGCTACCCCTTACCGCCACCAGGTGGCGTGCACTCACTGGAAGCAGATCATGATCATCCTGAGCGAGAGCATGTTGCAGGACGGTGTGCCGTACACAAACCCACGGGCCATTCCCAGGAAAATGGTCCACAACAGCAGCTCACACCTGACCTTCAACAAGTTTTGGCATCGCTATGGCAAGTTCTCCCACCACCTCATGAAGGTCAGTTTTAAACGGACACCCTGGGATGTCTCTATGCAGTAACCGGTTCAATGGGACGGGCTGGCTTAAACCTCATGTCCATGATAAGTTCCAGAAGAGCTTGGTGTTTGCCTCGCCATTTATTCCCTGTGGTCGAGCGTTGGAGCTCAGCACCTAGTGTCAGCGCCGGGCTCAGCCCAGCCCAGTGCTAAGCTGGGAGATGCCCATTTTTGTCAAAATATTAAAGTACAATTTGAGTCGTGTTTATTAAATGGTCACAAATCGAATATACTGCCACTGGGTAGAGTAGAAAACCAAAACGATCCTGAATTGTATACAACTTTAAGAGTTTTGCATCCTTTCAGCATTCTGTGTTAATAAACTCAAACAATATATATCTGTGCCCCTTTTTTTTTTTTTTTTTTGCAGGTGAAGCTGAAAAAGTACACCAAATTCCTGTTTGTGAGAGACCCCTTTGTGCGCCTCATCTCTGCTTTCCGCAACAAATTTTTAGAGGCCAATGACAATTTCTACAAACGCTTTGCCCAGCCCATGCTGCAGCGCTACGGCAACCAGCCCACGCCCCCGGCCTCGGCGTCGGAGGCCTTCGCCGCGGGCATCTACCCTTCCTTCTCACAATTCGTCCAGTACCTCCTGGACTCGGAGACGGAGAAGCATGCGCCCTTCAACGAGCACTGGCGGCAGGCCTACCGCCTCTGCCATCCCTGCCAGATCCAGTACGACTTTGTGGGTCATCTGGAGACGCAGGATGAGGACGCCGAGCACCTGCTGCGTCAGCTGCGGGTGGACAACATCGTGGAGTTCCCTGCCTCTCTCAAGAACCTGTCAGCCAGCCTGTCGGTGGCAGACTGGTTCAGCATGGTGCCGCTTGAGGCCCGCAGGCAACTCTATAAGCTGTACGAGCCGGACTTCAGGCTCTTTGGTTACGAACGCCCAGACTACATTCTAGAGGAGTGATGTGCACTCCAGACGACAAAAAGGGACGAAAATCATACTATGAACACACTCCTATGAAAGTGGAATTTGATCTGAGATCAAAGTGAGCAGCCGTACTTGTGTAGCGCATTGTGTTGTACTTGTCTTTGAACCGTAAAGGTCACGCCAAGTATTTGCACTCCTGTTTCAAGTGTCACCCCATGCCTTTACCAAGTCATGCCTGTGAATGATTTGAGAAAATGTGTGATGCCATGCAAACTTTGCAACAAGCGTTTCCTTGTTATACAAAGCCCCATTGTCTGGGACATCACAGAACTGTTGTAGCTATCTGTGGTGTCGAAATATCCCCCAACCAAGTTGTGATTCAATAGGATTCAGTGTGGTTCCTCTAATACTAAGAGTGGTGCAGTTTGGAACGTGGTACGTTTGGGCATTTCGATTGAAAACGAAAGGACTTGATAGAGGTAGTTTGTTGCACTCCTTACTTAATGTTTATGTTAGTCATGCATGACAAATGTTATCACTTGCATATCTATAATGTTCCAGAAAAGGGTTCATTGTTTGTTTGATATTTTTTTTTTGTATTGCATCAACTCATACTTGATGATCTCTACAGGATTTTTATTGGTGCAAAGCCAATATTGTGTTTTATTTGCATGGATCTTTTTTTCTAGTGCTGATGACGTTTTATTTCACAGCATGCCAGGACATCGCCTCAAGATATGAAATGGTAGATGCGTAGTTCAATAAATTGTAGTTTATAGTCAAAACAAATGCCAAGCACAGCAAATGGAAGTTTGAGGTTTTGGAGTGGATTGGGCTGTGTCTCAACATGCCTCCCCGAGAACATCACTGCATTCTTGTGTTTTTTACCGTGGTCGGATTCCAGCCCCTGCGTCGTCCAGTGGAATAGAGTCGATATATTCTTGGAGTATACCAAGTGTGTATTTGTGACCCAACAACCTGTTGGTGTGTCACGCTTCGCTGCTTCGGGTAACCATGACAACACGACGTAGCGTGGCCATCTCTTACTGTGACGTACACTTAATGGGTCCATTTAAGGGGGGCGACGTGTGTGCTTTATGAAGCGTATATGTTGCGCGGCTGTTGAAAGCGCTACGTATTGCCCATGGCATGGGAGCAGACGGGAGTGAGTAAGGATTTACTCGCCGTGTTAGGACATGGTTTGAAATGGGAGTCTGAGCAGAAAAGACCGTGCCTTTGGTTACTATGGAGACAAAGTTGACGTAGGCCTACTTCAGCAACAAAGAAAAGCAAACGTATTTTTGTAAGAGGATCTTATTTTTTCTCTTTGAACTCAACATAGTGTTGGTGTCGTCTGTATGACCTACAGTGTACAACAGCATTATCTATATGTACTAGAGAGACCATCGATCCTCTTGTGTGGTTTGTACTGTGTTGCCGTGATCTGTGTCACATTATTACAAGTCATCTCGTTAAGAAGTGTTCACCGTCTTATTGTCTTATTGCCATGTGTTGTATTTATTTTAGTTTTGGACTTTGTCAGTACAAGGGCCCTGTCCTGCACTCATGGGAATTCCGGCGGAAACAAACCCTGGAATGACTTCTTGCATAATTCCATTGGACTTATCATTGTAGCAAATGTAACCTCGTCCATTCTTTATCTATAACTTTAACATGCTTGGCCTTCATGTTTTGAAAACGCATTGCAACAAGTGAAAGGGAGCCTAAAGAATGTTTATGCTTCTGAACAGGCATGTTTGAGGGATTAAAGAATGCCCTGCAGTGTTTGATGAGGATGTTATCAGTAGATAATAGCCAGACCCGTTTTTAACTGTTTATTCGATAATTAGGGGAATGCTAATCTGTAACCATATTACACGTTGTATCTGGTCATCTCATTTATAGACACTATGAGGCTGGACCTCCCGTATCTTAATTAATAAAACCTATATTTACGGTTAGGTAAGGTAAGCTATTTTAATTATAGGCAGCGGATACTCACAAAAACGGTAGGGACGAGAAGGAGCAAGGGCATATAATCAGATATTTTGCAGCATCCATTGTTTATTGCATTGTTGGATTGCATCCGTAGGTTATGTTCTTCGTTTGGCGATGACACCAGAGAAATAAACTTGAGGCATAACTATGGGTCTGTCGTCTTTTGTAATCTTGTTTTCCTTAACTACGGCAGGAGGGGGCAGCATCTCACCAAACATTTTGACAAATAACAGCCTTTTTTGGACGCCAGTAAGACTATCTGACCGAATCGACCGTGCTATAATATACAAGGAAATAACGTGTTTATTGTGTAAATTATTTTAATATTTTAATATATTAATTTTAATATATTGATATATTACAACCATACCCTGCACACGTAGATCCGGGAGGTCAACGGGAAGTCGATTTCTGAGGTTGTTTGGCAAATGTCTTGTCGACGACCCAAAGGTGACCATTATAGCAGAATACCATATAAATCTGCCAATTAAAGGTGCAATTGATACTATTTGTAGGTAAAATGTTTTTTTAAAACACCACAAATGTTTTTAGAAAGGTGTGGGGTAACAGCATCGTTTTTTGTAAAAAAAATTATAATAATCCCCCCAAATATTGAAATTAATAATGTTCTTAATGTTTATGGGTCCGAAATCAATGTCTCCTTATCTCTGCGTAAAATATCAGACGGTTCGGTTCCCGCGTCTAACAAGGCTTGTGAGCCAATAGTATAAAGATGTTGTTGTCACGTGGTATCTCTTTGTTCAAGAGCCGTAGTAAAAACAGAAAAATGGCTGAGTTTGACCGGCTACACTCAAGTACAATCCCAAGTGTACAGACACTCTAACAGGAGGGGGGATAGTGACATCTAGTGGCTGAATGTTATCAATGTTATAAATGTTATCAACAGCGCCTTTTTTATATAGTATATAGCGCCTGTATTGTATAGCGTTACAGTGACATGAATATTGACTTTTTTGTCAAAGATTTATTAAAAACAAGACAAATAGAGTATCACGGACAGAAGTACACATGTAAGCCTACTTCATTATAACAATGACACGGAACGCTGGTGCCGTGCTGTTTGTTGTTGCAATATTGTATTATTTTAAATGATCAAAAATGGTATTCAAGTTGCAGCTCTTAGTTTTAAACGTGTAAAGAGTACTTCACGTGACTCATATGACTCATTACATGTATGTATGTATGTATGTATGTATGTATGTATGTATGTATGTATGTATGTATGTATGTATGTATGTATGTATGTATGTATGTGGGGTGCGGTAGTATATACGATAATGTATGGCACATTAAATACTTTTATTTTTACCTGAACCTTATCATTCAGCCTTTGTGGTGTTTGTGGTCAGTTAGAATAACAAAAATGTACGTCCCGAGTTCTCAACTGCTTGATTCCTATAGTTACTTTAAATAATTATAATGCCAATATAATTATTAGCCCAATATAATTGTTGCCTCTTACATTTTACAATATAGGCTCCTAAACTGAAGTATTATTCAATCTGTCATATTATTATATAATTATGTTTATAGTAACATTGTTGGAATTATTATATCATAACATCTTTAATGCCTTAAACACAGAAGCTGTTTTGTTTGCTACTAAACTTAGTAGCCCTGATAATCGTAATGTTATAATGTTTTCCTCTCATTGATCAATCTTCCATGTACCATCCTAATCTATTGAGTCTTTAATTGTCTATTGAGTCCAGTGCGCTGTTCCGCAGACTTTGCAGTCTTCGCCTCCCTGTGTGCGTGGACCATCGAAGCACCATTGCACGGGATAGTCGCACCCTTGCCACCTTGTAGCCCTTGCATGGCTAGGTGACAACGGGTCATCCAGTTGTAGGCAATAGTATCCTGTAGTAGGCAGACATGATAGTAAAATGACCCTGCTCTCCAGTCATATATATTACACTGCTCCTAAAACAAGGATGGGTTAACAAAATGTGTGTGCTTTGCCACATGTGTGTGACCAATTAAGAGGATTCAAAAATCCTCCAGATTTAAGATTTAAGATATATGATTCCTGCAGTTAAACTTCTGGATGACCCCAGGAATGACTGTGTTTTACGTTACTCTACTGGACATGTCATGCTTTATTGTTAAGTCACCTTGTGGATAACTCCCTTCGGCAGAATAACTAGACATCAGCACCTCCATGTCTACCAACCTAATTTAGGTTGACTATGTAAGACATCCAAAGGGTCCTCAAGTAGGTCTTCTGAAGCAGGGGTTCTTAAAGGTTTTTCTATCTATGCACCTGTTACATCCCAGTGTATGTGCTTCCCCAGTGTGTGTCTTTGTCTCCAGTTTGGTTCCTCCCTCCAGCCAGAACCCGTCCTCCACCATTGGTCCCTGCTAGTCCTGCCCCTCCATTGGTGGACTACTATACAGAACAGAACCCATTGGTGGATGGGTTTCAAGACTCCTGCACCCAATCAACCACCATCACCCACCACCCAATCAACCCTAATCACCACACCCTGTTGAAACATGGCTGCTCAGATAATTCATGTCTCTCTCTGGCATGAGGCTAGGCCTGGTGATATTTTGTGACATTGACTGTGGATAATATTGTATTTGTTTATTGGCCTTTGTGTTAGTGAAATTGCCCTTGTGTGTGTGTGTATGGCCTCAGAGAGAGCTAGCTATAGATTGTTTTGTTATATGTTTTCCATTCTTGTATATATCACTAATGTGTGTTATTTTCCTCCTTTTCAGGAAGCCCGGATGGGGTGAGCTGTCATTTCCTTTGGACATTGTTTTGTCCTGTTTAAGTTAGGTAAGGGTAGTTTAGGTCATGTCATTTATTTTACCATAGATTAGGTTGGTTTATTTGGAGAATAGTGGTGTTTGTTTGTTGTTTTGGCCTTGGCTCACCCTTGAGTTACATGTGCTTCTTTTGCATATATCAATAAATATCATTGTGTTTACAAACCTGGTCCATCATTTCTATCAACCAACGTTTATGTTACAGCCCTTTACCCGTAGACCCACAGGGGTCATAACAGCACCCAAAACATAATTTCAGTGTGTCCGTGGAACCAGAGAGTTAGAGTAGGAGTTTTCTGAGTTCGGATCAGATAGCGACTCATTTTGAATCCCAATCCATAGTTTTAACAACTCCAGACATCAAGGGAGTTCCCAAAAGTGACTACATTCAGGAGCTCCACAAGGGACTCACCCGGGCCAAGCAGAAGGGACCACTTCATTGGCATTGTATCCCTGGAAATTAGTTAAGCAATATTTTCAGTGCAGCATTCTCCATCATCGGGGTGTCTTCTTGTTTATTATTTAGCACTTTGTACAATGGATCATTCAGACATACACTTTACATATTCACAGCATGCTCAATATGAAAATGGATCAAGCTCAATTGTTCAAGTATTCAAACAGCACCAAATCCACACCATCTATGGCAAGATATTCAAAATGATGTGGTACTCGAATATTAACGACTTTGCTATTGCGCACCAGTGATCACTTAAAATATATAATTAAGGATCAAAATAAATGGCTGAAAGAACATAACACGTTGTGAAAAAAAATATATATATAACAAAAATATTGTTTTGCACAATTATTGTATTATTTTACAATGATTCTTCTAGTGCAGTACAACAGCAATTACAATGTCAGTGTTTATGGCACTTTCTCTGCAATAAGATGAATGTGAATCTCAAATTGATTGGTATTCTACAGCCATTCCATGCTTTATAATTATCTCTCCTATGGCCAAGTCTTTTTTTTTTTTTGTCCAAAAAAGTGATAAATTATAAGTGAGTGACAACCTTATTGTTTATCAATGAGAATCGAACAGCCAAAATCGAACCTGATTGGTTCAGGGGGGAATCCGTTTGCCTGTCAATCAGAGGTGTGTGAATGCAAAAACTCTTTGCAACTCTCTAATGACCTGACCTACGGCACCTTTAAAACACCCGGAACTGAATTCCTCCAATCACTCGACGCTGGATTTAACGAGGTACCCGTTGAAGGTGATGTAGACGTCCACGTTGTCGCTGTACACCGCGTTCTCCCGCTCCCTCTTGTACAGGCGGATCCACACCTCGTCGCCCAGCCCCAGCTCCAGCATCACGCTCTGGCTCTGCATGATGGAGCGCTCGCTGGGCTGCGAGTACACGATGGCCTGCTCCGCCTCGTTGCGCATGACGTGCAGGTACGTCTCCTTGAAGTTCCAGGTGTGCACGTTTATGTTGAAGAAGTAGACACCCGGCACGTGGCAGCGAAAACGGCCCCTGAACATGTCGAAGTGGCCGTGGAGGTTGACGAACTCGGTGTCGAACACCAGCGCCTGGTACAGCTCCAGGCTGTGCAGGGCCTTGCGGCGGCCCACGGAGAAGGCCGCGTCGTGGGTCTTGCACGGGTCACCCGGGAGTCCGGCCTCGCCCTTGATGCCCTGGGGTCCCAAGGGCCCTGGAGAGCCGGAGGGGCCCTTGGCCCCAGCTTTCCCTGGCGTCCCCCTGTCTCCGCGGTCCCCCTGGTCTCCTGTGTGGAGACAAGTGGTCAATGGCCTGCAATGTCTTTGTTCTGTTGGATGATCGAGTGGCAGAAGACAGGTGTAGATACAACCACCATATTCAGTGTGTTACAGTGTTACAGCCTCCTCTCCCTGTGTGGCGTTCCTGTCTTTGTGTCTGTTGCAGGATGGCAGATAAGCGGAGGAGCCCTAATTTCAAATGGAGCCCACCTGGATCAAGGTTGCTTCATCAGCTGGGCCTTTCCATTGTCCTATCTCTTATCTCTGCTCTCTCGCTAGCACACATCTTGCTATTGTTTGGTGGCAAACCTTACTCTTCTTTTTATACCTTGCAACACTCCATACATACACTGAGGTGATCACACATCCAATTCACACATCACTGATTATACATACTACCAAAATGTAATTTTCTTTTAAATAAATTGTACTTTCAAAATAATTTTCTGTTTAATTGCCATACGCAACAGGTACAATGGAATGATTACTCCCTATTCCCTCCCGCAGTATGAATTTCCTACAATTTAACATTATAAGGCGCTGCAGTACCTTTCAGGATGGTCATGTTGATGTAGGTGCGGACTTGGGGCTCTTGGTTGAGGCCGGCCCTGTCTGTGTGGTCCGCACTGCCCTCTGCTGGATCCAGGTCATCGCAGCAGCGTCTGCAAGGGGCAGGAGGACGCACCGACGCCACCAGACAGGGGAGAGCCAGAAGGACATGGAGCAGCATGGAGACACTGCGCATGACTACACCTGTACGATTTGCGGGTGGGTGACGTGATTAATGATTAATGATTAATGCATTTATTTCAGGAACATTTTATTTGATTCATTCATCGATTTAGTTTATAATATTGTGACGCTTTAGCGGTGGTAGCTAGCTTGATACAGAAGGAGCGAGACAATGTTCTTATTCCGATAGCCAAACTGGCCCATATTTATTCCCTGCCACCAACTCCCGCGTGACTCTCTAACTCACGTTCACACGCAACCCGCTATACCCTCCCCCTAGCACTCGCAGCCAATTACCCTCTATAGTGGACACTTCCCCCCAAACACACACATACAACACCCTATGAACACCCAACCCCCCTTTGTCCTGGAGGGAGACCCATAGTGGGCCAGGCCACAGCGTTACACTGCCCCCCCCTCTAAATCTGGAGGAGTTAAAGCTCAAAGTTCTGATAACACTGTGGAGCGTTACGCTTCCTCACATTGCCGGCCTGTCACCCTTGCCATCTCTTCCTGATGTCAGGCTGAACCGGGGAATGCCGTGGGCTCACTGTACAATGTTGGGACTAACCGATCCCGGTGCAGCACCATGACCCGACCCCGTGGCGCCAACTTTAACCTGTAGACGACCTCACCAACCCGCTGCCGCTTGCCGGACCCAGCAAGGTCCGACCCAGTTACTCTGCAGTTTAGGTGACCTCCCCTTGGATCTTTTTGGTCCATAAACCCACACTAGGTCTCCAGCCTGAAAATGTGTCCCCTTTGTGTGCTGGTCATAGGGTCTCTTCTGCCGGGTCGCTGCCGCCTCAAATTATTTCCTCGCGAACTCATGTGCCCTCTCCGCTAACTGGGAAGCCTACTCCAGGCCAGCCGGTGCTTTAGGGGCATCCGGAGGCTGTCTGTACACAAGAGCAGGCGGCGTTCTAAGTTCCAAACATCAGCAGGGCAGGTGTACACCTCGTTGTCTCCTGCGTAGCTGACCGGCAGGCCATCAGGACCAGTGGCAGCTGCAGATCCCAATCCTTCTGGTCCTTGGCCACCACCATGGCAAGCTGAGCTCCCAGGGTGCGATTAAACCTCTCCACCAGCCCATCACTCTGGGGGTGGAGAGGTGTGGTGCGTATCTTGTGTATAGACTGCTGCCTACACATTTTAGCGAAGAGGTGGGCTTCAAATTTCCTCCCTTGATCGAAGTGCAACTCAGTTGGGAACCGGCTGAACATCCCTCTAATCAGCACCTCACATACGGTGCAAGCCTCCTGGTCAGACACAGCATAGGCCTTGGGCCACTTGGTGAAGTAATCCATTGCAACTACCACATAGCGATTACCACGTGGTGTGCAAGGAAGGGGGGACCCAGCACGTGGACAGCGACTCGGTCCATGGGGGCCCCAACCTGATACTGCTGAAGAGGCGCTCTTCTCCGGCCCGCTGGACCCTTGCGGGCCATGCAGGGGTCACATCTCCCACAGAAGGTATCCACGTCCCGCCTACATAGAATGCCTGGCGAACCCTTTTAAGTGTTTTATTTACCTCAAAGTGGCCGACTCCATGCTGCCCATAATTGAACTCCAGCACCTCCCCCTGCCGACTCTGTGGCACCACTACTTGCCACCTCTCTCTACTCATGGCTGGTTTTTTCCACCGTCTCCAGAGCATTCCATCCCGGAGGGCCAAGCTTTACCACTGGGACCACAACCCCCTGATCGAAGGACTGGAAGAAGCCACTTCGGCTGCCCCCCCTTTGTTCCTTGGCCCAATCAGCTGGGTCGTCTTAACGCAGGGCCATACACCGGATTGGCCAGTCTCGGACTGCGGCGACTTTTCCATCATCAGTGGCAACCCCTCCGCCACTAACTCGATGGCCCAGGAAGGTAAGCTCCTTCCGCATCAGGTTGCACTTCTCTGGGTGCAGCTTGAGCCCTGCTTGCTGTATTTTGGAGAAGACCAGGCAAAGTGATGCTAAGCAGTGTCGAAATCCGATCCATGGACAAGGACATCATCCAGGTAGACCTGCAAGTTCTTTGCGGGGACTTCGACTATCACTTTCTCCATGAGCCTTATAAACATTGCCGGAGCATTACATAGACAGAAAGGCATGGTGGTGAACTGCAATGGTCCAGAGCCTGTTATAAAAGCTGTTTTCGTGCCTCAGCAGACAGTGGCACCTGCCAAAAGCCACTCCTTAGGAGCCCTTAATCCCATCCAGGGACTCGTCAATTTGAGGCAAAGGGTATGAATCCTTGACTGTGACCTCATTAAGTCTGCGTAGGTCCACACAAAAGTGCCAAGAGCCGCCCTTCTTCGGAACCACTGGCGACAACCATGGGCTGTCTGAAGGTTCTATGACTCCCGCTGCTCGCATCTCCTCTAGACATTGTTCTGCTGCTGCTTGCCTCTGTACTGGTAGACGGCGAGGACGTTGCCAGATGGGGTGAGCTGTGCCGGTGTCAATCTCATGCTCCACCGACTCCGCACTGCCCACGATTGAACTCATGGGCAGGATTGAACTATACCATACAACACCCAATGAACTCCCAAACCCCCGTTGTCCTGGAGGGAGACCCATAGTGGGCCAGGCCACAGCGTTACACTATGTATCAATGCCTCTGGGACAGTAGCTCAAACTAAGCACACGGTATGGCAATATCCACCCTTGATGGAACTTATTTAATGTGGTAAGGATGCCATTGATGGCTATGTATTACTTTCTTTACAGCAACAACACTCATAAATATTACAATAAAACAGTTGTGTTATAGTTGCAATGATATGCTCAACATAAGGTTGGGAGGAGAATGAAAGTCCATGGTGGTTTTCACCACCAAGAATGCTCATACTTGGCCGAAAGGCTCATTTGGTAACAATTACCATTGTATCGCATTGTAATTGGCCAAAATTCACATATAACAAAAAAAATAAGTGGTCTCAGTAAAGCAAGAAAAGTGGGCCCACATCTGTAGGTGGTTAAGGGTTGGGGTTGGAGGGGGGATGTGAAACATCAACGTACATTTTAGAACACACAAGGGAACGCATTGTAGCCTGTGTGTGCTTATGAACCGAATGGCAACTTTGTATGCACAATATGAACACAGTGACTAGTGACTAAAGCAAAGTCTTAAATAAAACATGTCTGCTATATATGCTGAGACGGCCTGGCGTTGTGCGTTTGTTTCCACCCTTGGGTGATCCACTTGGAACAAAACATCACCACCAGAGTGGTTGTTATACATGAGGTACATCGAAGGGGTTGCGGTGTTGACGGAGCACAATGAGCAGCATGTTGACGAGAGAGAGAGAGAGAGAGAGAGAGAGAGAGAGAGAGAGAGAGAGAGAGAGAGAGAGAGAGAGAGAGAGAGAGAGAGAGAGAGAGAGAGAGAGAGGCTGGCGGTGTGGCGGCGGCCTCCAATTACGTGCAATCAAGAGATGGAAAGCGGAGCGTTGATTATATAGTTTCATCTGATAACCTCTTCAAAGCGTCCCGGAAATCTCCGCGGCGGGGCCGCTGTGATTGGAGGGATGAGCAGGCGTTTGGAAAAAGAACCAAACAGGAAATGAGAAAATGAATAATGCAGTGCTTTTAGAAGCGGTGCCTTGCTTTGTACTTGATGACGAGAGCTCGGGGAGGTATAGGGGGTATATTACCAGGGGTATATTTAAGTCATTAACTGGAGGATCATAATTAATGCTTTGACGTATTGGGCATACAGCACAATTAGGGTCGCTTCACACACACCGACATCCCATAATTGGTGTAACTCCCATGCACTCCTATGATCTGTATGGCTTTACACAGACTCACTGTGAAAGTATATCAACATGACTTTTTATCCGGAGGGTGCTTGGAGACAACTTGTTGGC
>CM051012.1:10934142-10936642 GCA_027704905.1 Muraenolepis orangiensis | reverse complement strand
GGAGTCTCATCCCTCTCCATACAGATGCTTGGTTGGGGCCCGTTGTTCAAAGGGTGATTCATTTAATCAGTAGTTAAGTCTTAATCAGTCGTTAAATTTCCCAATCAGCCGTTAAGCCTTAATCAGTCTTCAAATTTCATAATCAGTCGTCATTAACTGTTGGTTGTTCAAAGGGTGATTTGGCGAGTGATTAACTAATCACTAGTTAAGCAAGTCATTAAGTATTTTTACCCATAATTCTTGAAACTACTTCCTGTATCTCCTCAACTTTAAAGATGGATGCTTCTGCTAGTTACAGCAGAAAGAGAAACCCAATTTTTTCCTTAGCAGAAGTTAATATGTATATAATCTTTTTCAAGATTATATATATTTATTATTTCGATTGATATGTTGTATGTATGTTAATGGTTGTCTTTCTTGATTGTATCTTCTCTCATGTCTTGGATGTGGATTCAGGTTGCGGAGTAGCAAAAGGTTGGGCAAAAGCTAAACAAAAATCACATGAAATGTCTTAATCATCATACACCTCCAGCCAGTGATTAAAGTTAACCACTGGTTAATCGCGCGTTAACCACTAAATACCCTTTGAACAACCCAATTTAACACTGATTAGCTGATTTAACGACTCGTTAAGAGTTAAACACCCTTTGAAAAACCGGCCCCTGGTGTCTGGTACTACTCCTCTGCTCCACATAGTGGTTGGAGTGTCTCCCTCACTATATTGATTACTATTTCGTCTCTGTCTCATTTTCTCTGTGAATTCCACCTCTCTCTCTCTCTCTCTCTCTCTCTCTCTCTCTCTCTCTCTCTCTCTCTCTCTCTCTCTCTCTCTCTCTCTCTCTCTCTCTCTCTCTCTCTCTCTCTCTCTCTCTCTCTCTCTCTCTCTCTCTCTCTCTCTCTCTCTCTCTCTCTCTCTCTCTCTCTCTCTCTCTCTCTCTCTCTCTCTCTCTCTCTCTCTCTCTCTCTCTCTCTCTCGGACAGTATACACGGTGACATAATGAAGCCTCAAGCCTCTTAGTTTAGGTCTGTATCGCCCCCTACTGGCACTGAAAAGAGAGACAATAATAATTGGATTGGATTGTATTGTATCACAAGAAAAACAATATTTTGTTTCGTTTGTTGTGTTGATGCTATCTCTCTCTCTCTGGTGGTTTACTGTTGTAAATAACTTGTGAAGTAAACGGATGTCACTGGTTGTGTAAAAGTAAAATGTCAAACCACAAGCTAATTACACACATTGGTTCTCACACTACGGACCACAGCGTTACACCCCCCCGCCCCACACACACACACACACACGTTTGTAGACACGCATACACAACACGTGATTTAAAATATAGGTTTTAAAAGTGTAACTGTTTATGTAGAGGTTCTTGTAAACACACACACACACACACACACACACACACACACACACAAATCACCTGTCCCATTTTATCAGAGTTATATAAATTCAGATACAATCTGAACGACTGCAATCTCACGAGTGACTATAATTCCCGTTATGGCTCCACTCTTTTCTCTCTTTTCTAGTAGGCTAACTTTCAAACGAATGACACTATATACTATGTGTATATCCACAGTGTGCCGCTTCACTCGCTACCCTGCAGTACGACCGCAAGCCGGAGACAGACGAAACGTGCGCGCTCAGCTCCTTGAGACAGGAAGAAGAAAGGTTGACCCATTTTGAGGTTTCACAATAGGTCCTTGGAAAGAACACAAAAATGCTATATAAAAACACACACACACACACACACACACACACACACACACACACACACACACACACACACACACACACACACACACACACACACACACACACACACACACAAACACAAAGGAAAGTGTAAAAACAAGTTTAGTAAAGAACAACTCAGCGACACTGATTATATTTGTGATTAATATAATCTGGGAGCAGAAATGTGGGGAGACGCCACAGAGCCTGGGCCGGAAATCAAGGACGGCAAGGGGGCGGAGTTACGCCTCGTGACCTGTTTCGTTGTCGAGATGTTCTCTTTATTCTTAATAAGTCTACACAGTGTTGATTTGACACTTACCGTTAACTTACACTTTACTGATACAAACGTGAAATGAAAGAAAGTAAAACCCCTGTTCACCCTGAGATCGCCTGCCATGAAATCCGACTTTAGATGCATTTCTAAAGTCTGACTTGTGAGACTTGTGATAAATACGATTTAGAGATACAAATTACTTGTGCATGATTGTACTCATAATGTATGTAAAGATGCGTAAAGATGTTTTTTTTTTATTGTTGTTTACCCCGTTTATGTTAAATAATGACAAGAATTGCAATGGAAACCTTATTATTTATTTGGTTGGCTGTTAAGTTGCAATGTAGGCCTATACATCTACATTTAAAAATAAAAAAAATTGGAATGATCGCTTTATGTATAGGATAATAGATTTAAAGTTGTTTTTCCGAAATACAGTCGTAAAACCAGATTGATCCAATTTCATACATTTAATGTTGTCATAT